>VZTH01013644.1:60000-147240 GCA_013397815.1 Aleadryas rufinucha | reverse complement strand
TTTTTTTTTTTTTTTTTTTTTTTTTTTTAATGAGTGTTCTTAATTCATCCAAAAGAACCAAAGTCTCTGGTGAAGGCATAGTCTATAATCAATGCTCTAGGTCTTACCTTGATTCTGTAAAAACTACAAAGATGTTCCCAAACTGAAACATACGCTTGCCTTTGTTGAAGGGTTGTGGCATTGAAAGAAGGTGATAATGAAACAAGAATAAAGTAAAGGAAGAATTAAAGAACTTTCTGAATCATAAATTTCAGTCTTTTGTGCTGGATATATTAAACTCAGATATAAGCCTCCGAAGATTCTGAATTCCAATTTGAAAAGCTATTAATTTTTTAACGCATCCTCCACTATTGGAAGATTGTTTCAGAGCCTGACTTCTTTTCAAACTATAAATCTAATTTCACACACACAAAGCAAAGTCTTCATTTAAAATCCAGTTTACCTCAACACTGTCTTTTAATTTAAGTAACTTTCTTCCATTTTTGTTCTTTCTATGCTTCTAGGTAACACTCATGCCAGCTAACTCTTTCATTAGCTTAAAAAGATTAGGAAAGTAAGTTTTACTTTTCTCCAAAAGATTTCCAATCACCCTACCAGACTTCTGCAGCAGCTGCCATTTAAGCTTCTATATGATGGGCAGGACTATTAACCTTGTTAGACTTCCAAAAATTGTGGGTTAACTCCTACAACTACAGCCTTATCAGCTTTATTGCAGTACTTTTAGATTCAGTTAGTCAATATTATGTTTCTTGCGCTGGCAGTTTAGGATTTTCTGGTTTTCTGACTCATCTACTTGCTATTTGATCACAGTACTGGCTCTGTTTCCCAGTGAAAAGAATAGCCTTTTCACTGATTTTGTGAAATTTATATGTTCTCATGGATATTGATGCTTATGTTTTTCCTTATCTCTATCCATTGTTTTGCACATTTATGTTACTTCACTTAAGCAGCATTCTCTAAGGCCAGAAGAAGAGACACCACTTGATTAACTCCTGTTTCTCACTCTACTTATTTTTAAAATTATTCTTATGAGTCACAGCATGCATGTCACCCAGAAAAAACATGTACATATCCATGGATGTTTTGAATTCTCATCTCTCTTACTGTTCTGTTTTCTTGTCTTATTGCTGTTTCTAGCAAATTGTTCTTATCTAAAGCCATGATCTGTGCCTTTTGTGCCTTCCATTGGAGGAGCAGGAAGGGGAGTGGTGCATGGTCTTTTTAGCAGGAATACTAAATTGGGGAATACCATTCCTAAATCATGACAGAGCACCACTAAAGCACTTTCTTTTGCTTGGTTTAGTAATTCTTGCCGCACTGCAGTGAAAATTTTGCAGTGACACAACCAAAGGCTGACCAACAGTTTCTTTCACACTGACTGTTTTCAGAATGGTTTTTAGGTCCATGGGCAGAGCCTTTTGGTGTGTGGTGTGGTGATTTTTGGTGTGTGTTTTTGTTACATATCTGTCTGTTCTTTTAAATGAGAAGTTATCTATTTATGTGGACCTGCCCATTCTTCAGGTTGGTCCACATCCTCAGTTCTCTCCCTTTCATCCTGCTTCTCATCTGTAGATTGATTTCCTTCCCCTTGTCCTTGTGCCTACTCTGTGCACAAACTCTTTTCTGGCACCAGCCCTAGGTAATTAAAGTTTTCCCGTTCTGTGATTAAGAAGAGAGTAGCTCTTTATCAGTGCTATTTTATCTTTCACCTTCAATCTCTTTTCCCCCTCTTCAATGCAGCACACTTGCTTTTCTATTCTACATTTGCTTTTTTTACCAGGCTTCTTCATTAAATCATAGAAGTGCTGGTCAGAAGGGAGCTCAGGAGATCATCTAGTCCCACTGAACGGATGAATACTGCCAACACTAGATCAGGTCACCAAGTTTCCAGCCAAGATTTGTGAACTTTGAAGGATGGAGATTCTACAATACCTTTGGGTACCATTCTGCTGTCATTCTGTTTTAGTTTTACTCTACTGTCTTAGTGGAGAATATTTTTTCTAATATCCAGTGTGAGCATCCCAAACCA
Organism: Aleadryas rufinucha; assembly: GCA_013397815.1. NCBI lineage: Eukaryota > Metazoa > Chordata > Aves > Passeriformes > Aleadryas > Aleadryas rufinucha. The sequence continues at coordinate 145,211 of VZTH01013644.1, read as the reverse complement.
TGACATGTGGTCATTTCTCCCTGTAATATCATTTGTTACTGCTGAAAAGCACCTGGCTCCATTATCCACAGAACTGTCCTTCATCCAGGTATAGGCTGCTCACAGATTCCTGCCCTTAGACTTCTGTATTCCAGATTAAGCTTTACTTACTATCTCCTTGTAGGCTGTACCATAGGCTTATTAACACTCCCAGTTGTCTTGATACCCTGCTACTGGGCCCTCGGGAGTTTTCCACCACCTCTTTTGCACTAATCTGGTCAAAACTAAACACAGTATTCCAGGTGTGGCATATACCATTTGTGAAGAGAGTGTACTATTAACTCCAGTTCTGTTTGATTTCCATTGTAACACCATGGCCTTTCATCTGGGCTGATATTAAGTTTGTTGGTTCTAAAATGGTACTGATGCCTACTTGTCTCCAGTTTGTTATCTGCAAGTTTGCTTTTGGTTTTATCACACGGTTTTTTCAGTCAAGCAGCTGAACAAGATCAGTCCAGTATTGCTCAGTGCTTGCAGTTAGATATTGAGCCACTGTTTATTGTCCTTTGAACACTGAAGTCTGGCCACTTTTTGACTAGTCTCTTTTCAGACTTCTTTTACCTTGACATTGTGGTCATATGCTCCCCAAAAACATGCTTTTTTAAAACAAAGATCAGAAACCATGTGAGGTTTCTCACGAGTTCATAAGACAATGATTTGTTGAGTAACACAGGAAAATGAAGTCCCATGTCAGCACTTAGAGGTAGCCCTCTTTCCCAGGAAAAAAAAAAAGCAAATGGAAAGAAAGAAAAGACTCTGCCAGTTATCATAAAGCTCTTAATTTCTCTGCCAAGAAGATCACAACCATACAAAAGCAAATGTTTTGCTCTAATGCTTTTGTGACGGGAAGCTGCTGAATATTTGCATGTTCCATTGGGTATCAATGCAGCCTGGAAGACGGAAAATAAAAACCTCCCCTCAAAGTATTGCTTCTGATGAATTCCTACAGTTAGAAAAGCCCAACATGTTCGTAAGTCAAAACCAAATTACATACCAGACAAGTGAAATAATTTCTAAACATTTGTCTTTTCAATATTGTTTTCTCCCTCCCTCTCTTGGCTCAACCACACACTCCAGTGCACAGACACTCGCAGATGTCTGAGCCAACCTGCCAGCTGTAGCCTGGGAAAGAGTTCTGCATCAGGATGCTTTCATCTGCCCCACCCTGCCCACAAGGACAGCTGTAGACAAATTAAAATATCTGGCAAACAAGTTTGGATTTCAATGCACTGACTTCTGAAGCTAAGCACATCATGAGGAGAGTTTGTGCCTTCTGCTCAGAGATGCAAGTCCCTACATTTTCATCAGCCAAGTGATCAAAAAGCTCAGAAGACAAAGCACTTATTCTTACCAGTGAGCATTAAAGTTGGGCTCGACAATAATGTTTTAAACTCCATTTTGGAGTGTCTTTTAGCTCATGGCAGCTATCTTGCTGCAGTTTTCAAAGTACAACCCCCTACCAGACTGTTCTCTCCAGGGAGAGTTTTTCTCAGAACTGGCCTTAGAGGTACAACCTAGCCGTGATAGATTTCAAAGTCTCAAATATTTATGCATGTATTTACGAAAAACACATTTAAGTTTACATTAAAATGACAATTATAAGATCACAAAGGTTAATTTAAAAACTCTGCATGTTGTGTAATTAACTGACTCTAAAATACAGCTGCTGTGTTTGTCTGGTACCTCTGTGTTTTGAAATTCCTGTGATGACATGAAGTCTCTCTGAATCACAATAACACATTACTTAGCACTGTTGTTCACCCTAATTGCTCTGCTATTGGAATTCACAAAAAAATAAAAGCAAGATGTTTTCATACACTCAGAACATATTCATGGTGGTTTAAGAGAAGCTATTTGACATTTAAACCTCATTTAGACCTCATTTGATTTTTCATTTAAGATATCTTGGTTCTGTTGCTTTCTGTATAAGTGTGATGGGAGCCAGACTGTTTGGTGAGAGCATTTTCTGAAAGTCTAGATTGTGCTGGGAGGATGGGATTCCCCTACAGGCTTCTCATGGTGTGTATTCAGTGAATTTACAACACTTTATGATTGTCTGTGTTTCAGTTTAATTTTGAAAGATGCCTTTCTCCTTTTGCATCCCTACCTTCCATAATATTATTTATGTGCTCTATATCTATTTGTTTTCACTTATTGCAATAAATGTCTTTCAGCTTGCCAAATTGATATTATTATTAGATGGTATTTTTAATTGCCCATATGCTTCTCATCTTTTGTGTCTGAATTTTTTTGCATTCTGTTTGTCAATTCTGAGAATATATTAGAAAACCTGTTCAAGTATTTATGAGTGAGGGCAGGTGAAAACACGTTTTTTATTCAAAATATTATTTTATATGCTGTCATAAACCCCAAACTGATATATAATCTTTAATTTTTTCATTGGCTTTTCCATATTTTGATAGCACCTTTACGCACAGGAAAAAGACAAACTATAATATAATTTTTAAGTGTTTACAGCTTGAATCCACTGAGCAACTCTTTTCCTGGAATTTTTGATGTTTTTAAAATGCAATCAGTAAGCATTGTAACTAAAGTATTTCTAATACAGAAGTGTTATATTTATCTGGATTTTATGGTTGGAATAGCTTTTCCTTTTCTGAAATCTTGATCACATGAAGAGAACTTGGTTCTCCTGTGAGATTGTTGCACTTTGTAACAGTGAGATCGTAGTGAGAAAATGGAGCAGTTGTCAGCTACCCAAACCCATAAGCTTTGAATTTTCTGCTTTATTTCATATGGAAAATCAGGATACAAAGCCTTACACTATTATAATGTAAAGTTTACATATTTCAAGTCTTGGCAGATAAGCATAAAAGTTAAAACTGAAAATGAATCTTGATTCTTTCCCTGCAGCAAAAGTTTAATTGTGTTTATTACTGCGTAATTCTCTTGTAGCAATTAGCCCACACATTTTTTCACTCTTCAACAAAGGCCCCAATTCTGTAAATACTTGTTAGCTACTACTGGATGTTTCCTGGGACTACACATAGAATGTAAAGTTAACTACATACACAAATTGCTACATGGTTAGATATGAACTAACTTCAGTTAGAAAAATTTGGAAAATTAAAGAAAAAGTCATCAGTTTCGTATATCATTACAAAACCTCAGTCTACCCGTGTTAATAGTGGTGTTAAGGCATGGTTCCAGAAGTAATTTGATAAATATTTCCATGGGATGAATTTCTGTAATCTAACTTTTACCTCAGTGGATTAGTTCTGGTGGCACACCCGTCAGAATGAGGCATCACCAGAATTGGAGGGAGATGATACAGTGTGTGTAGTAAACACACTGATTGTTTAATTCTGGGGTAGTAACATTTCTCCCAGTGGCACTTTGCAGCAAGGAACCAAATCAAAATAGCTAGGTGACTGATTTATGTAAGCAGATACATGGAACAATAAATTCATATTAAGATATATTTTTAAATTGGGAAAACATCTGTAATTTCCATAACTCTAGTCTTTGAACTGGTATATAACTTTATTCCATTTAGTTTTTTATTTTTACCATATACTGCAATTGTGTTTACTTTCAGTGTATTAACAGTCCCTTCAAATTCCTGGTAGAATAGTGAGCATCTACAATACCTCAGCCCTGCTATTAGTTCCTAACAAAGAAAGTAAAGCATTTAGCATTTACCCTGGGAAGCACACTGGAGTTAACACATCCTGATTTATTCGTTTCAGCCATTAGCGGCAAAACAAAATAACGTGGAAATGCTTTTGGTATCCTGTGGTTCCTCAATTTGTCTAGTTTCTGTCTTATGATTTATTTTTCCTAGATTCCATTGTCACCAGTCTCAGCGGCACCCTCCCAAATTCTGCAGTGACACTCTGGAGATAGGGAGGGCAGGCACGGCTTCCTCTCGGAGGCAGGAGGTCAGGCAGAGTGCTAGAAGGGCAGCTTGGGGTCACAATAATACAGTAGGAGTACAGGGAGTACAGTTAGGTTAGCATATTGTTCTGGTGCTGAGAGCCTTTTTCAAACTCTGATCCATCTTCATCCTCGTAATTAGGCGACCTGCGCTTTCAAAGAAAGTGTTGCTATGAAACACGTTGGCAAATGAAGGCAAATTTGAGGCCTCCTCATTTAAGTGTTGGGTTCATTGTTCTTGGTGGTGTAATTGGTGATCAAGAAGGCAATAAAACGGCATGGCCATTAAATGGCCCGAGCTGAAATTGAAAGGGGAGCATTTATATGGTGCAAGCTGCTGTGTGGAGGCTGTAACTTTCACCCTTACATGAACCAGAGTTTACGTAAAGGCCTGATGGCATGGCTCTTTTTTCACCTCCAGGAGGCGGGGAGAAAAGCAGGGAGGAAAAAAAAATCAAAACTAAATAGAATTAATGAGCCTTCACACATTGTCCTGTTTCTTTTGTTGTGAAAAAGCTGGGCAAAAACTGAGTTGGATAAGAGAGGGTGGCAAAGAAACACCATTAATATCAGGTTGTAAATTCTACAAAACATTAACTTCATTACATGGCAATTACTGTCTGTAATTGGCAGAACGAAAGATTCCACTTTCTCATCAGTTACTGGTTGTATAGGACTCAGCATTTTTTTTTCTTGGCAAAGGTCACATCACTGCTATAAAGAATACCTTAATGCGATCTAAAAGTATAACAGGTTCTTTTGCAAATAAGCAAGGGTGTAACTATTAATTGCTGCTAAACATCTCGCTCTATTATTTTGTAACAAAACATGGCTCACAACTTAGAAAGATAACAACATTAATGATGTAAAAAGGAAAGATTTTATTATTTCATGACTACTTGGTCCTACTTTGTGAACAGAAGAAAAACATGAATTAGAAAAGGATAAGACTACAGAGAAATAATAGTTACCTTTGAAAATAACTATCTCAAGAATTTCTTAAAAGTAATTTTCAAGAGTGTGGATGGCAAGAAATAATATGCGGTATGAAGAAGAATTCTATTTTTTTTTTTCAATTTCTGTTATTATTACACCTTTGGACTGACCTTGTTTTTCAGTTATCACTTACCTAGTGCATTTATGAAAATATTCCACATATGCTGTGAACTGAACTGTATCCTACCTCAGATTTATGTATGTAACTTCAGCTGAAGTTCATGTCCTAAAGAAATATGTTAAATGTCTAGTGGATTTTGTTAGTCAGCTGGAGAGGAAGACATTTAATCTAAATCAGTCTTGAAGTTTTCCAGAGGAAGTTTTTATTTCAATAATTACATAACAAAGGAATATTATGAGGGAAGAGATCCATTTTTCACATAGGCATAAAAAAATAAAGTTCCTTTTTTCTTTTTTCCTTTTTGATCACAAATGAAGTCAAACAAGAGTCAAAATTTCAGAATTTCTGCCAATGAATTTCAACCTTCACCTTAAAACACCAAGAAATACAGAGCGAGGAACCATGCCTGATTTTATTAAAGAAATATTGAATTATGCAATTTGTTTATTTTTTATTAACAGAAAGCATTAAAACACCATAGAGTCAGAATGTTTTCATTTCAGTTTGTTGGATAGAAAACATTCCATCCCTTCTGCACTTCACTCTGGGCTGTAGTTCAGAGCTGCTGGGTTCCCACTGCTCTCTACTCTTCAGAATCCTTCTCTTTCCACACCAAATGCCATTTCCAACATGCCAGACACAGACCCACCAAAAAGCTTTGCCTCTGGGGGAGAAGAGTTTCTGGAGCCTGAGTGGTCAACATAACTTCTTTGAGATGGCGATATTTTATCGTGGGCAGATACTATGCTAATATGAAAACAAAATCAGTTTGGTTTGCTCAATACATTGAAATGATAAAAAATTCATATTATACTAATTCATAATAAATTCTTTCATATCAGTAAAATAATATTTCCTGATTAAATATTCAATATTTGTAAACAAAATTTTTACATTGAAAGTCACTTAACAATCACTTTCCAAGTAAGTTCTTATTTTTATTGTTTTTACTTAGTTTTGTTCATTATTTTTAATTTGATAAAAGATTTTTCTGATATGCTTCAATCTATTACTGTCTGAACTTAGTGACTTTGTAGTTGATATTTTCTCTGTGTTTCTCTCCCAAATTCTTTACTTTTCAAAGTGAATACTGCAATCTCCCATGACAAAATAGCCAGAAAGGTTCAAGAGCATATCAGAATGACAGAAAAAGGCCACAACAGGAATGCTTTCACCATGTTTAAACTGGTTCAAGGAAGAAAAGGCATAAGATCTCCCTGAGGCTAATAGTCTGTAGCTTGGAATATGTGTAAAAAAGTATGGATCTGTTTGGGTTTTTTTCTGAGAAATTTGAAACCCAGCAGTGAAATGGAAAGGTGGATGAAAGATGTCTGAGGAAACTGCCAAGCAAAAAAAACTGGGGAAAGCAAAATTATTCACTGCCAATGAGCCTTTGGTTGTCATGCATACATGGCCAGAATCTGGCCTGTGTTGAATTGCATTTTGAACGACATGTGATCAAACAGAAAAAGAGAATGGATTGATTCAGATATATTGAGACATTGTTACACTTTGTCATCTGCTAAGCGTTAGAATAAGTTAAACTGTAATTGGATCACGTTTGCTCTGTGGCTACTACAGCTACACAATGCTTATAGAATTGTACAAGTAATTTTTCTTCATGGGAAACTCGCAAGACCAGTGTATCAGCCTGGTTTTGTCAATGGTAGTATCCACAACACATGAGAGGAAGGCACCTTGACAGCAGGTCACCAGCTAATTTGATTTTACACCTGATATTTGCCAAGTCCAGCGCAAGTCCTCAAGTCTCGTGCTCCTATTTAAAAGAAGCTCTTGCTGAAGCAGGAAAGCTGTGCAGCGTGATTCAGTGCAATGTGATGTAGACTGAGCAGAAGATCTGCAGGCAGCAGAGACAGGTCAGTGCTGCCCTCCTCACAGACCAATTAGTCCTGCCCAAAAAGGACACGAGTGAATATTCTTCCACGGCTCTGCACTGTTCAGCAAAAACGTAACAGCTCTACCCAGTGGAGCAACGACTTTGCCAGGCTCTCCAAGTCTGCCCCATCAGACAGCACCACACCACAGGACCTGCACCACAGAGGCAGAAGCCAGATCCACCCTCCTTAAGAGAAGGTTGCTGGAAAAAACAAACATGTACAGACAAGACTGATAGTGGTTTCATCAGTATCAAAATAGGAATGAATTGATGTACTACAACTGAGAAATATGTCTTTCCTAGTCACTTTTGATGGCTGTTCAGATATAAAATTTATGTTTGAAGGATGGGGGGAGAATACTGGTTGTCGGTGGGATATATTTTGTGCTGAGAAGAGAAAGTAAAATGAAGACAGAGATAATATTTTTGTAAGGCTTCTATTTTTAGAAAACAATATTCTTCTTTCTTTCTTCTTTACAGTATTATTTCATTGTAGAAATACATTTAATATGATCTTTTTATCTTAAATGTGTTCCACAGATAGTATTAATGTTTTCAAGAAGACTTTTAGGCTTTAGTCTTTTAGAAGAAGGCTGTAGTCACTTTTAAAATTATAATAAAGGAGCAGGAAAAATTCTTCACAACACGAATAGTCTATTTTGTTACTGTTAGAAAAGTAGAACTGAGGCAAATCCACTAGAAATTCTCTAAATAGCTTCTGTCATAACAGAAGGCAAAGAGTTTTAAAAAGGAGGAAGTTCTAAAAGGATGTAAAATCTAAATTTTCACAATCTAAAATATGGAAAGAAATACAGACTTATTAATGTCTTGGTCTTCTTTCTCACAGACTTTTCTTCCCAGTTGAATGAACAGATCCATCCAGAAGTGTGCCTGCATTTGGTGCACTCGTTCTTCACAACACATCCAGCTCCAGTGGAACTGTCAAAGGTGCTTGGCATACCTGGGGAATTAAGTGACTCTTTCATTCTTAGAGCATGACAATGCTGATTATCATCAGCAATCTTAAAATGCTTCAGCAGCCTGTACCCTGTCTATTTACAGGGAAGAAAGAATCTGCACTCAGTCCTGTTTAGTCTTTGGCCTCTTTTCTTGGAACATCAGCCAGGATCCAGGTTCTGACAATTCCTATGTGCTGAAGAGTAAACTCAAGTTACAACCTGAGTGTTGTTCTGTACATTCTATCTCTATGCATTTTGAGAGATGTTGATTTTTAATTTGTATTCTGTGTCGGTACAGAAATATAGTTAAAATTAGTACAGCTTTTCACCTGTAAACTGCAAAGGCTTTCTGTCTCTTAAGCATGTGAGAGATACTTTTTTTTGCAAGGATCTCATTCCTATATCTGGCTTTGAATCCATACTTGCTCAGTAACTATGCAATGCATTTTTGCCATTGTCACCAAAGCTTTGGCGATAACTTGTCAAAATATATTTGTGCAGTTGGGTGTAAAGACAGAAACCTCAGCCTCAGAAAATGCAGCAGAACCTCACACTGAGGAAAAGCCACAGAATTATAGATATGATGTCATTAATTTAAGTCTAACCAGTCAATTTAAGGAATACCAGAGTTGTGGGACAGGTAGTTTTAGGGGAGAGCTCAACTCAAAAGTAATATCTCAGCTACATTTTTTTTTTTTAATGTGGGTATCATTAGTATTTTCTGACAAGACGAGAATTGAGTGACACTTAAAAGAAATCAGTGATTGAAAAGGTTTGGGTCTCTCTTTAGAGCTCTGGGATGTAATAAGATTCATGCCAGTCCTGCAAGTCGCATTTTTCTTTCTGTAGCTGGATGTGGGATTTATTCCAGGCAGAGGCCCAGGGAGTGATATGGCAATCCATCTTAGTATAATTATGTGAGCACTGCCACATAAGATCTGATGCCCTCAGGACAGAGCATGCTTCCAACTGCTTAGTAAAATTATCTTAAATACTTCATCAGGGCAGTTCACATACCAGTTCCATAAGTGCTTCTTTCTAAAGCTTCATGGGGATGTAGGTGAGGGAATTAGTCCACACCAAGCTCATTTTTGGCACATTGAAATACTTGTGTTGGTATGATACATCTCAGAGGATATATTACATGATGAGATAGGAGTGCAAAGTATAGAGTTTTGGAAGTGTCATAACTGCAGCAGATTAACCATTTCCTACTGTTCACATAGAAACATCTTTCCTTATTGAGTCCTACTGTATCCAGCACATGCCTCCAATTTCCATTCCTTCCTGCTTTTCATCTCTTAATCCTATTTACATTTTTCCTCTGAAGTCATGTTAACTGTATGTCATGTTCTTACTTAAATAGCTGAATTGATTCTGTGTTTGCGCGCATGTCTTGAATTTGGGTGCTGCTGTACCTGGCGTGTACCTTTTCCAAAAGTTTTTGCTTTTCAGATACCCAAACACACCATGAACACCAAAAGACTGCAGAGGAAGTGACTTGTCTGTGACCAGTTTTGAGCCTTTTTTGTAAATTTCACTTCAGTCAGTGGAGTGGGCACCAATGGAAAACTTATGGCTACTTGGAGAATGAGTGAAACACACACACACACTCTATTGGCATGATTTACACCACTAAATATTCTACATGCTACATTTCCGAGTTTTTAAAAAATACATTTTTATAGATTGTTTTCACTGGAAGTCATTACAACTTTGAATAAAAATGTAGTATTAAGTATGTTTCAATGAGAATTTATAAAAATCTCTCTGAAACATAGAATATTCTTCTGTTACCTGGTGTAGTTATTTCCGGCAGGTAAGTTAATGGCAAGTCTCCCAGTTTAAGGCATTATATACCAGACTGATGGTGGTCAGACCCCTTTATTAGCATTGACATAAGTTTCTGTGTGTATTGTCATCAGAATGCATATTCCTATTGATTATTTTCTCATTCCCAAGCCATCTTGACCATTATCTAAACTGTTGCAATTATACCGACAGTGGCTCCAATAGAAATTTGCTGATTTCTTTACTAGGTGGGAAACTAAAATCCTGCTCACTATTTGATAGCTACTTTCCTGCTGGGCTTGCACAGGAATTATGAGAGCATGGGATAACCCTTGGCTGGAATAAGGTACTGGAGACAGAGAAAACCATAATCATCAGAGTCACTGTAATTAATTAATCTGCCAAGAGAACAAGGAACACAGCCATTCACGAGAGCTTTGAAAAAGACCAGGCTGCAGTTCATACACCAAGGCAAAAAAAAAAAAATATATATATATTTAACAGAATATTTGTGAGATTTAGCCAAGTTCTACCACAATTGCTCTCCATCTGATAACCTGCCTGTCCCTGCATGGCTCAGTGTCGCAAATTCACTTCCATGCTACAAGGTCCTCACTGAAGTCTGGTAGATATTGTATTGATCTTCTTTCATTATAGTCCTTATCATTCAGCTCTTTGCGTGCACTCCTTCAGCTGCCTCTTCGCTCAACTACCGAGCTGGTTTGTTAAGCTTCCAAACTTTGATGACACCTGAGCTGCGGCGTTCTCACTGCAAAACCCAATATACACCAAAGAAAATGCTATTATTTAGTAACTTGTCTCCAGTCATGAGCAACACCTTTGCTGATTCCGTGTTTTACGATTGTGCAACCATTTTGCAACCTGTTCCAGCAGCAGAGATCCTGCAGCTGAGACAGCTTTCCCTGTCAGTAAGGCTGAGGTTTGGGACTACGAGCAGGCCAGATGTGCTGAGCTGTTTTTTTATGCAAGATATGTAACTGTTGAAAGCTGTTAGATTACTTCTTTGACTTGAAAGCAACAAAGCTTCATTGCGTATTTCTCAGTCTTCCCTGAAAGTTTTCCTTTCAGTCTTGACACCAATGCTTCTTCTAGTCCCTCCAGCCTCTTCCTTAGTTCACAGGCCACAGACATCCATAACCCTGCACTCCCTACCCTCTTCTTCTTGAGGGCCTTTGTTCAAAAGTGAAATGTGATGAAAAAACAATACCAGTGAAGAGTTCCTCTCTTTGCATTTTAAAGCATCATTTCTTCTGACTTTTATTTAAATTATTTTTTTTTAAGTAAGAATTTAAGGAAGAGAGAGGATGGGTTTGTTTTGAGTCCTCTGAAATGGTAATAATTCTGAATTTTATGTTCTTTAATAAATTTATGCTTCAATTCCTTGGCTGCCTACAAAAGTAAGGAAAAGATCAGGATTTAAGATATAAACACACTCAAGTGCTGTCAAGAATGTCATCATTATCCTGAAATAGGCTTTTACAGTAAATAAAAAGACAAAAGAAACAACCTCCCCTTATTTTCCCCTCTTTGTAAGTCAGTTTTCTAAATACTAGTGTTACCTTTATTAAAGCTAGAACTTTCATAATAATCTCAAGTACGCACTTTATTCCTTTTTAGAATATAATACTTCATGGTAGCTGCTTATGATTTTCCCTGCAAAAATCTCTGGAAATGCCATATCTACTAATGACAGCATATACTGATAAAAGCCCTGATTCTGATGAGTAAATAACTGTGAAAGTGAGGTATTTATCTTGATAATAAGTTGTGTGAGGAATCACTTACTTTAATCCTAAATTTACAAGAATGGTCACTTTATTATTTCTTCTATTTGAAATCAAGAAACCCTTTATGATTTGTTTTATACCACCATTGGATAAACCTTGTAATTATGCCCTAGAAGGAGAAAAATAAATCTCTGACTCTGAGGTTTAGCAAACAGGCATAAAGTAGTAAAGTCTATCTAACAAACTCTTTTTGAACCAGAGGGTCATCTATGTGTCTTCTTTGCAATACAAATCCCACCTAATCCACCTAACATAATTTCATTTCTAGTCTAAGTGGCCTAGATAGTAATGCATGTGATTAAACTTCTTGTTATTTTAATTATAAAAAAACATATTTCGTTTACTGTATAAATCATAAGCCAGAAAGTTGAATGCTCATATTCCCACAGTGTGAGCTCATATTACACAATATATTTACTGTCAGGAATGAAGACAAGATAATTATGGTTTTAAGGAAGAATAAATCCACCCTTTCTGGACCACAAACGAGTAATTAAAGAACTTGTAATTGGTTGCTGTATGAAGAGATTTTACAGTCATGACATTTACCAGCCATTTCATTTGCCTCTTTCAGAATCTGGATGCACTTTCTTAAGAGTTCATTCAGTCACTGGAAACCACCTCAATGAAATTCTCTGCTTTTGCTACAGATCTGTACACATCTCTAAAAGTTTTCAAAATTGTGTTTAAGCATAGAATGGGTTTTATTTTCCCTTCTCATAAAACATTGCATATACTAAAGCTGAGAACTCTAGAAAGTGAGGTTTGAAGAACACATTTCAAATTACTTTACCCAAAAAGGACAAATATTACAATACTTAATAAATGCATTTTTATAAAATACAAAGTTGAATTGTGGTACTGCTACATTAAAAATTAAAGTGATTGAATCCCCTGAAATTTAAAAATATTCTTTTTTTAATGGGCAGGAAGGAAAACTTGTGTGTGATCTCTCTCCCATGTATGCAGAGAAAAAACATCTATCAAATGGTTATGTCCAGGCTTTTTGACAACAAGACTCTGTATGTAAAAGAAGGAAAAATTTCATCACATATCAAACATCAAGTAACATTTTCTATGAGACATCAAGTCAAGAAGAGGGCAGTAATATCAAGTAATTTCTTTCAGTCAATGATGTGTTTTGATTAAAAGAGCAGCAAATATTTGGAGATACTTTGGTACATTTGAAATACTGTAATTTAATCTAATCTGATAAAAACATCATATGAAATAGCTCTATTTCCAAATTACTTTAAAAATATCTGAAAATGTGATAGAAATTAGTAAATCTAGGAGAAGAATAAACCCATAAATACCAAAAACTATATATACCTATAGAAGTACACCATTTAAACCTATATAATAGGAGGGTCATTTTAGCTTTGCTTGCATTGCTATTTTTTTGTGTATACCCATTTCCTGCAGAATACAGATTATCATCCTCCATTACTACTATTTTTCATCAAAATCAGAGTGAAGTGGGCAAAGAAATAAACAAATAACTCCCCAAACAAAACTAACTAGAATTTTTATTCCTGCCACAAAGTGGAGTTTACTCTCCATAATTATCAGGTCATACAAGTAATCCAAGAGCCTTGTCCACCGAGAAAAACTTCCTCCGTTACCTCAGTTCTCTCTGCATTTATTTGTAGAGTGTTTGCAATGTGGAATTGTTCTTGTCTGCCTTGGCTACAACTTCATGTTAGTAGAGGAACTGGTGTTTACCACAATATATTTTGAAGAAATTCATCCTGTTCAAACATGAGATTTCATTTACTATATGAAAGCAGTGTATCTGCCTGGTGACTGCATAGACAATTGCCCCCTGGTCCTTAGAGATGTCCAATGAACTGTGAAAGTCTGCTGGGTCTGCTGTGCGCTTAGGATAAAATGTATGTGATTTGCTGCTATTTCATATTTTTTCAATAAAATAAGGATAGTAAGATTAAGGCTAGGAAATTTTAAAATGCTGCAGTCCAACAGACTATAAAGTCCATTCTTGCTTTAGAATACACTGGAGATGATGCAAAGATTGAGTTGCCTAGGAAATGAAAGCCCAGTGAAGTACTCCAGGAGATGCAATGAGTACTTCAGGCATCCAGACACAGTATTCGTATAAATTCAATGTACTTGAAACTTACTGGGAGGTATTTATGTTTTCTAAACAAACTGTCCTTACAGATTTATGGATCCAGTGTTGTACATAGATTTTCAAACAGTAAAAGCTGTGAAAAGAAAGGAAGTTATTTTTTCATTCACCAAATTACCTCAAGGTTATTGCTAATGGAGAGGTCAATACAATCTATGAATATGTAGCTGTATCCATACTAAGATGCTTTTTTATGTTATTTACAGAAAAGTGATGAACCAGCAAGTTCTTCAACAACATTTTGATCCCCCGTGCTTGCACATCAAAATCTTCTTATTTGCTGTAAGACAAAATCTCTAGAAGAGACTAGAAATTGGGATCTCACAGCCAGAACATGGCAGTGTTTCTTCACACAGACTTTCCCCCTGAGCTTGGGGCCAGGCCAGGCATTTTTCTGGGTTGCAAGGTGACCATGACAGTGCAGCACTGACTGACCACTTGTGGCTCGAATGCCTTGCAGCTGGTGGTTGAGTCCTTGAGCCAGTACGTGATGTATTCCCAGCACGGCAGCTGCATTTGAATTGCTCAGATGATGAAGCTGGCCAGTGCTGGCGCACAGCAATGGGGTAACCCAGAAAACACACTGTGCAGCCCAGCTCAAATACTACATCAGTGTTGCTGCATTCCCTGCAGACAGCCACTTGTCTGGCAAAGAAACAAGGTTACAGATATAGAGAAGGCTCTCTAAGTGCTTAAGCTCCAGTTTATGTTATGAACAGCAGAACCACGTAATTCAGAACTGTCCCTGACTATGTCAAAATGTCACTAGTTTCCTAGCATATGAGGCCACAGTGCTGGCATTAGAAATAACATGTTTTTCTTTTGGCCAGAGGGGGAATTGAAATGCCTCTCTAAATAGACCTCACTTCTTGCCATAAACGCTATAGGACACGAGGATTAAAGATTTTGACTGAAGGCAGCATTCTTTGTGGAATTAAAAAAGAGGAATGGAAAAAAAAGGAAAAGAACAGCGTTGATGTGTAAGAGCGGAGCTGTGTTTTCTGTTATCCATCTCAGAGTGTATAGTAGTTGTGCAGGTTCACCAGCACAGCAAATAGCAATGAATAAAAGAAATATAAATTATGAGTCTTTAAAAATATGTACATGAAATGTGTGTATATATCTATAATATGTATATACACACACATGCATATATGTGTGTGTATATACTTCCATGTGATCAGCTAAAAGAGTGTGTCTATATATATGTGCACACACATTTTAGCCATCATCCTGAACCTTTTCTCTTGCTCATGAGTAAACTTATTATACAGTTTAGATATTGAAACACTGAAATGTAATTTTTTTTAAATATCTTTAGAGATTCTTTGATTATTTTCCAAAGGCAGAGGGCAATTGAGAACCAAATTTTTTTGAAAAGTCAAGAGATTTTTTGTTATTACACTCAGGGTACCACAAAATGCTGTTCTTCAGAAAATTAGTGAGTCAAGATTCAAATACTTATCCAATCTGCATAAGCCAATAAACCAACCTAATTTTTGAAATAAATTGTACTTTTGCACTTGTAAGTACAAAATATTGAGCTACATGATTCATTTATGAAAAGTTTTTTCAGGCATATTAGGAATATACCTTCCATATACTGATCTCTTAACTTCCTTAGAGGACCACCCTCCACAATTCTACATGGACAGCCTAGAGATCTGCTTAGAGGTCTCCCTGTGCTGGAAGAGTACAAAAAGTTGACCATTTACCTATTCTGTTCTCAGCCCGTGGAAAGACTAATCATTTCAAGCAGAAGCAGTGTCTCATATCCCTGCTTCCCCGCTCTTGTTTAAGGAGAAATCTGTGAACATTATAAGTGATCCATCTCTTAGTACAGCAAACAGCAACACTGTTTGCTAAATACTCAGTTTTTCTTTAGAAATACCAGTAAGGATTCCCAGCGGACTCCCTGTGAGCCAGGAGCCAGGACTGCTGGGAGCTTTCCCAGGTCCATCGGGGCAGAGCTCATTCCACTGCCTCAGCCGGGAGCAGGGCAGCAGAGGGAGCACCGAAGCAGACCCTGTCCCAGCCTCCAGCCGCTGCCCTGGGAAAAACGGTTCCATGACTGCCTGGAGCTGCACAGTTTGAAAACCTTTACTTGCACTTTGCTGCTGATCTTTTTTTTCCCAGTCAGGCTGAAGCCACATACACATTAATATAATTATAAAATTACTGATACTTTGTTGAACTTAATTTGATTGAAGGTTAAATAATAGTTTAGATTGAATCTAGTAATTTTTGATTTGATGCCATAATTTTTTATTAATGAAAGTAATATCAAACCTACCCTGTGTAATTTACATCTACTCATTTGTTAGAAAACATGACAACAGGAGTTCTATAAGCATCAGCTTTATGCCAGTATCTTATTTAATGCTGTTTCACCTTTAAAGTAGAAAGAGAAACACTTCAGCTGCAGAAAAATACTGTCCATTGCCCCCCCTCAAACCCATGACAACAATTCAAATGAATGCAGTAAAAAAAAAAAAAAGCCATGGCACTTGGACATGAGTGTCAAGATAAATAGTCAAGGATTTGTGAAGTTGATAGTCAAAGCAAGGGGCATGAAGAGTGTAATTCATGGCCCTCAAATCACTGATTTATCTCTCCCTGAGGCAATNTAGGTCTTGGGATTTTTTTGATGGGTCAAATCTGGAAAAAAAAAAAAAAAAAAAAGTAAAAACAACTTCTGAAAGTTAGACATCCAAATCTATCACTTACCTGTATGGATGCCATGATTTCCAAAGATCTGGGTATTGTCAGGTCCCACTGACTTCCCTGTCAATATGGACAAGTCAGAGCCTTTGAAAAAAGGCAGATCACATATTTAAGAACCAACGAGTGATTGAAACATATAATTGCAAACATTCAAGATTAAAACGACCTTCTTTAAGCATTGTTCTTCAGATTCTGTATCTTTATAGTAAAGATGATAGCACAAAAAGACAGTTTTGAGAGCTTGTTAAACTGCCAAATATAAAGTATTAGGCATAAGAATGCTACTCATTATCAGGCAAAAAAAATAGAAAAAGAGTGGAGTTTGGAATTTGGAAACTGTAATAATAGTCAGCCCGCTACGCCTAATACTACTTAATCACAAACTTAATAAAAATAGAAATATACAGTTCCTTTTAGAAAGCTAACAAATATTTCCTGATGTGCGCACACTATGAGTCTTGTTAATCACATCCTGATCCATTGCATGCTGTTACATATAGCAACTGGATTATGCAAGAGGGAAAAAGACAAAGTAAAAAATCCGATCCGACCCAATCTATCTTTCTACTTCTTTTTTTTTTTTTTTTTTTTNNNTTTTTTTTTTTTTTTTTGGCTGTTACTTTGAAACAAGCAATTAAACAGCAGAGGGTCATCCACGTGACACAAAATTTTATAACATTGTTCTAGTTTAAGTGTTTATGTTTACTGTTACTAAAATTGAATCAGCTTCTTTGTAACTTTGTTTTGCTTGTGCAATCAGTAAAAGGGGCCAGAACTGTGGCAACTTCTTTTGCATCCACTTTACTGATGCTTTTTTCTGAAATCGCGTGTGGTATGATCAGTCCAAATAGAAGTAAATGGAAAACCTGCTTTAATTACCGACTCCAAAATACAATCAAAATCATTATCAGTGCCATCAAAGGTCTCTTATGTTTGTAGTCTTTTAGTTCCCTGCTTCAGTTAGAGAATAGCTGAGCAGCACAGCCTAAATCCAACTCTTAATTTCATGTTTCACATTTAAAAATAAATATAATTCCTTAAAAGCAAATTAACCCACAGTACGACAGATTTCCTAGAAGCAGATAGTATTTTGTGATGCACATCTCAGTGCAAGTCCTCACCCTCACTCACAGCTTCAGGGCCAGCAAGCAACACCATACACGACGTGCGTCAATGCTCTCACTTCACAGCTGTTCTGAGTCCTGCTGCTGCCAGCACAGCTGGCTGTGAGGAGGACTGGGCTGTGAAGGCTGCTTTAGGTTCTCTGCACTGAACAGAAACAGGTGAGTTTGGGGTTTTTTGGGTTTTTTGAAATCCAGCCTTCCTTGACCTGGACAATTTAGCGAGGAGAAGAAGGAGTATTCTTTTTGATTTCTGGAGTTCCCACAGCCTTGAGGCACCTGAAATGTGCTCCTCAAATACACCACTTTTTGACTGTGCTCTAGTGAGGGCAGCTTAAAGCTTTGAATTCATAGGACCAAATTAGCAGCTTTTCAGCACTTTTTATAAGATAAATGCAACTGTTTTGGTTTTTTTTAAAATTAATTTAGCAAACAAAATAATACAATGATTGGGAAACAAAAAGCAGAGTCACCATATCAGAAGGGGTTCCAATGCATCTCCATTCACTGCTGTGCTTGTATTGATCTTCCATAGAAAAATAGGTCCTATACCCTGGAAAGCAACAGACCTGAACTACAGCTAGGACTTGTAGTATAGGTGTCACTCAATGTGGACTCCAGTGTATTGCTGGGAAAAAAAAGGGTTAATGATGTTATAGTCCACGTGAACAGGTGAACAGCAAGTAGCACAAGAAATTGTTTGCATCTGACACTGCCTAAACCTCCTGTTAAAATCCTGCATACAGCATAAAAGGGGCAATTTTTAAAAGGGTGTTAAAATTGGAGATGATCCAGAAAAGACTCGGAAAAATAATTTTATTGCTAATGAGAGAGAAAGTTGAGAGGTGACTTGATTACAATGTATCATTCATGAAGAGAAACAAGGAGCGGGTACAAATGAGCTCTTTAATCTGGTGGTGAAAGGCATAACAAAAATCAATGGCTTGACATGGAAGATAGACAAACTATCGTCGCAGGTCTTTGGGTCGCCATAGAATGTCCTTTTATGAAGCAACATGAACTATTGGTCTTGGCAGGGGTAAGAGGCTGCACTCAAATGGTTGTTACAGGACTAAGCTAATCACTTCCCTCTCCTGAGAACCTAAGCATAGCAGGCAAAGCCCTCTCTTACCATTTGGTTTGTACTGTCACTGACTCAGATACAAGATACAAGACAAGCAAGTTTCTGAGATGTTTTGTGGGTAGGTAGTCCATAAAATCAAACCATCTGCCAGCACAAGAGGATGTGTATGTGTGACTATCCCTGTCAGAACCTCTGCTTGTTGAACAAAAGGATGTTGAGAGAGAATAGCTTCATTCAGGCACCATGATCATGACATTGTTGCGGTAACAGAACTGCATTTTATTACTCTTCTTCAATAAGTTTGTTACAAATATAAGCCTTCATTGAATTTTTGCAAGTTAGAGATTTCTGCACCTTGGAAGTAAGTATATTTTTGCTACTTCAAATTTTGTCTTTCCTTCTT
This sequence comes from Aleadryas rufinucha, assembly GCA_013397815.1. Taxonomy (NCBI): domain Eukaryota; kingdom Metazoa; phylum Chordata; class Aves; order Passeriformes; genus Aleadryas; species Aleadryas rufinucha. Next base: position 126,222 of record VZTH01013644.1, on the reverse strand, counting down.
TTTTCTTCCCCTGATTTCCTGCTCTCACACAGAGGTAGAGTGACCCTTCAGCTGTCACAGCCAATAGAATATTTCTGGAAACCAGATGAGGTTCATGTTCTCTCCTTGGAATGATGTGGTGATCGTATTCTAAGCATCTTCCTTCAGATTAACCAGAAATAGGATAATTTTCCAAGTGACACGGAAAGACCGGCATGTCCAAAAGTGCTGGTTTCTCTTACCCATTCTCTGAAAAATATCTATAGGAAATTCTTATTATGTTTGTAGCTTACGACTCCTGGATCTTACTTCTCCGTTTGGTCGTGGATTCTTCATAGCTGTCTATTGCTTATTGAATTAATTGCTTCCTTGCAGGTGGAGAAATATGGACAACATGGCAGTTGTGAGGATTTGCTTGAGAATATCTGTGCAGCTCTAGGAATGGGGTAGTCTGAGAAACACAAAGGACTAAAGTGAGTGATTGGTGGAGAAAGAATGTTTTGTGGAATCTAGTGCTAGTGAAGGGGGCAGGTTGAAAGATGTTTGGAGTACAGACTTGTGAGAACTTTGTGAGAATAGAATCACAGAACTGAGGAATTAAGTTGGAAGGGACCTCTGGAGGCCATCTAGTCCAACCTCCTGCTCCAAGGCAGAAATAATGTACATTATGTTGCTCAGATGTTCACATGAAAGGGTCTAAGTGTGTGTGTAAACCTCCTTTTTAGAATGAGAATAAAAGCTAAAGACTTTTTTCTTTCTGACTTTTTCATTATTGTTCTGAATTTCTGTGGACATAATTCTTCAACTGTTAACTGAAAAGATCAAATCTGTATTCAAACTTTTAGATCTCAGAAGTTTGCTGGATAGTTGTTATTGGTGCTACAATGACCTCCTGATCTACAAGTCCTTGGTTTTTGAATCCAGGCTGGAAATTCCCAGTAAATTGTCTCCTGATATGTCTCAGATTTAAATACCCAAATGAGACTAGAAGATACTGCTGGATCTCAAAACACAGTCTTCTTTCACCCAGGTGAGAAGGCTTTTTGCTGGCAGTAGGTGGATGGACTTTTAAGAGTGTAAGAACATGAGACTGGCAGCACCACGGGTACAAATAGTACAGTATTATTTCTGCAAGTGATGGAGTGGTGGAAAGGATCTTTCTAGAGAGATCCCTCTCTTGGTATCCTCTATCCGATCCTGTAATCAGATGGGCAAAGACTTTCTGAGTCAGAGGTTTCACCCAAACTCTCAACTGCTACAGAGAATCTATCATCTATGAATTTGTGTCTTTGAACTCATTTTTACTTCAAGATTTGAGATGTGTTTCACAGTTTAACTATGATGAGTGTGCAAAATTAATTCTGGCATTTGTCACTAGCTGTGAGATAATGTTTTTCAGATGTTCTGTGGGTTCTACATTGAAAGTTAGTCCTTCTTATCTATTTTTCAGTCTTATATGGGTGTAGATGTATCTTTCTAAACTGAAGAATCATAGCGCAGTCAGTCTGTCAGGCTTTAGAATCTGCTTCATATCATGATCATTCCTGCTTTCCTGCTCTTTTACTTTTGCTAACAGCCTCAGACTATGCTATTTCATGAGTTTGGATGTGGCCTATAATGGTGAAATTTTGCCTAGCACAGATGGAAAAATTTTGCAGATAAATCTCTGGAATAATGACGTCTAGCATTACTCATGGAACTGATCTACATCCCCCGTTTAGCTTCCCATCTTACTGTGAGGGAATCATGAGCATGTGTAAAGCAATCAGACAGACAGGTCGGAACTCCCTTTCCTATGCTCTATATGTGTTCCTGTCAGTAAGATCAGTGCTTCCTTTCATACCCTCATTTAATGTTCTGGTGTCATTAGCTTCAGGACTAGGCAGGATGTCCATGAGCCATGCTGCTTTCTGGTCTGTCTTAAAGGGGAGAGAGGATTGCCTTGACTGCAGGCAAGCAGGGAGCAAGGCGTGCATGAAGCAAAGTGTATTTACTATTGGACTGATATGGAGGGGAACAGTAGAGCTGTTTATAAGACTAGAAAACAGACTGATCAGAAGGAAGCAGAGACAAAGAATAGTGCTGGTTGTTGTCCAGCTCAAGTAAGGATTGAATGATCCCCCTCAAATGATAGAGGGAATCAAGTGTGATGGGTCTCCCTAGAAAATATTCCTGACTGAGTAGGGAAAAGACCTGCTGGCTGTCAGGAAGACTATCCAGACTGCAGCTAGGGAAGCAGACTGAGTCTCATCTACCCCTCTGAGCGCTTTCACTGAGTGAAAGTACTACTAGGAGAGTCATAACCTGTTTCCAGCTAATCCTTCCTCATTCTTTGTTTTCCACATGCTGACTCAGCCCATAGGATCTTCCTACTCCATTCTTTTGAATATTGAGGCTGATAATAAATAGTTGCTGACAAGGATCATGTCAGCTATTCTTCTCTCAAGCAGCTCGTTGTTATGGGATGCCAGGAATGCCAAAAAGCATAAATAAGTTTAAAAAGAGCAGATCCAGAGAAAAAAAAAAAGAGAAAACCAACCAAGCAAGCAACCAACCAAAAGCAAAGCCTCCCCAATAAAGAAACCAAAAAATAAAAAAAAAAATCAGAAGAATGAGTGAGAAAAATATTACTTCTTGTGTTTTATTTCTTACACTTTTTTCACCCCTAAGGGTGTATTACTGTCTGGAATCAGACTCTGAATGGCTTAAGGAGAAACACTTGCTATAACCCACTCTGGATTTTATTTTATGAAACATATTTATTTTAATGAGCAGACGATAGTGAATAAGATATTAAAATACAAAGACAACCCTAGGAGGAAAGAAGGAGAGCTCGTTTTTAAATATCTGGAATAGATAAAACAACCTTAATTTTATAACAATGGTGCTTTGCAAATTTAGGGCTCAAAAATTGACACTGCCCTGGAAGGGGTCAGCCTGGCTGGGCGGCAATCCCAGGCGAGGCAGCAGTGTCCTTCCCGCAGACACGCAGTGTACGTGCTGTGTCTCAGCGGCCGCGTGTTCGGGCAGCACCGGCTCGGTATAAGCAGGGTGCGCCGTAGGCGAGGTGACCCTGGTGTTCAGGTCTCCCAGGATCCCCGGAGGCGAAAGAGAAGAGGGAGAGAGCCACTTCCAAGACTTCCCGAGTTTATTGCTCCGAAAGGCGAGGTAGGAAAATGGCCGGAGGGTCCAGGGTTACACGGTCTTTTTAGGGAAGGCAGAACCGAACCATGTTCGATAGACAGACAGATAATGGGAGGATCCGAAACACATACAACCAATGGGAGACCTACAGAGGAGGGGTAAACCCACAACAACTAATGGGGAACAAACTTAACAGAACCTTCTAGAGAGAGAGGTGGCGGCTTCAGACCTGGGTCTCGTCCTCTGAGGATCCTTCACTCTCCAATTCGTCCTCCCATTTGATGGGCAGGGCGTTAGGAGCCGAGGGCAAGCCTCTAGTGGCCCAATGCGCCCCAACAAAAAATCTTTGGTGGAGAGATAAAAAACTGTTGAATACTTCTTATAAGTAATACAGCAGTAATATAGGTAGTGAAAAAATAAAAGTCTAACCTAATTTTAACAGTTATCATTTCTATTACCTTTTTTAAAAAGAAATAATTCAGGAAGAGTTCCTTTAAATTCCTGGAATTCTCCAGGGTAATATCTTTGCTCAGAATGATCTGTAGACATTTAACAGTTAAAACAGAATATCTGCTTGGAGAAGTAACTACTTTAGAATTATGTGAAGAAAGGTCAAAAATGGGAGAACATTATTTATAATCAGAAAGAAGGAGAATGGAGTCCTACAAGCTAAAACTAGTATGTAAGCATGACACTATGTCAGTATAATTTGTGTCACAATGCATAAAAATAAAAAGTGGATTTTTTTTTCTTTTTCCTTGGAAACCACTTTTGGTGCTTTCTGTTATATCTAAAGTTCTTTGACTTAGTGTGTTTACCCTTTTTTTTTCTTGTTTCAGTGCATCTGTTCAGCAGGCTCTAGGAGACACGAGTCAAACACCTAGCCAGCCTTTTGCATGGTGGTTAGTTAATTAACTTGAAAGCAAATTCTAAAACACCAAAAGAAACAGACTGAAAGATATTTCAGGCCATTCTAAGAGTGAATGACAAGATTTTGTTTCCAGATGAAATTTGTTCATAAGTACTATATACTCTATGTGCTGGCTTTCTCAGGCATTACTGAGAATTATTAATTTCACGTCAGCTGTTCCAGCCTTGATTTTCACAGATATTTTGCCAGTTAACTGCTGCCTCATAATCCTCGCCTTTCCAGACGGAAATAAAGTAATTGCTGGCTAAGTTTCCCTCAGTGGGCTGCAGACATGAAACTCCCAAAAAGTGTTCAGTGCTAACAGGAAAATTGCCCCCTTAGTGCTGTGATTTTAACTTTAATATTCCTTCTTTATTTATCATAATATTTGCTCATATTTTTAAAGTAAGCTTCAACATTTGATTCCATCTTTTCTTTTCTGAATAACATCAGAGCCCTTAGAAAAACAACTTTATATTGTAAGAAAAAGGTTCAATAAGAGCTCACAAGGACTCCATTATCAGGAGACACTTGCAAAAGCCATTTGTGTGAGGTGGAAACCTGAATGAGTTTTGCCACCTGAGAATTGTGGGTTACTGTGCATACACTTGGAGTGTTTTCATTACTTTTATAAAAATAGCCGGTTTTATGATTTTGAATGGCAACAACCAAAAAAAAGAGAGCATTCTTGTGTAAAAGAAAATTTTATTGAGCATGAAAACCACTGAAAATAAAAGTAACTTGGTATGGTTAACCACTGGCTTGCCAGTGCATCTGGTAAAACTAGTCGTAAAGGCATGTATCTCACACCTGAATGATTACAGGGAATTCAGATTAGGTTTTCTGGCTCCACTGCTACCCCTAGCTACTGTTTGTCAGTTATGTTTCTCTGACAAACTGAATCAGACCAGGGCATGGGGTTGAGCACTGGCACGCCATCATCTGTGGTGTTTACCTTTGAGCTTGCCCTGGCATGAGTTTGAACAGGTCAGCTGATACTCCTCCAGATAGTCCCCAAGGCACAATTCTGGGGGCAACATATGCTGAGGAGAGCTTCCAGTAAGAGTCTGGGATGCAACCACCCTGTCTGAGGGAGGGAGGTGGTATGTACATCTCTGTGGAGGAAAGCTGGCTATGCCTCGTGGTCTCAGGGCCTGAGGAGGCAGCCACAGGCTCCGGGGCTGGGCTCCCTCACCACAGTCAGCGCCAAAGACTGCTCCTTCAAAGAGTCGCACACCAATTTTTTTTTTTTAAAAGTCTATCTGAGGTGGCAGTTATCATTTGTATAAGACTTTGTTGTTTTGCTCAGTGGTACTTACCTGGAAGGTGTGAGATTTGGGTTCAATAACTTCATCAGCTCAGCCTCAAGGTATCCAAAACCAATAACGCTTTAATATAAAAATACAGAAGCTGTTCTTGAAGAGAGGAATGGAATCTAGGTCTGCCCACTCCCAGATGAGTGCTCTAGGCACTAGGCCACAGAGTCATGTTCCCTCTTGCACTCCCTCTTACATCTTCCTTGGATATATTGCATTCTTTCCTCTGCTGACATAGGGTTTCAACAGCAGCAGCCCCCTCCTTTCCCAGCTGTGTGGCTTGTGGTAAATGCAGTCTCCTGGGAGAAGAGAGCTGTGCCTCTATCTTTTCATATGGAGGATATTGACTGAGTCTCAAATACTTCAGCCTCTAAGGAATATATATAAAAGGGAGGTGATGGTACAGCCATTACCTTTCTTCAGGAAGAGGGCATATTCCATCATGGTGTGGGACCCATCAAAGTCCCTGCCCACTTGTGTGGTGGCACAGAGCAACTGCTGCTCTCTGGGTGTCTGTCAGACCATGGCTGCACACTCACACCTCCTTCTCAGATGAGGCAGTTTCTGGCTGCTTCTCCCAGGGAACTTTCCAGTCAGGCAGAGAGACAGCCAGTTAACATCATCGATGGCTGGAAGGTGAGTATGGATTTCTGAGGCTGAGGTTTGGATCTGTGCCACATCTGCCCAGGCTCTGCCAGAAGACTTATGACTTGCTGGGGGATTATAGGCCCTGCTCTTNCTGTGGAGGAAAGCTGGCTATGCCTCGTGGTCTCAGGGCCTGAGGAGGCAGCCACAGGCTCCGGGGCTGGGCTCCCTCACCACAGTCAGCGCCAAAGACTGCTCCTTCAAAGAGTCGCACACCAATTTTTTTTTTTTAAAAGTCTATCTGAGGTGGCAGTTATCATTTGTATAAGACTTTGTTGTTTTGCTCAGTGGTACTTACCTGGAAGGTGTGAGATTTGGGTTCAATAACTTCATCAGCTCAGCCTCAAGGTATCCAAAACCAATAACGCTTTAATATAAAAATACAGAAGCTGTTCTTGAAGAGAGGAATGGAATCTAGGTCTGCCCACTCCCAGATGAGTGCTCTAGGCACTAGGCCACAGAGTCATGTTCCCTCTTGCACTCCCTCTTACATCTTCCTTGGATATATTGCATTCTTTCCTCTGCTGACATAGGGTTTCAACAGCAGCAGCCCCCTCCTTTCCCAGCTGTGTGGCTTGTGGTAAATGCAGTCTCCTGGGAGAAGAGAGCTGTGCCTCTATCTTTTCATATGGAGGATATTGACTGAGTCTCAAATACTTCAGCCTCTAAGGAATATATATAAAAGGGAGGTGATGGTACAGCCATTACCTTTCTTCAGGAAGAGGGCATATTCCATCATGGTGTGGGACCCATCAAAGTCCCTGCCCACTTGTGTGGTGGCACAGAGCAACTGCTGCTCTCTGGGTGTCTGTCAGACCATGGCTGCACACTCACACCTCCTTCTCAGATGAGGCAGTTTCTGGCTGCTTCTCCCAGGGAACTTTCCAGTCAGGCAGAGAGACAGCCAGTTAACATCATCGATGGCTGGAAGGTGAGTATGGATTTCTGAGGCTGAGGTTTGGATCTGTGCCACATCTGCCCAGGCTCTGCCAGAAGACTTATGACTTGCTGGGGGATTATAGGCCCTGCTCTTTAGGAGGTGGAGAAACATTGTTGTTCTTATTGCAGTTGCTCACATTTTATAAATTTGCCTATTTCCTTTTTGGTTTTGGTTTGGTTTGGTTTTTGTTTCTTTTCTTACGTTGTGCTCTTATGAAGGCACTGTTTAACCAAAGAACCTTCTAATATCAGATATCTTCTCCTTGTACAGGTGCTTGCAGACAAGGATTAATTCTGTCCTTAAGTCTGGTCTACTTAAACAGATTCTGATCTGTAACTATCTCACTGTAAGATACATTTCAAGGCCTGTGGATCCAGCCCACACTGATTTCAACACGGTCAGCTGAGATTAAGTGGTTTAGATTGTGACTTCTTCTCAGATTTCTAGATTTATTTTATATAGTCAGGATGTAGGAATATCATAGTAAGAAATATCAGCTAAGCCTGGTTTTATTTGATATTTATTTTATATTATTTATTCTGTGAAACAAAGACTTTGGGCTTTCTGTTTAAAATTAACAGAATTCTGCTGTCTGATGGGTTTTCAGGGCTTAACATGAAATTAGTAAGTAACAATTCAGTGGTTGGAAGGGGTTCCTGTAAAAAAAAATGTTTCTCACAGAAAATATCATTTAGTTGGTCACAGTTAACTAAGTGCCCTGGCATTGAATGGGAACTGAAAGTGAATTGACCTCTTGCCCAATCAATTTTCCCACTGGAGAATGACTTAAAGACAGTGTTGAAGAGGTGCAGAAAGATTACACTTATGTTGTCTCTTACAATGAGGTCTTTCAGTGCAGCATGTCACAATATAATTGCAGTAGAAACCTATATATTCTCAATAAAACCTAAAAATTTTATACTTCATTGTGTGTGCTGAAGTATGTAACTTAATAACTAATGTACATTTTTAAATGCACACTGGATATCTATAATACTTCCTGAGTGTATATTTAAATAGGTTTTCCCACTTAAAAGTTGGTATAAGTACTTCTAGTTAATACACTTGAAAATTATAAATACTCTACATTAGTTTGTTTTATTTAGGAACCATGCATACACAGGCACATACATTTCTGTCCTGAATTTCTGTGTGCTTTTTATGGCCACAGTACCCATCAGCTTGATAATGATCATTTTGGGCATGCTTATCAGAGTGCCAAACCTCATTCTGGTAAGAGACAGGAATATGACTCTGCTTTCTGTTTTGGAAAACCTTACTCTGAACATAGAATCTCTGGTCAAAATTACAAGATGCTGGAATACTTCTTTCCCATGACTTTGGATTTCTCTTAAAAGTACTGTGAAGGAAATACCCTGATCTTCTGTACCAATGATTCAGGACAGTACTTCGCTGTGTTTTAAGATACGATACTTTGACTTAACAATAAAGCACAAAATGTTTACTCCTTCTTTGCAGTATTTTCATGCCCCCTTTTTTCTGTCCCTTCCACATGATTTTTAATCTGTAAAAACTACGTGATGAACCACATAAAATCACTCAGTAAGGAAAAGAAAGGCCCATCACAAATGGCAAATTGTTGAAGACTCTGTCTCACCATGAAAACGTTGAACCTGGAAGAATATTTGGCAAAAAGCACCCAAATACTGACTCCTAAGTATGCAGACCATTTCTGCTGAGTGAAATTTATTTCTGAATTGCACTGAAATTTATCTTTGTATTATTTGTGTGTTCATGTCCTTTATATGAGGTCAGAGTTCTGTGACTGTTCCTGACTGAAATCTGTTTACTGGGTGAAGTATACAGTCCTCAAGTAGACAGATTCAAAATAAAATGCTGGTGTTAAACTATATTTGAATTCAGCTCCAGTGAAGTTGAAACAAAGTAAGCTGTTTGTGTATTCTTTAAAGGAAAATTGGATACTGTGTTGGCACTAAAGTGAATACTTGCCTTAGTGTCCCATCAAAATGTGTTCTATTGTAAACTTTTCAGTTACCTCCAGAAAAGATAACTATAGCAAGAGTGGTGTCAGAATTAAATTTCTGTGTACTCATCGATCTTTAGGATGTCATCAGCTTTCTTGATCAGGCATCTTAGTTTAACCTTGTCTGCTTTCTTTTATTCATTATATGTTTAACATATCTTGAAAATGAGTTTCCTGTTTTTTTTTTTTTTTTGTTTTTTTTTGTTTTTTTTTGTGAAAATTAGTAAGGAAGAAATCCAGACTCAGTTTTTGAGAAATGCTTTAATCACGTTAAAGTTGATAACACTACTGGATTTTTTTTCCTCTAGATTTCTCTGGTTTGCTCTGACTATTCTCTATCTTGCAGTCAAGAGAACATCTGGAGTAGCAACATTATTTGCTTAAAATGTCAGACATAGGATAAAATTCCTTGCTAAAGCAATCTGGTTTTCAGTCCTTACTGTATTCTATTGAGAATCCTACCATGGAAACAACTGGAATGAATGATATAGTTGCCATATTTCCCCAGGAAATTCAGCTTTATTAAATATATCACACTCAAGATGAGGTTTTAAAGAGACCTTAATCCAGCCTTGAATCTTCATCTGTACTCGTAGATAAGTTGCAAAACTCATTTGCAAACACAATCTATGTAAGCAGCACATGCAAACCTGGTAGGTAGGTTCCTGACTTTTTAGTTGGTTGCATAAACCTGTTTGTCTTGACAGGTCTAAATTCATATGTACAATCACTAAAGAGAATCGTTTAAAAGCTTACTTTAGGAGCGTATGCCTAAAAGTGATAGCATATTTGTTTCATGACTATCATGGTGCTAAAACATGATTATTTTTCTACAGTTGAAATTAATGAATATATACAATAGTAGAAACATTTATTTCAACTCTAAAAATTGACTTTGCTGTTGGTCAAGGCCTGTCAATCAAACTGACTTATTATGCACTTGGAACTCATTAGCAGTAGAATACTGTAGTTGTACATTTCAAATGACTGATGACTACAACTGTGTGAAATTGCTGCTGAATTTGTCAATTACTGTGTGAAGTGTTCATTGTAAAGATAGATTTTCACTCAAAAATCATGGCTTTAAAATAATCTCTAACAGTTCAAGGTTACCTCTTGTGATTATGGTGTGTCCCTCTTTTGCCCTTTCTCTTTTTTTCTGCTCCTTCTCCTCTGAAGTCCCAATGGGACTTCTTTGTGTGGCAAGACGAAGGAATAAATTGATTTGCTGGGGACATTGTGGGACAGCAAAAATCAACTGCTTTTATATTTGGGGTGCTTGGAAGGCTAACTGGACCAGCGGATCAATCCTGGTGCACGTTTTACTGATAAATGACCTTATGTAGTAGAACTCAGACCTGTGAATGTCACTGATGTGGAAGGAGCAGATGCAGAAGAGCTTGTACCTTTGTTCTGCAACAGCCTTCTGGTTCTTTCTGGTCAGGATGAGAGGAGAAGGATTTTAACTTTTTACTGAGCTAATGATTAATACAAATTCCAGTGTTTGCCATATTGCCCACTTCACAATTAATTAAATTCCCTTGGAGACAAATTAGAGAATCATTGTACATCTTGGCCACAGACAGTTTTGTGTGGCCAAAACAGTAACAGTTCCTGTAATTTGTCTATGATATAATGAAATTAAGTGATTTAAATAAATTAAAAATGGACCGGATTCAGCTTTCAGTAATTACAAGTCTCTGCAGGACTGATACAGCAGAAAATAGCCTATGTGGCTGCTAGCCCAAGCAAGCTCAATGGGACTCTTACTTTTATCTAGCAGGGATGAGCTCTGGCAGCTGAGAAAGCTATATTCCATCTAGTAGGTGTAACACTCTGGGAACTGGGGACATGGTAGTTATCTTCTGAGGAAACCAAATGTACAGTTGATAACACGTAAAGCATGTAGACACATATTCTTGGGAAATTTTCTCAATAGATTTCCATCCTTACATATAGCAAATTATTTCTTTCCTTACGTTGAGGCGCATGATTTGGGAAACAACTGTAGAAGCCATTGCTGAAAGACATTGTTTCCAGACAGTAGCCAAAGGAAGAACAGACTTACTCCAGTTTGAAGAAGAGATGGAAGCTGAGTGTACCAGAAATGTTTCATCATGTTGAATCCTTCTCCCCTACGTACCCATCTGGTAGGCAAGCAATTCTACTTTTCACATACAATGTTAGCATCCTATAGTATAAAATACTATACTATAAAATACTATATCTTGCACTCAAATATTTTATGGTGAGAACTAGAAATTTTCTAGCAGTGATTTTGTACTCTTAATCTGACTGCAAATCTTTTTCGCCACAATACTGATCCTAAGGAAGCCAAAAGTATTAACAGATTCAGAAAGAAGGACACATTTATTCCAGATAAGCACAATGAAGGAGTTGCAAACACGTTGTGCATACACAGGTCTAACTCAGCAAACCACTAGTTTCCAGAGGATGAGCGGTACCATACATAGAAGTTATCTCAGAGTTGACTCATTTCTTTTCCTGAGCATCCCCAAGCCATTGTCAGAGACAAGATCCTGCCAGGGTCACCACTCTATCAGACACAATATGAAAGTTCTGCTGACACCAGGCTCATTGTTACTGTCTTGTTAATAGTTACAAAGGTGAACTACTTTACCACTGTAACAATTATAATGATGCCAGCTTTAGTATAAGATAGTTATTACTTATTCTGTAGGATCATTCTAACATGATTTTCTGTTTGGACTAGTTGTCTAAGAATATTCCTTCTTCTGAAAAAAAAGAAAACCAAACCAACAAAAACCAACAAACCAACCCACAAAAATGAGATAAGGAGTTTTGTCTAGAATTCTTTTCAAGTAGGTCTCAAAACAACACCACATTTAATAAATGTAGTGTAGCCAAGGAAAAATATTGTAATACAGAAATTGAAATTGTCATTACCTGGTAAATTTTACTGATATTTCCCACTTTTTAGTTTACTCTAATTTCATTAGCATGTTTTAGAATAGAAGATACATCAGTGAATTCTCTTTCACATTTCATTTTTCAGTTTGTTTTTAACACATTTGTGGAAAGCAACAGAAAGATTCAGAAAGCTTTGCAGCACACCTCAGCTGAATTTTTGTTGGATATTGATGCCATGCCAAATTTAAAGTGACACACATGATGAACCCAAGCAAAATGTTGGCATGTGTAAGTTTTTACCTCAGCCACAGCAACACTACTCTGCAGTGGAAAGAGAAACTGTAGAGTTTCGCAAGATTCCCTATTAAATTCTGAGGTACAACTATATTTTATATATATTACAATATATATGTAGTGTAACCAGTGCGACACCCAAAGACTTAGCTGGTTGAAAATGTAAGCACTCCAGCTAATTTATTTTGGGATTATGGGCTTGACTTAAGCATATATGTACAAACCCATGCACTGTGAATTCAGTGAATCACGATGATATCCACCTCACTGACAGTAAACAGAACCGCTCAAGGTTTTAAGGCAAGGAACAGGGGGAACTGAATGAGTGGAAGCCAGCCCCAGTCCCAGGCAGGGAAAAGGTCTGGGAGTTCTGATGCTGCTGCCTCATTGCCCTCTTTTGCTTTGCCCTCAGTGATGGCACTCCAGGTGGATCCCCTCTGCGTGAGCTGTGCTTGCTCCTGGGCAGGACAATTCATCACGTGGGAGGATTCTCCCTTTGGAAGGGCAAGGGTTGCCCAGCAGCCATGCCAGGACACCTGCCTGGTGTTGAACTGGACCTCCTTGATACATCTGTGCTGCGTTTGGAGGGGAGTCAGTGGTCAGGACCTTCCATCCTCGCTGTGCCTGGTAGCCGAGTGCTGCTCCAGACATGCCCAAACAGGCTGCTCATGGGCTGCCTGCAGGCTGGCCCTAGGCAACCTGACAGGCAACAGTGTGCATGGGAGAGTACATGCGAGTCAGCTGCTCGGGTGCACTCCTGAGACTGCTTTCTAGGAACAGCTAATGTAGGCAATTATAACAGCAGCGGATCTTCACCTTTCTGAAATGAAAAAAAAAGACTCGAAGCAAATCTCAGATCTGAAGACTGACCTCTCGTTTCAGACTCTAGTAGGATGCCTTCCTGCCTGCAAAGGATAATCACAACTAGCCAGAGAGAAAAGGTCTGACTGTGATGTTTAATGCTCCACAGGGTCTGGTAGCCTCTAAAACAGGAAAAAAGAGTAAAAAGAAGTAATTTTTTTCTTTGAAATTAAAACCTCTAGCCCAGACATGAAAAACCAGAACTAATATTTTATACTGAAATACTCTCACGAGGTGACAGCAAGCTGATTAAAAAAAAGCAAACCAACCCCCCCCAAACACAACTCAACTCCCCAACATGTGTATAATATGCACATATTTGCCAATGTTTAAACTTTAGTGTAATTTTCAGTGTACTTAAACTGAACTTTTTAAAAATTGCTTTAGCAAGTGAAAGCACTTAAATTTCTCTAAGTGCTTTAAAGCAGTAAATCAAAAGTATTTCGTCTCACTGAGAGAGTTCTTAACAAGAGAAAGAATAAGGAAATTAAAAAGTGTAACTCTAGGAAAAACGCAGACATTACTTGTTACCTGTGCAAGAGCCACAAGGGCCTACAAACGAGTACAAACGGCAGCTTTTTGAATATAAAACATAATAAGCAATAATCAGTATCTTATAGCATGATAGCCAAAGGCAGTGACATTTGAACAGCATGTCTTCTCTAAGCTTAGATAGCTTGGTAGTGCATATCTGCAAGTGCTTAGCCATGTTAACATAAACCCTCATTAGACAGGATTAGGCAAGAAACAGTGACAAACAGGGTGGACACTAACCCTCTGAGGAACCAATTCAGGCACTACACACTAATTATCCTTTTAAATTGCTTTAAGATTCAGGGAATGAATATCAGTGTATGTGTATATGACTACATGGGGAATTGTGTTTTACATACTACAACCTGTTTGTATTTTGCAACAGTTTTAAAGTTATTTCTCTGCCATAATCCATTATCAAAACCTAAAAGTGTTTATTCTTAAGAATTCCAGGGTAATGATTAAGTAAATTATGGTATTTAGATGTTTTGCCTTGTTCAGGCAAAAACATCCAGGAACTACCTCCTGTAAGTGCCTATTTGCAAATCATTTTGGAGAAGTAGTTTAGGAACAGTAATAGCCCCAAGTTCAAATAATATGAAGTTTGGTAGCTTTCAGTGTAGACTCCACTACAGAAGCAATTGCTGATTCAGTGAATTGTATTTTGACTTTTGTTTCTTGATTCCTTACTTTCTTTTCAGGTGTTGAATTTGTTATTTGTTATTTGTAGTTATTGTAGTTATTTGTTGAATTTGCCTCTAATATTTTTCTGCAGTTAGAAGAGTTAGAAGGAACCCTCCTAAATTAACCCTCCTACAGTTCTCAAACTATATTGCCATGAAGGCAATCTATCATAACAAACCACAATCATATTCTGTGTCTATAGTGTTGATTAGCTGATGTTTCTTTTTAGCAAATAAATATAAAGACTTCAATTATACTGGCGTTGAATGTCCCATACAAATTGTATTAAAGGAATGTGATTCAAAGAAGAGTGATAGAAAGGTGATAAAGTGATAGAAAGGTGATAAAAATAGTGAATTCTTCCTCTATGTGCTTGACAAAACCTAATTTTTACATTTATTGGCTTTTTATCTTTCCCTTTTACCATCAAAATTTTTTCTTAAAAATAATCTAAGTGCATAAGGTTATTTTGTGAATGTCATTTTGTGAATATAATTCATCACAAGTGTTAACAAAACAAATTTTAAATGTAAACTTTGGCAGAAAGAGTTAATAGGGCCTTTGCTTTTAAGCATTTTTCTTTGCAACAATACATTTTATTGTGGTCTTATTTGACATCTTTGAACAGTTAAAAATAGTGCATCAGAAAAGCTTTTACATCTAAAACTAAAGTTAAGCAATTAGTAGTATTATTACTACTACTATCACTTTTTTATCGTATAACTATGGAAACCCTTCAAAGTGCTTGCAGGTTCATAAGTTTGATCTTCATTTTTTTGTTACTAATTTTCATAGGTCAAATTTTCAAAGAAAGCTTATTTTGGTTAATAAATATCAGTGACAATATTTTTGCATGCTATTTGACTAATTTTATAAATGCAACTTCAGTGTGGCTCTGCCTTTCTGACAGACAAAGAGTTAATCAGAATTGCACACAAAAATCTTGTATGTTCATTTCTGACTCCATTAACACAGACTGAAATTCTAATCTGCTCACTTCTGACATTAACGTTTTTTCAGATTTATCTTTTACGAAATTCATACCATAAGCTGGAAAAAAAAAAAAAAGAATTAAAAGAAGGTTCTTTCAAAATCTGTTATTTCAGTCAGCAAATGAATTTTAAAAATTTGTCTTTCCTACTCTTTCTGTATTAAGTAATAAATTTGACTTCATGGATCAGAAATTCAGCAGAAATAAATTAACAGCAACATGTACAGAGAACCCAGATATACACAGAGAAACAGAGCCTCTTTTACTTCATCTCAGTAGCTAGGAGGTAAAAGGCATTTATTAGTACTGATTGTAGTAGGCATGGCCCTTAGTCTAGCATCTGTAGAAATAATGTGCATGACCATATCTGTGGGAGAGAAGAGAATCAGGATTAAAACATGGATGGAAAGGTGGTTGAAAATAAAAGAAGAAAAATGCAAGAATGCCCTTTGGTAGAATCCATTATCCTAAACCCCAGTCTTGGGAACATGAGAGCACCCTTGGCATAAACATTTGTGTTGAGGTCAAGTGGGATTAGAAGAATATATATTTGGATGCCTGGGGCTATGTCACAAAAAGAAAATATTAATTAAAAAAACAAGCTAGAGATTTTACTTGCCCTCAAACTACATTTTCTTTTAATACATTCTTTAGCTTTTTTACAGTCAGTGGACTTGATTTTGATCTCACTTGTATTGGTTTTAATCAGAATAAGTCAGTATTAAACAGCACATTGTTCTGATATCAAATCAACCTAAACAAGGAGAGAGTCTCACTTAAAGTATGTTGCTTCAGTGCAGCTGGCTAAAACAAGGCTGCACTTGCATTTACTCTAAGTTAGGGTTTAATAGCACTAATCTGCCATGTGAAAAAGACGCTGTTTGTAGGGCTGAGTTTCATAAAGTGGCTTGGTTCAGATTCAGGGCTGAAGCCTCTGGATCCCTGTGCTTGCAGCACGGAGGTCACCTCCAGGGACTATGTGAGGCTTCAGGACAGGTTAACCATAGCAGGTGGGAATGTGCTAAACCTTAAGAATTTATTTTCTGGAGGACTTCTTCCCAGTTTGAAGCTAAGGATATACAAAGGTTTTTGTGAATCAAGCCTGCAGTGTTCAGTTGGAAACTCTGCTGAAAACAATGGCAACCTTTGATTTCATCACAGTCTATCTAAATTAGGAAAAGATGTTGCTTATCTGACCTGACCTTTTCCTAATCTACATACAATAACAGTTACACATTTTCTCTCGGATGAGTTGGTCAAGATCAGTTAACCACCTGACCTCAGCCCTGTTGCCACAGGACTCGTTATTTTCAATTTCTCAGTTCCAAGATGTGCTGCTATGTGTTTGTGCTGGCTACTTAGGAGAGGCCTTAAAGAGCCACAGCAGCTAAAACAACAGAGCCTTAGAACTTGGAGGCTCCAGAGTGAACAGAAAAAAATTAAGCTGCTGTGAGAGTTGAAATGGGATAGCTCAAGGAAACAACGTGTTGCTTGCTAAAGAGGGAGAAGAAAAGATGAGAACAGGAATACCTTGACCAGAGACTTGTATTTTTTTGGTTATTAAAGTTGAAAAAAGTATACTTCTATGCAAAAATAAAAGAATATTTTATTGTTTTTACAGCGTGATGTCAAAACATAGGGAGTGTTTACTGCTGTACTACTAAACATAATTTTGGCCCACACCTTTCAAAAATATGCTTCCATTTTGTACCTTCTTAAAGCAACAGCATCCAGTCTTTCCACCTGTTTAAGGATTTGCCTTGTATTTCATAGTGATTACTGGAAATAATAGAAAAACATATTCTTTTAACATTTTGTAGATTGTGACGACTTATTTTAATGGTAAAGTATAATGATGCATCATTAGTTGATGAAGGGACTGCCTCAGGAGAGACAATGAAAGAAAAGAAAATATTTGAGTGCATTCTTATACTACTTCCATTAGACAGGTTTGAACTAAATTCAACTTGTGTATCATTAGTTGAAAAAAGCTTATATTTTCAAGCTAGAGAAAGTCAAATGGATTAGTTGATCATTATTTAGAAACCAAATTGCTCAATAAACACTTCATTTTCCTAACAGAACTGATATTCAACTTGGCAATTTGTATAAACAATATGTATGCTCTTAATGTATATGTTTATCAACAATAGTAAACATAAGCAACCTTTTGCCTATCATATAATGCCCCTAAAGGCATTATGGGTTAACAGTGATTTAATCCCCTTATGCATGCATAATATGACAAGCTTTGCATAAATGATAATAAATAATTGGTATATATAAATAATTCATCATTTATTTTTGCAGTAGAAATAGAATTCGTAGACATATTTTAAACAAAGGGAATAGCAAACATGATCTCAATCAGAAAAGGGGTTAAATCACATTACACAAAACAATGTTTCAAATAATCAAGACTCATGTATGCAACATATATTTTTATTTCTTTCATGCTAGCATATTATATTGCCAACTTGTTCTCAAGTATGGAACAATACATATTTAGCACTATCATAAAATAATGGAAGAAATAAATGCTATATTGGGCATTTAATCCAAAACAAGAGGGAATAATGTGTCAAAAAAAATAAATGCATGTACTGTGTTCTCTAGAAAATAAGACATTTTGGTGGATTTTATTTTTTACCTTGGAATCAGTTCTGTTGTTTTGGGGAGATTCCTCTAGCCCTCCAGTGCAGCTAATAGGTGATAAAACTCTAAAATGTAATTTTTAAAAATAATAATTTCTTATTTAACACCATTTCTGTGATTACACAATAAATTCCTAATCAGATTAATTTTTTCATGACATAATATCCTAGAAAGCGAAAAAAATACAGTGTTACTCTAAATAGGGAATAGTTTTAATAGTTAAGAATCATTAAGATTTCAAGATTCAATGAGTATAGCAGCGAATTAACTTTAAGAATGTAATGCCATCCTTATTCAGCAAGGCAGTCAAATATGCACTTAAGTTAAGCACATGCATCAATCTCATTGACTTTACATTATTCTCTCCAGAGTATATTTCTTTTCATTAGGAAGACACTGGCTCTTAACTACCATCAAACTGCCGACTCAACTTGCTTCAATAAGTCCCTGTGAAGCTTCTCAAAGTCTTCTCTAATTTTGACCAATATAAAGAGCACTGGCATTTGCAAATGTTGGCATGTCATTTCTTAACCGTTTCTACTGAAAATTGTGTTTGTAGAGATATATAGATATATATATATATATGTATAGTGGGACTGATCACAGTACATAAGGAGATTAAAAATCCTGTGACAAATGAAAGCCCCCCAACTATTGTGCTTGCTTTTCCCATTGATATTAAATACTGTTGGTTAAGGAACTGTGAGATATCCAGCTATTAATGTATTCCTCTCTACCAAAAAAAGCCTTTATACCTAGATTCTGACTCTTAGCTATTTTCCAACCAAAAGCAGAACCTGACCTCTCACCTCATGACTGTTTAATTATCATAAAGAAGCAATGTTACAGCTATTTTGAAAGTGCAACTTAATATGTTTCTATTATTTCCTTGTAAAGCAGAGAATTGTGATGTGCGCAAATTCGCCTTTGTTACTATCATGTCATGGCCACTCAGTTGTTTCATTATACATTATTCATTACTTTTCATTAGTTTCAACCAATTTCCTGATATTAATTCATAAATCCCAGAAGTTTCCCTATTTCCCATTTAAAATTAGATAAGAACTCCTGATTCCATCTGATATAGTCACAAATTTAAATAAAATATTGCCTTTTTTTGTTTTTGTTTTGCTAGCAGCTCACCTAGAATTTAAATGTTTTTGTTTATTATTTTTCTTGGACCTCTCTCCTGACACTGCAGCATCTGACTATGCCCTAAAAGGCATAAGACTTAAAAAGCTTCTTGCTAAATCCAACATATCGAGTCTCAACATTCCTTCTCATTTGCCATCTGACCCCAGAGCCATCCAAAATCCATAGGTTTGTTTTTTCTTATGAGTTCAGCTGCCTTCACATCGAACTGCTTCTCCCTGGGCCGTGCAAGAACTGCCTCTTCTCTGGGGATTCCCCAGCAGTTTAGGCACTCAGGGAATACCAGAGAGCTTTCAGGCTCATATTTCCTCCACCTACTACACCCAGATTGGCTGACATTTTTCTGGAACATGTAATGATTTGGCCCACTGCAAATGGGCACAAACTCAACAAATAGAAATGAGTGCCTGCTATCCAACAGCTCCGCAATCAGAGCATACACACAGGATGTAGGACACCTGCATTTCATTTCTTCCTTCTCTTATGGATCGTCTGCACCAAAGCCTATGATTTATGTGCAGAAGCCGTGGTTTTGATTCTTCATGCTGCATACCATGTGGTGTGGGATAACAGATTATTTAGGGAACCAGAAATAGCAAAATCACAATTCTGAGGCAAAATAATTTTAGACTTGGCTTCCAGTCTCTGATTCAGCACAGGTTTCACCGTTCATACGAAACAGCGATTGGATCGGGGGGTGTGACCTGCTCTCGCTGTCATGCTTTGCAGCCTGTCTGTGCCTGTGCACTCACCTGAGCATCGAAAAATGGAAGATCAGATCCCTTCATTTCCAGGAAAGAACTGGGATCATATCCCGTACCTCCTGTTGTGTGGAACAAACATTAATGAGAAATCTTCTTTTTCCTGAGATTTTACAGAGATCAGTTCTCTAAGACAGGCCACCACTGGACCAAACTGGGCCAATGCCATTGCATGAAATGTTCCAGGCATGGTGAGTCAGGGAGTGCAGGCAGTAGAACCAAACCAATGAAGGTTTGTATGGGTGCAGCTCCACAGTCATTTGAAACTTAAAAAATACATCTGCTCCTCCTTCCATCTTCAAGGCCTCTCCTTCTGGTGAGCTGCAGGTTCAGCTCTCTAACATGGTAGAAACCACATGATTTTTTCCCTTTCCTTGGGGAGTTAGTTCTCTGCCAGGCAGTGAGATCAATGAGCTCAATAGTTGCTCAAACATGGTGGTGTGAAGGATGAGGCAGCAGGGTGTGTACAAGTGAGCAGAGGAGAAAAAATGACGAGATAGGTGTTATATCAACCCAGCAAATATTCCTTAGCTTCACCCTGAGGTCAAGGCACAACCTGCTCTCCATGTCTCCTGTTGGCAAAGGGAAGGAGTTACTTGCCAGCAGGCTGACTTTTGGGACTCCCATGGCAGGCTTTTCTGCTGAGCTGAGGGCTCTCTGTTCCAGTGAGCAGCCAGGTAACTAGCTTTGGGAACATTGCAACACCAATAGTGCTATAAAGTTCAGACTGTTGTAGGATCTGCCCTGTAATATGAGAAACTGTTTTGATAAAGCATGATGATGACTCCACATATAAAGAAATTATTTGGTTTTCCTGTAATATCTATAATGCTCATTTTTACTTTTTTCTTTTTTTTTTTTGCATAGAGGTCCAGTTCTTAAGCATCTTAAAAAGAGAGTGTTGCTTCCATTAAAATAAAAGTTGAAGAATAGCAGAAACATGTCTTGGATTTATTTAATCCTGATATATCTCTAATTTGCAAGAGCAATGACTTACTTTTCAAAAAAGAAAATTAACTTGAAATCTGTGTAATTTTATTCAATGCAATTATCTATATCAAAAGTTATCTACCTAAACAACATTCTATTAATTATCTCTATATGTTAACTTTCAATATAATTGATAGTAGCTGCTAATATCTTTGCTTTACCTGGATGTCTTTGCTCTAAGAAGAAGAAAATAAGTAAGGAACATTTTAAATAAGGTCATTAAAATTATATGCAAAGAGAAAAACCTGAGTAAACATCTAATTTAAGTTGAATGTTCTCTTAAATTGATCACTTCTTAAGTGTTTTCTTTTTTTTTTTTTCCTTGAGGTATGCTGAATAACAAATACTCAAGCCTTGCAGCAATAAGAGCACACATGTAGGCTAGCATTTGGCCTCCACAGTGGCTTTTCCCCTCAAGTATTATTTCTGTCTTAGCCATTTAAAAGAACCAATGCAATCGTGGACGCCACTTACAACTTACACAGTGGAAATTAGAGCCTTTTAGGGAAAAGATATTTGGCTGATAAAAACCTAGCTCCTTAAACTTTGGTGCGACATAATATTTCTTTTGGCAAGGGGTCACTGGTGCTCAGCATACATCATCACCAACTTATTAGATCTTGAGGCAATTAGCTGAAAACAAACAGAAGAGACAAGCCCTGTATTGAGCTATAGAAACCAGAAGAAAATAGCCCATGGCACTCCATTATTCCAGAGCTTCATCAAAGGCTATGCACTGGCTGCAGTTTAAAGAAAGGAGAGTATTGTTTTCATGTAACATCTATACAGTATTGGGACTTTACCTTGTTATTTTTCTACTGCTTCAAGTTACATCCAAACCTGTCTTGTTATAATAGGGCAGTGGAAAGAACTTCTCAGTTTCTACCTAAAACAGTATATGCAATGTGTTGCTTGATTAGCTAAGGATTAAAAATTCAATTAGATCCTCCCTTTTCATGGGAAATCACATGAGGAATTTTGAGAAATATTACTGAAAACCACTGTGTAATGTGATTGGCTATGAAAACATGCGACAAAGGAAGAACTGATATTTAAGAAACCCACGGAAGCATCTAAGCAAACTGACTTTTACCATTTGCAATGTAAATATGTATTTCTGAATTCCAGAAATTACGTGAGAGATACATTTTACTAGTTTCAATTAGAAATAACTTTTTTTTCCCTACAGAAAAAGATAACCACTTAAGACAAAATAAATATTATTGTAAGCATGACCCAAGTAAAAGTTGTTATTATTAGGCTACAAGTAGTTTTGTGGGTTTTTTTCAGTAATGGGCTACATAGAGTGTTAAATATGGTGCTGAATAGCAGAATGTGGCTTCACCTGTATATAGTAAATAAGAATTATGACACAAAAAAGTGTGATTCTTATTTAAAAAAACACTTTTTACCAAATGAAAACTTAATTCACTGTTTTCAGAAAAGGAAAGTGATTGTTAGAGGTACTTGGCTGTATTTGTCATTTGTTTCTTTTCTGGCTATTTAATAAACACTCTTCTGTGTAGGCCAATTGAAATATACTAGAATCTTGCATACCACTAGTTTACCTTAAGCACAGCAAATCTCTAAATTAATTTGCATTTTAAGAAGCTGGATGTTTTAAGCTAAAGTTTCAGAATACTTTATGGAAATTTTAGGGAAATCTTCTATTTAGAGCATTGAAAGTATTTTAAATATGCAGAAGGCCAATATTACCCTTCTTACATCCTTTTATTTTCTCTCTTCCCCACCCAAAATCAAAATAAACCAAGCCACTCCAAGCACATAAACTGAGATTCTTGATGATATAAAGTCCTTCTTTGTATCAGTGTTGAATTCTGAACTTAGAGCCAACAAAACCTCTCCGATGGCTTGTAACGTGATGGTGTAGGGTGTAGGGTGTAGGATGAACAGCAATGCCATCATTTCACCCCCTTCCCCACCTTCCCCACTTTCCTTTAGCTTAATGATCAAATGATATGTAGACTACCTTGCTCCTGGTGTAGGGTGTGCCTCAAAGCATTCTGCACTCTCTTGGCTTCTGGATCCAGCCTGTGAGGCAATTAACAGCTACTGTTCTTAATTATGCTGAAAAGCCACGAAGAGACTAAAAGTAGGCAGAACAATGAAGGCCATCACAAAGGTATTTATTTCAGGATGCCTCATCTGTATTTCAGTTCTGACACAAGAGTGAGGCTGTAAATATTTTTCCAGGCTCTATATTAAAAAAGGAAAAGCCAATTCCTTTTTCATATGGGAATGTAGAGAGAGGTCTAATTGGGAAAAAAAGAGACATGCTGCTGAACACAGAATATGACTTTTAGCCTTCTTTGTAATTAATGTTTGTAGAAATTGCAGTGCTTAAAATAAAGCTGAAGAGGAAGAAACAGCTGTGAAAATTATTAGTCTATATTTATTTTAAAAGCCAATTTTGTTATTTGCAATCTTCCCTGAACAACACAAACATTAATTTAGCTTTTTCCCATAGTAATGTCTCCTTTCCTATTGCTTATTTACTATTGCAGGTCTATATCTTTCATCTCTTCAAAGTCACTGGAGTGATTTACAATAGTCTTATCAATTTCATGTGAATGGTCTACGGAATGCTAGGATTTGGTCAAATTCTTTCCCACAAGAGGTTTCAATTTGTTCATCATTCCCTCCTGGTATCTGGTTTCAAGACATGATGTGCAGAATTACCTTTAGTATCAGTTCTGCAGATACAATGCATTAGCAGAGAAAATTAGACACAATTCCTTTTAGATCTGATGTGCTGCCGTTGTCTTTAAGTTGTCAGGGTGTCGAATTAATGGCAACTGGAGAAGGTTGCCATGACTTAAGGGATCACTGTAAAAGGAAAAACAATCCTTTATATCTTTTCTGAGAGAAAGGAAGGCAGCTGTTACACATCGTTCTGCTGTGAAGTCCCCCCCACCTTTTTACTTTGTTATGCTGGCAGAGGAGATGTGTATATGAGTGTATATATACATACATACATTTATATATAAAATTACTCCCGTAAAATTAAAATAAAATAGAATGTATGTGGTGACTTTAACTTAAAAAGCAGAAAATATATAATTTTAAGCTTGATAAAGTTTTTTTATGATGTCTGACTTTAAAAAAAAGGTGTTTTTCCCCCAAACAACCTGAAAATACAGTATATCAGATTCTACTAAGTTAAAAGCATGCATCCAAACATTATAAAATCTCATAAATATAAATGTACAAGTGGTGACAACTACTTCTTATGAAAAAAAGTCAAATCACATATGCTATACTTTTTTGCACTGTTTTTAATTACGTTTCCTCTGTTCATTATTATTTATTTATTTATTTATTTACATTTTGGAAAGTTTTGGAAATTTGGCAGTTTTTTCCTTGGAATTTAGAATTGTATGTTGGCATGACTTTAATTTCTGCAGGAGAATTGCATTCTTAGAAATGTAATTTGAAAATGATGTCCATACAAACACTAGAATTTCACAAATGATTCTTGAAAGGCTGTCCAAGTGGTCAAAGGCTTTCTTTGGGCACAACAAGGGATCTTTGCATAGACTCTGATTGAGTTGTATAAGAAATCTGCAAGTCAGAAGTCCTGGAGGTATGCGTGTAAAAACTTGGTGGTTGAAAACTCTTCAGTGGGTAGAAAGACAGCAAATTATATTGAAGTCCTTAAACGGAGAAAGCTAAAATGTGCAGGTCGTCTCTCAGGCTGGACTTAAATAGCCTGGTCCCAGTCTGTGTAGCCACCAGTTCATTTGGGTAAGTTTGTGTATCATCTTTTAAAAACGTTTTTAACAATATAAATTTGGTGACAGAGCATATTCACTTTATAGTGTGTATCTATCATGAAGTATGGATGCAATTAAAAGAAATTAATATGTACATACAAACAAAAAATCTACAGTGGCCTTATGTAAACAATAGTATTTTTATGCTCCTCTCACAACACTTCACATACTTTACCTCTGAGAAAGCCTCAGTAATTACACAGGCTTTTCAATATATCTAAAAGATCTGAATCTTTATTCTATGTACTACTGCATGTCCAACAGAAGCAAAAGGCCCTAAAAATCTTCCACCCTTAAGGGTCCTTAGGGACTGTCTGGTTAAGCAGCCAAGCTGAGCTCATTTGCTGAGTCAAAGTCACATATTAAATAGGATTTTATGAAGAGTATAAGTCACAAGTTAAATAGGATTTTATAAATCAAAACAAAACTGTCAAATTTCATCTGAAATGTAAAGTATATTTTAGAAGTTCAGATGTAATGTGCTCCACATGTGATATATAACTGATTGAATACCCTACTGTAATCTGATTTAACAGACATTTCAAAGGAGTACCTGGCTGCACCTGAGGTATTTTGGAGTGAAATTACCATGTTTGCAGAAATGACTGGGAAAAGCTACCACCAAAAACAAGATTGACAATGTTCTGATCTCATACAATTGAAATAAAAGAATTCAAAGCCTCTGCTGTTAATTTGATATCAGAAACATGACCCTAAGATTTCCTGCCTTTTACAGTGAAGTCACAAACTGTCTTTCATGAAAAAACAAATATTAGTCATAATCCTTCCTCAAACTGCTTCCTCATACCAAACAATCAAACTTGAGTGAGCTTCAGCTAGATCGCACCCCAAATCCTAGTTATGGGCTAGATGTGTCAAGAGTCAGCTGATAACCTCAGGGACTTTGTAAAAAATCCATCACTGTTACCAGTATCACAAAGCACCTGTTGCTGGAATGACTGTTTTTTCTGATACCTCATGCCAGCTCTCAAAATAAAGACAAAAAGTCAGGAATATGGGAAGGCTTTGAGTGTCAAAATCCAAAAAATTGCAGCCCAAAAATCCTACATGAGGTAGTGTCTTAGGTTACAGTGTAAGATATGCCCAAAAGCATGTATTCTATCACCNAACCTGTACAGGCAGGTGACTGCCTAGCTCAATAAGAATCTCTATTCACAAACTGCTTTTCATTCCAAAGCAAAAGCTTCCCTGAGCATCCACTTCTGTATTGTGTAACAGGGTTATATTTACCCTGAGGAACTTACTTCTAGAAATTAAGCAGAAAACACCTTAATCACCTCAAGCATAATTGAAATTATAGAGGAAAATCTGGAAATTAAAAATAAACTAACAACATTAGGGTATTCACAGAAGAAAAAAGCAGTTTCAAAAGCTGTCTTTCTTTTATGTGCCATTGAATCCCTACCGGCTGTATCAGCCAGGAAGGAAGTGTGAGACTTTTACTGTGTTTTACATGATTTAGAACGGCTCACTCTTGCACTCTCTGAAGAAACCCCTCATGCATTGATTATAGGGTAGTCCAAACAAGAGAATTCATCCTTCCTGTAGAAAAAATAGACATGAATGCAAGATTTACAGAATCAGAAGCCTGCAGGTGAGACGAGGCATCACTCCAACAGTATGATAAGATCACAGACAGCCATAACTCCACATTTTGGTCTCTGCTCCTGGAATTACATCCATTTTGTGTGTTAGCTTTATTCTGATGACTGTTGGGTGTAAGACAATGTAATTAAAAACTATATGTAAAACTGAGATTTGGGTGCTGACTGAGACATTTAAGTTTAAAGTCATCTAGACTGGTTTTTACCTTTTTTCTGAGCAAGATCTCTTGCTGATAAGAAGTTATGTAAAAAGTCATTGCAAAATACTGGTCGCCTTTCGAAAAAAAAAAAGAGAGGAAAGGTTACTTAATTCTTAGGAAGAGCAAATGTAAATACCAATCTTTAGGCAGAAGGCTGTAAATGAAAGGTAATGCTTGAGAACATAATTTGTATGACCAAGCTCTAGAAATGCTAGGCCTTCAATCAGATTTCCACTCATTGACTGGTTATCATTTAGCTTCAACTAGCTTTCTACTTAACGTGGGCTTCTGTCTTTGCCAAACCCTGATTCTACAGACACACTAGTGGTAAAATGCAGCCCTAATTCTGGGTTCAGAATCTGCTGTGGATATCAGGCTCCAAAAGGTTAGGCTTTCCTATTAAATTATTTATTATTTTATGGAATTGGAATCTTAGCCAAATGATCAAGTTGTTAAAGCTGAAAATAATTAGGAAGGACATCTTTTGAAAGGACTGAATCACAAAAAATGAATAATCATATGAAACCTTCTGATAACATTTCTCTAGACTCTAAAACGCCAGTGTCAGAACTAAGGAAAGAAGGAACCAGGGGTTATGAAAACAACAGTAAAGTGAAGATGAAAGCAGCTAGAAAAATAATAAAAACACGTATAACTGTTGAAAGAAAGGAGAATTTAATTGAAACAAATACAGAAGCAAGGAAAAACAGAACGCTGGTAAAGGAATTGAAAGGATACAAGTAGAAAAGAATATTTAGCTGTGAAGAAGAGATCTTTCAGATCTAATACAAAAAGAATCTTTTAATAATTATGTGAACAATAGGGAACTCCTAGAAGTCTATAAGAAAATGAACAAAGGCAGGAAAGGGTAAACAAGAAAAATGGGGTAAATACAGTCATGTTAACCTGACATCAGTCCTGAGGAAAACAATGGGATGACTGGTATGAGACTCGATTAATAATGAAAGGAGGGAAATATAATTAATGCCAATCAATGTGGTTTTATGGAAAATAGATCTTGTCAAACTAATTTGATATTTTTGTGAGATTACAAGTTGGGTTGATAAGGTAATAATGTTGATACAATGTACTTAGACTTCTACAGAATGTTTGATTTCATGCTACAGAATGCGTTGGTGTCATGGTTTTGTCCCAGCCAGCAAATCAGCACCACACAGCTGCTCACTCACTCCCCCCACAGTGTGACGAGGGAAGAATTGGACAAGTGAGCAAACAAACTCATGGGTTGAAATGAAGACAATTTAAAAGGTAAAGTGCAAGCCACACATGCAAATAAAGAAAAAGACAGATTCCTTTACCCCTTCCCATGGGCAAGCAGCTGTTCAGCCATCTCCAGGAAAGCAGGTCTCTATCACAAAATCATGGCATCTTGGGGACACAAAGGTCATCATACCTCCTTCCTTCTTTCCCCAGCTTTATGTGCTAAGCTATACGCTATGGAATATCCCTTTGGAGAGTTGGGGTCAGCTTTCCCAGCCACGTCCCCTCCCATCTTGTTATGCACCCCAGCTTCCTCACTGGTGGTGTGGTACTAGAAGAAGAAATCTTTAGTCTGTGTAAGGACTGCTCAACAGTAACTAAAACATGTCCTTATTATCAACGCTGCAGCACAAACCCAAAATATAGTCCCATGGTAGCTACTGTGAAGAAAATGATCCCAGCCAAAACCAGCACAATTGGTTAAGAGGGATCAAAAATCAACATGGCACACATCAAGTGAATTAAAAAATCTCAGTCTAACATACCTCAAGATGTAATAATAAATGGGATATGATCATCAAATACCTCTGTTTCTAACCAGATCCTGTAGCTCATGGGTTTGAGCTGTTATTTCTGAAAACATTCATTGATAACATTGGGATATTATAGAATTAAATTCTTTGAGATTTCAGGAGACAAGAAGGAAAAAAAAAGGAAAGTTAGAAAATACAGGAAATCAGGTTACTGAAGCTATATCTAACAGAAAGCTTATTGTATATTCTTAACACGTGTTGCTAGTACTCTCAGCTCCCTTGTAGCATACCTTTTCCTCAGGAACTAGAATATACACCAGTCACATCAGGCTGAGATCTGGCACAGGATAAATCTTACAGTCTTTTTCTTCAGCTGACATTGGGGTTGTCTGCTTGGCATCTTTTCATCATTTTGGCATCTTCAGCTATGGATGCAGGAAAGAGTAAGGAAACTTGAGAAGTGGTTTTGGCCAAATGAATGTGTAGGCAGAGGTGGGCCTTGCTAATCAAAGAGACCTTTGACAGCTCGGACTACATGAAACCCAGGACAGTGTGAACTTCTCTGAGGTAGCTCATCTGGAGAGTTTGGAGGAGGTAGCTCTCATAGAACATAATAATTACCAGGCTGTGCTTCTGGCACTCTGTGTCTAGCACAAACATGTAGCTGAACATCTTGCAAATCTGGGACCACCTGAGTGTGTATGAGAAATTTTCTTTTCTTTTCTTTCTTGAGGTAGCAGACTTGTCTGTGGAATCTCCAGCTCATCCACAAGATGTTGGCATCAGATTCTGGAATGAATCTTATGACCCAAATGGGTGGTTTCCCTTAGCAGTAAATCACTCTGAAATGCACAAATCTAAAATTAAAATCATACTGATGGAAATGCTCAGGATGGACATCCTCAGACAGTCAGACGTATAATGCAACCACTCAGACTCTTTGTTTTAGTATTACATTTGCTCCAAAAAGCAGGATATCTGAAGGAAATTGAGACCCTGATGTCAAAAAACAGATGTCTGCCTGATTACACTAACTACCTATTCTCTTTGAACGTTTCTTTAATGTTTGGAAATTTCCTTAGAGTGCTTGCTTTTCAAAGGTTTTATCACCAAAGGCTAGACTTGGGCTGGAATAGTCCATGTTTGGTATCTTATCTCTTACTACTTCAGTGCGATTAATTCATTCAATCTTTGGGGGTTTGGCCCTGAAGCAAGGCTCAAAACTAAGAAGGCTGCATGAAAAAATATTTTAAATGTAAGTCTTTGCGTTATTGTAGGCTTGAAGCACTGTCACAGGTTTGAAAACAACAGATATACAAAATTAAGGAATTATTCTTAGCACAGGTATTGGTCAAAAAAAGAGCAATCATTACCTCAAAAGCTGGTCATTTGTGCTAGGCACCACAAGCTCCATTTTCAAATGTGATTGTAATCATTATTGATCCTTTACATCTTCAACTCTGCATCCCAAAGGTTTTTTCCTTCTCTTCTTTCCTGTTCATCCCAGGAAGGAAAACAAGCACTGAGGTCTTTGGCAGGTGGTGATGAAAATGCAGTGCATTCTGCCACCCCTGCTGTGTCTGATTGTGGCCATAATAGCATGAGCTCCCTCAGCAGCCCTTAGTAAAGGAAGCCTTGATGGGGAACCTGGTCATCACTTTGAGAACCTGACTGGAAAACAAACCTGAAGGAGCTTGTGATACTTTTTTATTCCAGACACTTCTTTCCTAAAGGAACCCTACTTGTCCACAGTCTGCTTTGGCATATTCTCCTATTCATGACAGAAACTGTGCAAGCTCCACTCACTGGGCAAACTCTTCAGGATCATTTACTGGCCAGCTTTTCTAAGCATGCTGTTGTCTTGCCTTATTAGAGCCTTTACTGGATGGAAAAAAGGAATATTGATGGATTGCTTGAATCTTCGAGACTTTCTGACATGACAAAGAACAATTTTGTCATTCATTTAAACTCCCCACAATTCAGGTAGCTTTGCTATGCTCCTCAGACTCTCATGCCTTGCACGGCCATGGTTGGCAGCTTTTATCTATTTTACCATGCTGACTGGAATCTCTAGCTGATCTTGAGACCAGTCGTTATGGGAGATCTCTCTTCAGGCTCTTTCCTGAGGCGTAGTACGATTGTGGTACTGAGCAGGGAAAGGGCAGGGAGCATTTAAGGTAAGCTTTTTGCATTAGCAGTATGTCACTTCAATTGCTGGAGTCAGACAGTGAGAGAGAAAAGGCTTTAGAGGAAAGCAGATGAATTAATCTGCCTGCAACCTTTACTGAGCAGCAGACAAATGTGTCTATTTTACCTTATCCCTGTATGACATAGTGTTTCTAATAAAGACACTGCATTTTTGGAACTGCTGCTGCTGAAAAGTGATGTGCCAGTTCTCCCTACTTGAAATGTCCTGCAATCATTCACATTTGAGATTTCTGGAGTCCTGGTCACAGTTTTGTTTTTCTGGGAAAATCTCAGGTCTGTCAGTTATAAAGATATTGTTTCATTAATGAGTATTTCTCCAGAAATGGAAAAAAAATCTAGAACTTTTGTTTATTTTAAGATTCAACTACATTACCTTTGAGAAATTACCTGTGAGGACAGGCTGATGGATTGATACAACAAAGCTTGGGCCTGTAGAAGGTGACCAGGATTAGAAATTTTCTATTCTAGGTAATACTCTACCTCATAGCTTGAAATATTGGTAAGTTTGTGAAGTTTTTTGCTTGGATGAACTGTCATGACCTGTTTGTCTGTCTCTATTTGCATCTTGGAGGGTTTCTGAGGGTGTTCTCTGTCTCTGGAATCTCTGTTTCAAAGGGGCACTGCAAGTCTCTCTTTGCAAATACTCATTTGAACCTACACTGGACCTCTTTGGCAACCTCTCACATTGAATATTGATAATTTGGGCAAGAATTTGGGCAAGAAAAGACAATCCTGATATCAGGTTGTCATCAGAAAAATATAAGTAAAATCTTTGCAAGTGTAAAATTGAAATTTTCGTGAACAACTTGACAGCTGTGTGGCCTCCATAGGCACCACATGTGGGGCCTACTCCATGCAATGCAGAAGTCTACAGTTGGCAGGGAAAAAATATAAGGAAAATGAGAATTGAGTGTTTTGACTACAGAATTAGAGAGGAGGCATAAGGAAGAAAAAAAAGAAGTAGTATGATAACTGAGAGGGTTGCTGCACCCTGTTACTGTCTTGACTTTTCATCTAAACATCTAGTTTTAATGATGCCTCTATCTTACTTACACGTAGGTAGGAATGGGCAGCCCTTGCTGGCTGCCCATTCCTAAAGAGATTCTTGCCTTGTATAATATAAATATGGATCTTTTTGGCAGGTGAACAGTCAGAAGTTATGGTAAGCTCAGATGTAATGATATGTGGGTGTGGGTATCTATGTTATTTGAAAAATAGTATATGGCCACTGATGGAAAGCAGAGCAATATGTCTGATAAAGAAGGCAAAGATCAAGTTGTGTAAAATGAATGTTTTAAATGAACATAGTTTGAATATATCAGATGTTATCAGAACCACAGAATATTCTGAGTGGGAAGGGACCCACAAGGATCATGAAGTCCAACTCTTAAACTAATAGCCCATACCAGCATCAAACCTAAGACTTTGGTGTTATTTAGCACCATGCTCCGACCACCACACATGAGCAGGCCACCACAGCATTTACAATTGCCATTCCGCATCTTAGCTCACTGTAAATTGCACCCTTAACTTGTCTTCATTTCTGCATTTGACAGACCTTTTCAGTACTACACACATTTAACATTTCTTTCTGTGGAGATGGGATGCTACAGCAGTCAACTAGTATTTAATTTAGCCAAAATCCACCTCCAAACCAGTAAATTTTCTCTGCTGGTATTTAATATCTTCATGCTAACTGCTTCTGGGTGTGAGACTTCTATTGCAGACCTTAGTCAAACACCAGAGCCAAGACTTGCTTGTGTTACATTGTGCCTTTTGTCTTAGTGTTGTAAAAGCTGTATGACTGAGGTGGCAAAAAGAAAGGGCAGAAAAAGTATTTTCTAACAACAGAGAAAGAGGAAAATGATAATTTCAAAAAAGGTTAACATTAGAAGAGAAGTTAGTGCAGATAAAAATACCAACAGAGAGTCATTGAAGCAAAATTTTTAAGAATTATTCAGCAGCTTGGCTGTTCAGAAATATATTTCAGTTTCACACAAAAAGTGCCTTTGAAATAATTTTTTGTAAAGCAGCCTGTTGAGTTATACCACATAATTTCTTTTTTTTTTTTTTTTTTTGCAGTGGACAAGAGTGCTGCTTGAGCCAACAGGTAAAGACATTGCTGCGAGACAGAAGGGTGGCAACAAACAGCAGCAGCACCAACAGAAATGCACTGGGTAAAAAAAGTCAACAGGACTGATTCAAGGACATGGTCTACATGCAATTTTAATGCTATCAGCACTTATGTGGTAGTTCTTCTTAAGCAATTAAGAGATCTGAGGAAAAGGCACTAGAGTACTTAGGTACCATTCCCATGAACCAATAGATGTGAAGCCATGCTGCTGCCTGCCTTCCTGTGAGGTGAAGAATGCAGACAAAGAATAAATAATCACCACTGGAGAAACATGCTTAACCAGCTGCACTAGTCAGGGATCAGCTGGGGAAGGTACTTGCTACAGAATTTTTTTTAGTTTTGCAAGTCTGGATGAAGCCCCTTCTTCCATATGTCAAATCTAAGTCTCAGCAGCAATATTTTTCTGCACATACATATGTAATACAATTAGTTCTTATCACAGTTAAAAAAAAAAATCTACTGAAGAGTCTCTCCTTTGAACCAAACATATGTGTATGGGATATCTATTCTTATTAATAATATTTGTGTTGCATATCCTCCAAGTGGTTTGTACACTTTGATTAGTAACCACTTATTTATCCCTAGAATTACAAGACTTTGAAGAAGACAACAACTCTGCAGTGTCCTCTACAAGAATGAATTTTCTCAAAAGTCACATGTATCTGGCTAAAACTCCAACACAGACAAATCTGTGAGTAGTAAGTTGCCCCTGCACTGCGATGTCTAAATCCTGTCTTCAAATGGTTCAGTTTATTTGTTGATAGTAAAGTTGTCACAAAAACTTTATCCTGAGTAGAAGAGACCTTCTTTGGTCAAATGTTCTTAGGCCAGCTGCTTAGCCTGTCATATTCTAAAGGCATCAACCTCATTTTGTACAGTCATAGTTCACCTCCAGTGCTAGCTATGAGGTAACTCTATACTTCTAATTCAAATGGTTGTCATTACCTTGTCATGGTTATTATTTATTAAATTATTTGGGGAGTTTTATTCTAAATGTCTTGTAAAATATATGAAAAATAGGTTCTGACTGGATTTTTTTTTTTCACTTTATTTCTGCCTCTTGTGGTAGTACAGTTTCCACCATAAGACAATTATTTTCTGGTCAGAAACTCTTACCTCCTCCCCATTCTATTTAACTTGAAAACCAGCTGGGACTTCAGGCTTGTTCTTAAGTTCAGCATCTTGTCATATACTTGAGTACACTTTGATTGATACAAGATACAAGGTTCATGTAACCATACAAGAAAAACATTATAGACTTGTGGAGAGGCAATTGTCATCAGCAAGCCGATGTACCTGGTCTGGGATGAATTTCCAGATCAAAATGCGTATTTTCTTTTTGCTTTTTGACAGAGAGTAGTACTTGACAGGTTTCTGGTTCTTCAGAAGTCTCTTGATGGCTGGAAGAAGTGACAGCCCTCAGATCGGAATGGAGTGCAACAGGCTACTGTGTTCTTGTACAAATCAAAGCACTCTTTCAAACTTGAACCCTCTTTTCTGAGTTGGAGAAAGTATATGGGAAAAATGATTGTTAAACATTAAGTAGCACAGATGACTGTTAAATATTCAGGTTAGGATGCACTGTGCAAGAGTTTTATGCTGCCAAAGTTGGTCTGAATATCTTTAAGGAGAGAGCAAGAAAGAAAACAGGGAGTTTTGTGTTTGGCAATACACTGTTAGTAGCATATGCAGTTTCTCAGATATTTCTTTGACAGTTTTTAAAGGATTAAAAATTGTGAAGACCTTTGGTCTTGCAATACCACATTTAGTCAAAAGACAAGAAAAAATTTTAAAATCATGAATAATTTTAAGATTAAAATGGTTACCTTTTCCCAGGGTGCAGAATGGAATTTTTTTTTTAATTAAAAAAAAATTTTTTTGTCAACTTTTTTTTTAATATTGGTGAAAAATAACCTAGCATTTCCTGCCATTCATAAGAGAATTTTCAATAGCTGCTGAATTATTTTTAACTAACATTTTTTAATTGGTTGCAAACACTGATAAAGGTACTATATAGATTCTCTATTTTCTACAGCTAAACAATAAGAAGCATTGGTTTTAGTTCTTTGCAACTGTGTTATTTTGATCAAGAGATAATGTTAAAATGTACGGATATATAGTGTGGTTTGTGAAAGTGGTGTCACACAATGCACCAATCACACTCGGCTTCAGCTGCTGCTGCTTCTTGTTCAATACCTCCTCAAAGGAGCCTTGTAGCCTGCAGCCCAGGGATTGTGAGGGATCTGTCCCAGGGTCCAGCCTTAAGAAGCACCACTATAGGACTTTTACCTTGCTTTATGCCACGTGGATGTTGTTGGGTTGTGAGAGATTAAATTAGCTAACTCTATGCAGGACAAGAAAAGTTAAATCAGACAGAAGTAACATTATTGATGGAGAGAAAAAAAAGGAAAAGTTGTGTATTCATAAGCTACATGCAATCCTGTTTGCAGAGACTGTCTGTGGTAAAAGATACCCAAGAAAAAGTATTTCAATGGGGAAGTTAACATTTTAATCATCCTGGCATGAATCTGGGATGATAGATGACTCAAACATTTTTCTTTAGAGATTTTGCAGTTTTTGGGGTTTTTTTAATGCAGGAGTTCCTTTCTACTTATTGGGACTCTAGTTACAGCACTCCAGTTTGGGTGTTGATTGGTAAGAAATTGAAACAGACCGGAGTGTATTGGTGGTGGTTTGAATTAAAACATTACAATATTTGAATGAAGCTTTAAGATCAGCTCAGGAATAAACTTGCTGACGGAGATGAAATATTTACTTAGCTGTTGTCTCTTCTTTATCTGGCTACAAAAGGAAGCAATTTAGAGATATAGGGATAAATTTGCCCATCTGAATTAAGTAAACACATACCTCTCTGGGTACAGGTGCAACAGGTCAGGTCTTTCTTCCTAACTCTGACAATAACCATGGAACAAGGAGGGCAAAGCAGCTCTATGAAGGACTCAAGCAAATAACCTGATAATATCAAAAGGTTGTTTTTTTGAGTTATTTAAAGGATTGGCTAGACAAATCTTGTGTGGTGAATTAAGCTTGTATGGCAGTATGCAGTATCTTTTTGAAAAATATCTTTTTTATATCTTCTTTATTGCTACTTGAAAAAGGTTTGATTAACCTAATATAACTGGCAGGAAATTATCATTTGGATTATTTGTATACCTTACAAGAAAGGTTGCAATGTAAGTTTTTCGCTTTGGGGTGGTTTTTTTTCCAGTTGGTGCCAATTTGGTCTGAGGCATGCAAAAAACCCGGAAGTCATTCATTGGTATGTTCAGGCATGAGAACATAATGCTTGAAATTGTTTTACCAAAATTATGGATTGTGAATTGTCACCTCCACTTTGCAGACTCCAAGGAAAATGCTTTGAGATTTTCTGAATTTTGTTTTTGGAACTGTGAAGATAATTAGCAACCAAGCATCCTGACAGTTCATAATATATCAGTAAGAACTGTGGTTTATGACTTCTGTGCTATTTTTCTCTCAGATGTACCTCAGCTCTTTAGGATATATTATTGGGGATCAAGACTGGTGACAACAAGAATGTCTGGACTTTGTTTTTTGGTGATGACTTGCACCTGTTGCATTATATGTTACATAGTCTCCTTGCAATTTAGAGTCCCATCTTTAATAACTACATTTGACCAACTTCCTGAAGATCTCTTGAAATCTAGGATTTAAATGGCAAATGCTCTCATTACTGAGAAGCAGACATCAACCATAATTTCTCTAATTGAAATTATAAATATAAATGAGTGTGAAAATATTGAGTTTTTTTAATGTGAGACAAAAGAGGGTGGAATGTCCTGATTTTTTCTCACTAGCATTTAACAGGTTTTTCCAGGGACCTGGGGCACTGGGTGGGAAGCCGAAAAAAAGAAAATGTCAGTTTTTACATACAGAATTCCCCAAGTCAAAACTGATTCAGATGTCTTATACTCACGTCCCCAGGTGAGAGGAGATTTTCTCCACCAAAGCGTCAAAAGCACTGAAAAGAGCTAATTTTACTGGATTTGCTTTATGTGTGAAATAAAATGTTCCACATTGCGCTGTTTAACAGTACTGAGACAGTGCCCATCTGTTCTAGCAATGGGGATCTCTCTGATGGAATGTCTCCCCTCATTCAACATACATAAACATCATGTGGAAGTTGAATTCTTATTGCAACTGGTAAACAATAAGATTTTAAAAGGTCTCAGGATAAGATTAAAATGTTTTTATAATAACAAAGTTTGATTTAAACAATTCTGATTTCCATAGAGGGTTGTCTATATAATAATCTTGTGTGATAGAAACCCTAACTGAGACTGTAGAAAAAAGTTATTGCCCGAATATTACTTTCTAATTAGCCAACAAGAACAATTAGGAAATGCTTCAGGTAACTTTAATCTCTCTGCCTGGCTACACATTGTTCATTTTTTATGCCAACAAGTACATACTGATATTTTAAAACAGATCTCTGCATGTTAATTTTCTTATTTCCCCATCTGAAAGACTATAGCTTCCTGACTGTTAATTCCCTTTGACAGTGAATGGTTTTGTTTCTTATTCACCTCAAAATAATGTATTGTTACGAAGCGATTTATAATAAACAGTATCTAGGAAAAAACTATGATGTTGATCAGTTTTGACAACTAAAAATGCATTATTAATGGAATAATAACATTGGAAGCATCTTGAAAAGAAGCTGATTTTGAGGAGTTTATTTTTCTCTTCAGACTGAGATTCATTCTTCTAGTTTAGAGATACTTCTGGGTGGACAGGTCATTACAGAGAAGAATGCCAAAATTATTGCATGTTAGAAAGCCTTGTGATGCTGCCTGTCAACTATAGAATGATAGGTACACTTAAAATAAAGTCAGATACATTATACCCATTAAAATCCACTTTTACAATATCTGGTTTGACATATAGAATAGATATTTTAAGTGGGTATATATGTCAGAAAGTGAAATTGCCTTAACTGCTTGATTTTACTTAATGGCTGTTGATGAAAGATACCATTTCTTTTTCCTCTATGCACAGTCACATATGAATATAAATACTGGAACAAATATTTGAATAACAATGCAGCTCAGTGCATCTCTCTGGCATTTTTGCTATTGAAGTAAATGTAAAGCTAAACCTTGAAGTGAAACTACATGTTAATTCATCCTCTGCAGCTGTAGCAGGGGAGAAGTAGTAATATAAATTTGCAATATGCTTACTCATACATTTAAAGTATAGTATCCTTGATATGATTTGCATACACAACACAGTATTTAATCCTCATCTTTTAAATCAGGGTGAATTCTAAGCTACTGTTTTTAAACAACTCACTAAAAATATTTATGGCAATAGCCAAATTATGATGTCTTATTGGCCGTTCTCTAGGAAGACCAGTTTACCATCATTATTGGATTTTATATTAATTATAGTATGTACTTTATTGAATTTGCTGAAGTGCTTTACTGGATATTCTCCAAACTCTAACAGCCAAATGAAATTATATTAAAAGGATCAGCTATATTTAAGGGTATGTGAAAGTGCTTTAGAGACTGGTTATAATTAAAGAGGTTGTAAACCAACACACAGAGTGCAAATGTCACTGCATAGCCATCCTTTCCTTACCTTACATAATTGGGAGGAATTTAACAAGAATGACTCAGTGAAATATGAGAGATTGATAAAGAATACACCCAAAATCTCTAATGAACATCTTTGCAATTTTAAGTCATAGAAAGTGATGTCTATCACATTCATCACAAAATAACCATGCATAAAATGCTTCTCTAAATGCACTCAACATTGTGCATGGGAGGAGAATAAGCAACTTCAATAGATTAAAAGTGATGAGGTTGAGGAAGATGAGAAAGCATACTTTATCCTCCTTCTTTAGGGCTCTTGGGCCTAACTTCTTTATGTACTCTAAATAGTAAGAATTTGTTTAAAAATAAAAGGAATGATAGTCACATATCATTGCTGTTTTATTCAGCATCTTGTACTGCTGAGGTATGAATCTGCTCCTAACAGGAGATGGGACAGTCGGTGGAGAAAGCAGATTGCTGGGAGGGACAGACTTAAGGATGGGGGATCATAGCAGAAATATAAAGTTTAAACTTTATATTTAAGAGCTAATTTGCACAATTTTTCAGGGAAAGACTACTTGAACTAAACCTACCAGGGTCTTTATCACTTGGTTATTCCAAAGGCAAATACTTATTTTTCTATTTGATATGTACCTAAGTTAGAAAGAAAAGGTTTAACCCTTTTCTGCTGAAGTCTTCTAGTACCATTAAAGCTGCATGGTCCAAGTGAAAGCACTTTTTAAAATTTCATTTAAAACTAACAAAACACTTAAAACTCTAGCATATTTTGCAGGAAAACCAAAAGGATTATTGAGAGAAAAAAAGTCAGTTCAAGATATATTCCAGTTTACTTTTATTTTTTATTATGTTTTTGGATGTATTTTCCTCAAAATTATTTCATTCATTATCTCTTTTAAATGATGGATTTTTTCATAAAATATCATAAACTTATGTTTTCTCAACTGAATTAAAACCAAGATTCTTTTGTTCTTCTGTGTTATGGTAAGAAAAAGAAATCAGATTTAACATCCTATGCTCTCACACTACACCAGCAAAGCCTGGACACAGAATATTCTACGTATTGGTAGAGATGTTCAGAAAATTAATTTCCACAGCTGTAATTATGAATATCTGAAGATGATTTACAGGTTCAGCCAGCTGAATTAAAAAAAAAAAAAGGAAATTAAATGAAATAAAATAATAAATAAGATAAAATAAAATAAATAAAATATCTGTGACTCTTGTCTACAATAGAAATTAAAGGTTTAGGTCCATACATGGTAGAAAATATGCTCACTGAGGTGATGACAAATAATGGATACAGTGGTTTGTTAGAGGAAGAATTCTAACAAAAATGTTGCAATTAAAAAATGTGGAGTATCTAATATCTTGAAAAGTGCAATTATTGTTAAAATAATATTATTGTTTAAATTTTGATTTACCTCATTACACAGGCAACACTTAATATTCATAGAATGCACTTACAGATGAGACAACAAGATTATTCATCATCTACACTTATCCTTCTGCACTTACAGGTGATTTCAATAAATATCTGATTTATATTCCTTCTTAAAGCTTAATTTCAATTGTATCACCAAGAAAAACTGGAGCAAAATTTCAGAAATTTTCATAGAATCATTTAGGTTGGAAAAGACCTTTCAGATCATCAAGTCCAACCATTAACCCAGCACAGCCAAGTCCACCACTAAACCATGTCCTTGAGTGCCAACTCTACACGTCTTTCAAATACCTCCGGGGATGGTGACTCAACCACTTCCCTGGGCAGCCTGTTGAAGGCTTGACAACCCTTTTGGTGAAGAAATTTTTCCTAATTTACAATCTAACCCACCCTTCCCTGGTGCAACACCTTCAGTAGAGGAGGACAATTCTCCTTAGCTCTTCTTTTGGTGCTGATTTATTCATAGAAACATTTTTAGTGTCTTTTACAGCAGTGTGCAGAATAAATTCTAGATGGGATTTTGCCTTTCTAATTTTCTTTCTGTGTAATGCCAAAACATCCTTGTAGTCCTCCTGAGCTAACCCTTCTTCCAAATGTGATAAACTCTCTTTTTTTTTCCCCCTGAGTTCTAGTCAAAGCTCTCTTTTCAGCCAGGCTGTTCTTCTTTCCCCATGGCTCATCTT
The DNA here is from genome assembly GCA_013397815.1 of Aleadryas rufinucha. Lineage (NCBI taxonomy): Eukaryota > Metazoa > Chordata > Aves > Passeriformes > Aleadryas > Aleadryas rufinucha. The sequence goes on along the minus strand of VZTH01013644.1, from coordinate 86,030 downwards.
TCATCACATGGGGACAGCCTGCTCCTGCACCTTTCAGAGTTCCTTCTTGAAGAATGCCCTACCTTCCAGGGCTCTTGCTGTTCAGGACTGCCTCCCAAGGGACTCAGAGCCAGTGTTTTAAACAGACCAAAGTCTACACTCTGGAAGCCCAAGGTGGCAGCTTTTCTTGCACCCCTCCTTACTTCTGCAAGAAGCAAAACCTCTATCATTTTGTGATCTCTGTGCCCAAGACAGGCTCCAGCTATCTTTTCACTGACACGTCCTTCTCTGCTCACAAACAACAGGTCCAGCAGGGCTCTTTCCCTGGTTGACTTTCACCAGCTGTGTGAGGAAGTTGTCTTCTGGACACTCCAGGAACCTCCTAGACTTTTTCCTCTGTGCTGTATTTTATTTCCAGTAGACATCTAGTAAGTTGTCTGAATATACATATATTTCACCAATATACTCCTGCAGAAAATGCAAAACCATTTTCCTGAACGTGTGTGGGCCAGATTACTGTGTGTCCAGCTACCAGTTTCCATATCCAACCACCCCATTTCTCTCTGCCAATCCTGATGTGCAGACAAATAGGCAAATCTGTGTGAGCGATCCCTTGGGCTGAAAATTTGGCCTTAAATGAATACATGGTGAATAATAAGCTCTATGAGGTATTTATATTTCTTTAACCAATAATGAATAATGACAAGTTTCATATTATGTTTCTTTTATTTGAAAAAGACTAGCAATCCAGTTAATTTTCCTCATTTGAATAATGTTAAATAGCCAGTGATTCTGATCACTTTATGACCATACCTAATGCCAAAAAGACATAAACATCATTGAGGGACAAAAGTGCAAGTCTGAAGATGGTAATTCTATTTTGGGCTCTACATAGCCTTCTTGTATGATCTGGGGTAAGTTTAGATTTGTAAGGACTGAGTATAAATATCTCTGTTGTGCTGTTTCTTAACTTAATTAGTGATAATACTCTTTTGTAATTTCACAGGGTTACTATTTAGTTTCCTTAAAGAGTGTTTGCAAATTATTATGACTTTTACAGTTGAATTTTTTTAAAACATGAATTTGAAAATTAAAAACATGCAGCAAAACCCAAACTGTATGACATTAAAGTATTACAGCAAATCTAAAATATTAATGAAACAGGCTTCTGTAACTTATGCCAAAAGTAATAAACAAAAGTAAAGGTTTTCTTGTTATGTTAGTGGGATATGTTGCACAATTCACTTGCCAGTTCATCACATCTTGCTTAAGAAGACATCATAAACAATGCTCCCTCTGCAAGTTGTCTACCTCCTTATCCTCTCTGTCACCATGTTGTCTTTTCTCTACGCAATGCATATGCATATCCATACAAAGATATGTTAATATATATATTGAGATTTCATTAAGAAAAATATGTTGAGAAAACATAAATATTTAACTGATACTGGGAAAAGAAAAAGTTGCCTATGCAGTCTTAGTTCTGCCTCATTTTTTCAGTGAATTATGAGGGACTTTAATTTCAAGGTCATCTTGTCTTTCTAAAGAATAAAATATAAAACCATATCCTTTTTTTCTGCCAAGGCAAATATAGAGAACCACGCAGTACTTAATACAAGCACCCATTTAAATTGTAGTTTCAAAATACGCCACAGGTTAAATACAAAGGTGCAGAAATGTTTTTGCTGGCCTAATTTATTGATTTCTGCAATTAGATAGAAGTCTTCTCCCCAGCTTAGTGTAAGGAACTCAGTATTGGTTGTTATCAAAAGTTACGTGGCATTAGTCTAAATTATTAGAGGACATGTTGAGAAAATAGTCTTGATAAACATTGGCTGTTCTGATTCTACCCTAGGTGTTTTGTACCCCACTGAGAGTGTAAAATTATTTAAAAACTGCTCTGTGACACTCATGAGCAAGTAGAGTCAGTATACTCAGTTGTGTATTGAACTAATTTACTTATTTTCTTCACAGCTGTGGCATGGGGGAAAGGTTTAGGATGTTTAAATTATGATGGGAGCTCAACTAACAAACCATATTCAGCCAATCACACAGAGCCATCCAGGTCTGCCTTCCTAGAAGAGGAAGGTGTATGAACCATTAAAAAAAAAAAAAAAGGCAATTGAAAATAAAAAAGACAAAAAAAAAGAAGAGTCACAGAAATACATTTTAGTCACAGAAAACTTTGCATACATACATGAAGTTACATGCAGTATTCGTGCATCTAAACCTTTCCCACATCTGAGTGCTTCTTTTGTCCTCCTCCACTAATCCACATCTCCAAGGATTTATTTCCACATTTGAAGTCTGCATGGAGATTCTAATAGCTACCATCTTTCACTTTCAGTCTTTTACATGAATAATCTTTCCATGCCTTTAAATCTGACATTTCCTTCCAGTATCATAATGGTCTGAAGTCCATTCTGGGCAAGGTTTAAGTCATGACCCAGTAAAAGTTTTCCTATGCATGTACACAGCATTGTTTTAAAATCTGAATGCGACACTGCTCTTCTGGGGTTACAAACAACAGCTTTTTACAGGTGAGGAGAGAATACTTGTACCTTCCTACAAGCAACTGGAACTCACTTCTTCCCCTGAGAGGCTAGAGTGCAAGGGATAATATTGCAATGCTGCTTTTCATTAAAGAAAACTGGTTTTGGAAGTGACTCTTTGAATGTTTGTGAGAGAAAAAGCGAGAAAGAGGAAAAGAGAGAGAAAGACAGAAAGAAACAGAGACAGGAGAGAGACAGAGGGACAGAAAGAAGAAGAAAGAAAGAAAGAAAGAGAAAGAAAGAAAAAAGAGGAAGGAAAAGAAGTGAGGAAGGAAGGAATCTCAGCAAATTTAATAAATAAGTACGTAAGAAATGTAAAGGTAGTGCTGAACTCAACGCTTTCTAGGCTTGTCTATGTAAGGCATGCAGTATTTCAGAGATAAGACTAGTTCACTGCTGTTGATCAGAAAAATGTTACAATTGACCTAGTTAGAGGAAAGACGAATTGTCAGGCAATTCCTAACTCCATTAATGGGTTAATAATTTTAGTATGCTATTCTTTTTTGAAAAGGCTTATTTAAATGTTTATCAGTTGTGCAAAGTGGAGCAGCACTGGAGATTCGCAAGGGAGAACTGATCATTGCCTATGCATGGAAGCGTTGTAGGAAGATTAAAATAACATTGAGTATATTCTGTAAATGAAGGAGAGAACTAAAAGAAGCCTCCAGAGTCCATTATAAATTTTAATAATACATCAAGGTAATGTAACTGAATAACCGATCTCTGAGGGAAGAAACACAACATTTGGCTAATATTACAATTTAAATTATGAAAACAAAAAGAGCTTTTAGTTAATCTTGTCTTTCTGCTTTTATTCTTGAGGCTCTTTTTTATTTTCCCTGAATCCAAAACACCATGTAAACAAATAAAAGTACGGGAGAAAATAAACAGTTTGGCATCTCAGTAGATTAATTAATGCGCTTCAGCCTTGGCACCAGTAGGCGAAAATTATGTGCATAAATAATATCACTAATTAAAAAGATGCAGATTAACATGCAAATAATGTTAATGAGGATCTGCAATTCCAGAGTGGATTCGCATAACATCAACAATTTAATGGGTTGGAAGGCTTGTGTTTGCATTACATTAATAAATTTCAAAGACCTTGCATAAAAAAGTTCTGTTGGAGCCTCTGTTTCCCACTTGTGAGTTGTAAATTCTGTGGGCAGTAGCAAACGCTCATCGGCAGATGCCAAAGTCATTATCTCAAAGACTGTTGAGATGGTGCCATGTGCCAGTGTGACCAGCTGTTGGGAACTGGGCAGTAGGCACTGCACTGTGCCAATTATTCATATTATTTGGGTAGTCTTGATATTTATTTAAACTGATTAATATTTTGTGCTCTGCATCTTGATCTGGAGGGAAATCATTTTAAGCAAGCAAAGTTTTAAAAAAAATCTTATTAGCCTTTGATGTGTCATGGATGGTTGAATGCATAATGGAATTGATTAAGCAGACATAATTTCTAACCATAGGCAAAAACAATATAAGATGTCTTTAATGATGTCATATAATGTTGAGATAAAATATCACAGGATCAAACTCCAAATGAATTGTAATAACCCAGATTTTACTGAAAAATGAGAACCGTGATACTGCAGTACCCTTTTTTGCTCCTGAATTGGGGAATACTCCTCTGAGGACACTACTTACAGAAAGAGCAAAGGTTAAGAAAGATTAGAGAAAACTCGTTTCTGAATGCCATGTAACTCTTCACAATTTTCTTTCCTATTCTATGATAATCATTATCTGTTCCACACCCAGCCATTCCACTATGGCTTTGAGACACCACTACACATGGGACAAAGCAATTTCCTGAAGATGGATCCTTACAACATGCTAGAATTGCCCATCTGTGTAAGCTCTGTCTGAATGGCTCAGTAACTTGAGTTCCCTCTTGTGTGTGTTCAATAAGGCTATTAGCTGAAAACAGTGGTAGAACCGAGGAGCAAAACTTCCACCAACCCAAAATGTTCCTTCACTCTAAGACTAAACAAATAAAGATAAAAAGTATAATTTTGTATTTACATCTTTTCTGCCTCTCCAAGTAGCATCTAGACATTAAAATTGTTGTCAGCTTAGAAAAATTTGCAGAGCGATTTAAAGGTGAAAAGATTCAGAAGAAGAACTTTGCAAGAGCAAAAAACCAGTTGTTTAATGGGTACTATGTAAATACATGGTATTTAGCTTTCAGAATAATTTTGGAACAAGAGAGCATTTTTCAAATCCAAATTAGTATATGGAAAAGTTATTCATATATATTCACACATAGACAAAAGAATCTATACTTATTGTCGGTTTAAATCTTTGTACAATTATAAAGTAACACTATTTTGGCTGCAGATATTGTGTGGATGAACTTTAGTTTTTTTAATATCTGCTGTACAAACTTAATTAAGGAATCAATATAATGCTCAAAGTCAACCAATATTTATCCAAACTGATAAACACATTTCAAATAAAATATTTTCAGAGATATTGTTAAAATGCTTCTTATTATGTTTAGAGACTAATCGAATATGACTAAAACTAAAGCCCTCAGAAAGACTGAGCAGTATCTTGAGCTTGCATTCACGACACACACATTCTTGAGTATAAAAGTGAACAATTCAACATGAACATTTCACAGATGTTTGAGGAATTCAGTCTGCTTTCCAGGGAAAAGGGAAAAAACACACCTTTGAAAGATTCAAAGTTGTGACATGAAGTCTGTTCTTCGGTTCTGTTTGATAACTACATGAAATTGTAATGAAAATTTTACAAAATAATTACCCATACCTTCCTTGTCTTCCAATCTCATCTGGTAAAGCAGCAACACATTGGGTACTAATGCATACTGCTGCTTCCCAAGCAACCTCTATCCCCTAACTCCTTCATACAGAAACTAGACTTAACATACTCACTTGTATGCAAACTTTGAAGCAAACAAGCAAAACAGAGCAAGTCCCAATAATGTTTCTTTAATTTGAGGTGCTGTCTTTTTCCTCTTTACTACTGCTGTCAGTGGGGCAAGTACAGCTTAGTTAATAGCTCAACTGCTCAAGGGATATGCCTCAACACTTCCTTACAAAGATTTAGCATAAAAGTGTGAATGAGAAGTAGTCTTCATGAAGTTATTTGCAACTTGTCCTTTGTTTTTAGAATGCCCCAGGGCATTACTGGGTGCCAGTTAAAATTGTGGCTCCTTTAAGGTTCTTTCATGCTATAAAATGTGTATGCACTGTCCTAACATGGCACACAGACCCAGTCTTTGGCTGGTGGAAGTTTCGGAACCACTGGTGGAACAACTTTTTCTTCCCTTTTTTTTTCCCCTTTGAAATTGCTATCCTAAATAACACACTGAGAACAGATGTATCACACTCCAGTTTTTACCTGTTCACTTTTTCTACAACCTATTTAAATTACCTCTCCAACCCCCCATCACGTGTGATTCAAATTCCTCTGTATTACCCAGGAGTAAGTACTTTCTCATCAACATATACAGATTTTTTCTGTTTTCTGCTTTACTTATAACTATCTTGTTAATGTATATGTCATCTTGGATTCTAAAAGGAGTTACATGGAAAACTAATGGTGATGTTTGTGTCTGCTCAGCTATACAAATATCTCTTTAAATATGTTATATGCATTCTTAAATCCATATTCACAGAAACAAGCACCACTACTTTTACTGAGGGAAAGTCAATGCTGCCGAGACAATGTCAGATGTCAGGCAGTGGTAAAATGCAAATAAAGTGAAACCTTATCTCTGCCACTTCAACTATGATATTTTTGTTATTTCTGCTCTGTAATTAAAATACTTACACATCCATAATATAAATAGAATATCAATAGTCTGGCATAAGTCTGAAAATCACAGTCTTTATTACAGTCAAACTAATTGCAAAGACACATGGAATGAGTATTTCATCCAGTCTTCCTTTTTTTAATGAATATAATACAGCTATTTAAGAGTTAATAGCCACAAAATTGATTATCATCTCATTGTTCTATTGCAAGGGTAATAATACTTAAGCTACAAGAATAAATCCATAAAATGTTTAATATTTATCTGTAAAAACTGAACTCTTGTTCTGTACCTAAATTAAAGCCCCTGTTCAAGTTATGCCATTAAACACGGGAATGGATAAAGAGATAGGTCTAAACCATTTTTCTCCTGATCCTAGGACAGAGTTGGTCCAAATATGACTGGAATATGAATCAAATAACACAAATAGGTGCTTGAATTTATCTAGTTAGGACTGGCTTTGTAGTGTCCAGTCCACTAGACAAGGACAGCAACATTTGGATTTCTGTACTCATTCCTCTTCTCGTGCTACTCAGAGCAGTGGTTGAAGACATACAAAATATTTTTACAATATCGAGTAAAACTCAGTGTCAATTAATGTAAAGTAATGTGGCTGAATGAAAATTTTATTCTATTTATACCTGCATTCTGCAAGGCTCTCTAAAACAGGTATTGCCACTCTGGAAAGGGGTCATACATATCAGTCTCTAAAACTACAGTCTAAACATTCAGTAGAAGTTAAAAAGACAAATCTAAATTTTAGGAAAGAAAGTGAAACCAAAGATATCATAAACACAACACAAAGAAAATGCATTCTGAAACCATGTCTTGTGTACTTCACACAGCTCCAGTCATCCAGTTTCAAAATAGCCACAAGAAAACTAGAGAAGGTAAAGAGCAGGCAGAAGTACCAAAATTCCTATAACACGAGAAACAGAATAAAGTAGGGTAAAGATGGCTAAACTAAGATGTGAAAATGCTATAATCTTGAAAGCCATGGAGATAATGAATAAGTTATTCCCTAGCTCTGATAAGCACAAGACATGGCCATGGTAGAGCTGCCAGTGAAATTAGCAGACAGCTAAGTAAAGAAAAGTTTTTTTGTACCACATGAAATTTTGCAGTGGAATCACTTATCACAGAAGGCCAAATGTATAAATGGTTCCTGAAAGGCTCAGCAAACTGCTAAGGGACAGGGCCATCTCAACTGCAAAGCCTGACAGCCTACATAGAGAACTCTGCTCTAAATAATTAACACTTAAGCAATTTTTCTAGCTTGGAAGGTATGCCAGGGAAAATTAATCTATTTTCCTGATACCTTCTGATCTTTAAGTATGTGCTACTGACCACTCTTCAAGGAAAACATGAAAAAACCCCATCTTTGGTCATGGCATAGAATAAAACATATCACAAATTACTGCAGAATGACTTAATTAGAGCAGCAAGGACAACTGCATCAAACCTATGAATTTCAAAATTGTTTGCCAGGTTTGTAAAAGTGTTCCTATTTCTATAAGCCTAATAGTTTAGAATTTAAATTTCTGTTGTATATAAGCAGAGAGATAAATATAAGGCTATTATGCCAAGGTACTGACTGACTTATCCAACCAAGTATCACATTCTAAGTTAGTATAGGAAATAGGTCATTTTTTTAACAATAAAATCAAAAATATAGAACAGAATAAATCCAGAATATGGAACATAAACTATTGACTATAGAATGTAATGTGCCGTGTATGAATTTGAGGGTAGTTTCCTATGACTGCACAGTATTCATTGCCATAGATTTATGAAAACAGGACTGGGGAGACTCTGAGTGTTCACACCTTTATATGAAAGCAGAGGAAATTATATCTGTGTTATTCCTTGCAGGTGTTTGCATACCAATAGTGAGAACCCTCCAGAGACATATTCCAGTGCCTTAGTAGTACTGAGTGTTTTCCTGGTGCCTAACCTAAACCTGCCTTGCCATAAAGTATTTTCATTGCTGCGTGTCTTATCTAGAAGGCACAAGAAGAACACTTTATTCTTTTCATCTCTATACTTCAACGTAGTTGAACACCTATCACATGTCCTCTTGGTTTCCTTTTTCTAGACTGACCAGTTCTGACACTTTCAATATCCTTGCTGTCCACTGTCTCAAAAGAAAGCAAATATGAAGAGTTTAGAAGGGCACAGAAAGTCTCTTTGTCAGAAGAACAAAAAAAGCCAGGAGAAATGATCAGATGCAACTTTACTCTTTACATCTCTAAATCACAGGGAGTGTTGTGCTTGAGCACTTCCTCTGTGAAAGGCAGTTCTGGGAGGCAACAGAGCTGCTCTTTCCCCCAAGAGAAACTCAGCAGTTAGGGTAGGAAATGCAGCTAAATGGGACTCATTGCTAAAGGTCCCTACTGTTTTGATTAAAACACTGGGGGCTGACAGGCTTTTGTCTGTGGTAAAGATCATACAGTTGCTCTCATCTATGAGATTTCAACCACTGAAAGTAGAAAAAAAAATCCACAACAAAACAAACAAAAGGCAACATTCATTTCTGGGTGTTGATTAGTCATGAATAATGAGTTACTAATAGAGATTTGCTCTACCCTGCTACATGGCAGACAGAAATCACTTCTTTTACTTACCCTCCACCCCACCCAAACCATCCACTTTAAACTTGTTGCTTAATACCCTCCCTCTGCACACTCACTTATGAAATGAAACTACACAAAGAAAACCCCTATAAATCTCTTATTTTTATACAATAACCTTGTTCCTGAAAGAGGGGCAGAGCAGTTTTACTCTAGGTGTTCAAGAATATTTTTGGTTTACATTCTCTAGCTAGTATAGATGTCAGACTCAGACCAGCTGCACAATCAATGAGGTTTCCAGCCCCATCCATGCCCCTAAGACATAGCCATATGAAAGAGAGCTGTGAGATTTTGGGTTGGATAAATATATATTATATATACAGATATAGGTATATGGGTATATACATATGGGTAGCTAGAAATGCATATAACACACATGGCATATACAATATGTATATGTGTATATCATACATGAGGAAAAGAAGTTGGACATTCTTTGGTTTCAGCTCCTTCTCAGGGTTTCAGGGATGGAGCAGAGGCAAATAAAAGAATACAAAATAGGGAAAACTGAAAAATGCTTGTCCCATTTCATTTTAATATGTAACTATAAGCATATGCAAATCTTATTAAGCCTGAAATTTTGCATATAGCTATGTATTTAATTTTTAAAAATATATAGATGCAAGACATGTTACTGGATGCAATCTCCCTTTCCTGCTTCCTGGGAAACTTACAGTTCTGACTGTTGACAATGTATTAACATAAAGCCCAAAATAGACCTTTAGATCAGCTTAGGTCATTTGAAAGGAAGCTGAACATGGGGTTTCAGAATGAAGAATACTGTTCAACAAATCTTGTTCAAACCAAAGGATGCTCAAGTTACCTACTTCAGCCTTCAGAAAACAACCTTAGGAGTTCCTAGTAGATGTTAGTAGCTTCTCGGGAATAACACTGACTAAGTCAATAAGGAAGCGTGAGACCGATGAAGGAAAAAGTTGGGACAGCCTTGAGGGAATAGCATCTTTAATAATACTTAGATTTTTTTCAGGATATATTTGCTATCTTTTGGGTATATTCTTTCCATATTTTGCTGCCAAAAAACAAATTATATCTAATGTAGTAAGGGATTATTTGGAGGTTTTTTTGAGGGTCTGCACAGAATGACATCTTAAAGTGAAGAGGACATTTCCTAATTGACAATTGATTCTGAGTATAAACCAGCTGCAAATGGATGGGGAGTAGAGATACTCATGGGCTTTTTAAATCAGAAATCAGAGCAAACAGATCAGGAGAGTTTTGTTTGTTGTTTGTATTTTAGGAAAGCACTGGATTTGATTTAGGAGGCTTTGATTTCAGCCCATTATCTGAGCTGTTATTCTGGCAAGAATAGAAATTTTAAGGGACATCCCCTGGAACAGATTTTGAGGTGGAAATACTGTGAGAACATTTCTGCAGTTTGTCTATCTATGCCTACCCTACCCAGGAGCAGGAAAATCATAGTCTGGATAATTTAGATAATGGCTGAATTACAGGGGAGACTATTTTAAAATTTCCTGTTTAAGGGAAAAAAGACAATCAAAGCAACAACCTTTTCTCCTTGGTTTGATTGTTTCTCTTTGCTTTCTCACCTTTGCACACAATGAGCAGGTCTTTTTGTGCCTGATTTTTTTGCAGATTTTTTTATGAGAAGATTCACCCTATATTATTTCCTCAGTAGTCCCCAGTAGTAAAAATGGTCCTAATAAAAATAGGTCTAAATCTTACACAGATATGTTGATAACTGATTAACTGTTCCCTCGCAAAGGCTGGCTTTCTGCTTGTTCTTTGCCTCTCAGTTCTTCTGTGAGAAAACTAAATGATGCTAAGGGCAGTATAATCGCCTCCTTAACCAAGAGGGACAAACCCTGTGTGTCCCAAGCACCCCTGTAAAGAGCAATCCTGACTCTGGAGTTCAAGGCACCAAGGCTTGGTGGGATCCTTACCACACTCACAGGTGGCTAGAAATCTTGTGGGAAGAGGAGGGAAGATGGAAAATAGAGGGGAAATTTATGGAATAGTGAGCAATTTCAACAACAGAACAAGTTCCCTCTTTTCTTCTTTCTCTTTCCAATGTGTGTTGTTTTGAATGTAAAGTCATACTGTGAGGAAGCTAGGCCATACAGATATTTAGAATGGTTTTTCTGAAGTCTCTTTTACTTGTTCCTGAAATTCAAAAATGCTTTGGGCTGTCTCTTTGCTAGGGGAATCATACTCCTACCTCTGTAAAACTACATGACTACAAAATTGAGAAGTCATCAGTAGTCCAGGCTTACTCAGGGCTGGGACCTTTGTGAGGACTAGCACTTGATCTTCAGCAATATTACATCTTCTAAGAGCTAGAGTCAGGCTATGTACAATTTTAGAGTGATCATCTTTGCTCTCATTTAAGTAGGAAATGAGTGGGCTGCATAAAATACTATGTATTCTCATGGTCAAATTCACAAATACCATTGTAAAACACATCACAGACGACAGAAATTTTTACTACTGCTTTCAATATAATGGATATTTTTTTGCTTCCACAGACACATACATTGTATCACTAAAGAACTTGGCTGATATTTTTTTCTTTCCAAACATTTCCAATTATATCTTTATCATACTAAATGATGCAGCTTATGTCTCTATACAGAAAGGTAGCATGACCAAATATTTATTGCTGACAAACATTAAAATGGGTAAGATAAAATTCAGACCAAAAAATTATGTGAAAAAAACTTAATGTTGCAAAAGCAAACAATTATAATCAGGAAATGCTGTAATTGAGGCTCCTTAATAGTGGAGTGATGAAATAAGCACCAAAGAGAAAGCACAAAAAGTTTTATTATATGAAAGTGACATATCATCGCTAGTTGGCATGTGGGAGAAAATGGTTTCAGTTGAATAAAATATATTTTATGCTTGTTTCTTATTATGGAAAAACAATAGAGGCACTGTGTCAGTATTGCCTTACCAAGTTCATATTAACATGAAATTTAAACACTTATTTCTTTCAGATATCCTTGAAATGAAAACAAACAAAATGCAGAATATTAAATGCTATGTCAATGTTTTTATGGAACGTCTTTGAAAAATAAATTAATGTAGAAAGAATAACAGACTACTTAAAAATTTCCTGACTGTTAAGTGCCAGATGCTTTTTGTGTACTGATTTCTGTAATTTTGTTCTACTTCCATGGTATGAGATCTTTGGAAAGATAGCCCAAGCTCTTGGATTTAGGAGGGATACTGAAGCAGTTTGAAATGTGGACAATTTTTGGAGTTAGATTTAATTTAGGGACTAAAACCTTTTTCATTTTCCCTTATTTTCTAGCTCAGTGCCTGTATTACTAACTTCTCTTTCTCCCTATTGCTTAGTAAGAATTTTTTCCAAGTGATTATATTTTTTTTTAAGTTTTTACATTTTTGCTTCAGCAATACTTCAGGAAAATACACTGATGAACTATTCTACTACTAGAATGTCAGCTTCAGAAAGAAAGAAGGAAATCCCTTTCTTCCTCTTTTATAAATTATAATGTATATCACACTTATATCACAACTTTTTTGGTTTGCTTTCTGGGCAGATTGATGGAGCTTCACGCAGACTGGCATGATTTACTCACAGGTCTTGCTATGTCCTTTACAAAGTGGGCAATGCTGGGAGACACCACAACTTCTGGTCTGAAAGCTTCATTCATATTTCCTGTTCATTCCTGCCTATGATAATGTTATAAATTCTTAGTGTAAATTTATATTACAACAATAATGAAGTTCTTAAATATTACATCCCAAGAAACCACTCTGAGCTATTCTAAATTCCTAACATGAAAAACCAGCCATGCATACAAAACATAAAAAGTATTATTTCTTTGGGCTTCAAAAAGATATAAGGCAGGTGTGAGTATGCCATTCATTTAATTTTTAATTCTGAAAAATGACTTTTTATTGCTATCAAGTTCACATTCATCTTGTTTAGATGATCTTTTCATAAGGACAGAATGAACATTTTTGGTTAATGCTAATTCTCTCAGATGTCTCATAGGATACAAAAATGTGGAACTTAGTGAAACAGTTATATTTTTTATTTGTTTTTGTAAGTAATAGAATTTAACCTCTCACTATATTAAAATTTCTTTATACTTTTTTCTTTATCCTTCCTTATACCCACAATCTTTATCTTTTCATTTGAGCCAGCCAAAATCTGTACATTAGGTTTCAGTCCTCTACCTCATGAGAGAAAACTCTGCACATGCTGTGCTTTCACATTCTTCCAAAATATACTATAGAAAAGTTTATAAGAAAATAAGTAAATAAAGAAATAAAGATCACCATAGTAAAAGTTGAAATTCCTTTAAAAAACAATTGCCTCAGGATAAAAAAACATTTTATGAAATATTGCCTTCATTTGAATTAATAATGGAAGTAAGCCATTCTTGCTTTTTTTTGTAATTTGCACAACCTAACTTGTAGATAAATACCTATTATCTAAGATTCTATAAAGTATTGTCACTATGCTTTATTGTATAAAATTTTACAACATTTTATGTGGTAAAAACATTAAAAACTGCACAAAGTCAGTGTGAACTACTGAAAAAAATTGAGAAATAATGTGAGATCATGTCACCTCACTGTTGTCATTAGTTCACGAGTCTTTATAGTTTTTTCAATATGTTTAATATGATGTGATAATGTAAAACAGAAATGACTCAAAAGTGCTCTCTTGGGACTCATTCCAAGCCCTTTTTCTTTTCCTTTTTCATCATCCAGTCTTTCTGAAGCCCCTGGGACAACCACTTTAAAACAATCTGTGATGGTGTGATTTATATTTATACATCTAATGAAGCCTATTCTAAAATAATTATTCTGATTTAATTTAAATAACTCCCTACTGCTATCCTGCTAGAGATGGTCAAGGGAAATTGCTGTGTAGTTTACTATTAATTGTAAATCTGTAGTTGGCTAGAACACACAATAACATGTCTTGGCAACAAGACTACTCTTTTGCATCTATGTTCTTTTCTCGATGTACTCTATCACTCCTTCCACCCAGTGATAAAAAAATAAATAAACTGTTTAAGTTCAGTTCAAAAACATACAGGATTACATTTGCAAGTGATGGAAGCAAGAAACATTTGCAGTGGTCAAAACTGTATGCAAAAGGATTACAGAAGAAAATCATGCCAGGAAAAACATAACACTGGCAAGGTTTAGTTAGGTAGAGGAATGCAGAAATAATTATTCACAGAGATAAGAAAATATAAAAATTTTGCCTAGAGACAACCACAAAAATGGGAAAGAATAAGATTTAAACAGGTTCTTCACCAATTTTCTTGGCTTATGGCAACTTAGCTGGCACAGTATCATGAGGTGGTTTTGGCTGCCCAGATATAGCTGAGTATCAATACATCCCCGTGTACACACATATGAGTAAGACTACTCCATGTTCTGCAGATGAGTCACTACTAGGAGGATAAAACATGAGTTCTATTAGGCATTGAAAATGCTAGAAAAGACAGTCAAAGAATCCAGAAGAAGAAATTATTTTGACTGCGTGAAGGAAAGGTATCACAGGATATATCATGAAACAAGCAGTGCTCTCTAGTCCATGACAATGGATTTGCTGTTCTTTTGTTAAACATCAACTATTGCTTTGCTGCTGCTTCACAATACTAATCACAAGTTTGGCATTATGCATTCCAATAAATAAAGAAAAAATTTTTGTTAGAAATTACGAACACTTAGTACTAGAAGTGGAAGTCCTGAAAGCATTTGAATAATAGTATCTTCAGACAGCATTTATCTTTAAGATTAAATGTTACTATTACTCACTGAATGCCAGTAGTACATCGTCTAAGGAATTATTACTTGTAAATTTCTTTACTAAAAAAACTTCAATGTTACAAGATAAATTTAAAAAAAAAATTGACTGGGAAGGTTTAGCTCTTTAAATAAACCCTAATTAAGGCTTGAGATATATATATATATATATATATATATATATCAGGATGTCTTTATTTCTGAAATAAAGGGATCTGTGCACCCATTTTTTTCAATAGAGGAATTAAAGGCATGAAGCTTTGATATTTTCTCAGTGTAATTTGGTTTATATACAATAATACATAAACACCTACCTCCATTAGATATCCTTGCTGCCCAGCCAAAAAAAAAAAAAAGAAAAAACCTTTCCAGTGTTTCAAAGACATTTTTTACTGTCGAATTGTTTTGACTGATCAAATTTAGCACTGATGGGAAAGCAGGAGAATGGCATGGCATTTATGAACTTAAGGAGCAAGTGTGAAGCCATCATGGCATGACATTATTTGCAAAATGAAATCCATGCAAAGGCTTTATGCACATGATGTTGGAAATGACAACAGTGGGCATATGCATGACCAACGGAAAATTCCACCAGAAACTTCTTCACACAGAATTCCAAGTGAAGTGCTATGACAATCTGAAAAGATACAGCAATGTTGCAGAATTTGGAGTAATGATAACATAGAGTGATCCTCATAATTAAAGCCATCTTTGCCGGCCAGACTCAGCTCAGAAAAAGCTGTACAAATGCCCACATAGCTCTAGGATAAATGGGATTGTGAGCAGAAGAACATTTTTTCATTGCTTTTACATTTACTCAGGTAAACCTGCTGTGGTCACCCAAAAGAAAATTCCTGACTGAGTTCAATCCATTGCCTCCCTCCTTAGATCTTTCTGCTTCAAATAGACAGAGATGCCAAAGAGAGAATAGACACAGATCTCTGTGAATAAAAGTGGTGTTTGCTTTGTTAGGAATGGCAAACAAAGCAAGATGTGTTGACAGCAGCAACAAATGTGTACAGAGATACCACATATTTTGAAATGGAAGGCAGATGTGTTAGTGCAGTCATTTACACAGGCATATTACCTTCACTTAATCTCTGCCTCACACATCCTTGCAACCCCTCTCCTAAAAGCAGGGGTGTTACTAACATGGCAGCTCACTGGTCTTTAGAGAAAGTTGGTCACCTCAGCAATGTCTTCTGCTCAAATCCTGTGAAACCACGTCCAGAAGAAGGTTACTGTGGGGGCTAGTATAAAAGTGGCTTTTGCCAAAACTCCTCTCCCAAGAAAGGGTATCAACACTAATCCGGCAACAAACAGTGAAATATTTCTTCTAAGACTCAATATTTGCTGACCAAAAAGCACACCTGTTCAATACAGTGACAGTTTTCTTGATAGAGATTATACTGAAGAAAAGGGACAAGAGTAATACCTCAGGTCATTAATTCCTGCAACTACTTCTTCTTGAAATCTATTTTAAAGAAAAAACAGAGTTGTTAGAATGTCAGAATTTAAAGATTTACTTGCAGAGGTCAAAAATTAGAGTGATTTCAATTCAAAACCTTTTAAGTTTTAATAGCAATAGTAAATGTAGGGTCCTAGTAATTATTATTTTTTAAGGCAAGCAAAGCTCAGCAGAACTAGAAATCAAAGACAAATATGCAGCAATGGTATGAAACACTAGGAAACAAGCTAGAATGAGAGAGGAGATAAAGCATGAATCATGGTGAATAATTGTATAAATGAATTTGAAAGGTGAGTTAAACGTAAAACTAACTCAAAACTGAAGTATAGGAAACATCCTGTTAAGAGTTAACATTTGCTCTGTGTTGTTTGGAATAATATAGAGCCCTGTGTATCTCTGTACCATGAAGCTATTGTCAGAGTGAGTGCAGAAAACAGCAGGAAAAATAGTCAGAAAAGAAAAACTGACTTGTGAGAAAGATTGACTCATCATGAAGCAAGTATTTAGAGTGTGTAATTAAGGGTGCACTCAGCTCCTGCAGTGAAATCTATTTTTCAACCTCTTAGAAATTTAGACAGAAAAACTAACCTTGTATGAAAATAAACAGAGCTTTTCTGAAGATCACTAAAGCTTTTATTTTCTTTTTTTTTTCTGAACAGGAAAAAATTTTTGCACTAGAGGTCGGTCACTTACATGAATATGATATTAGAGTTATAAACTGCTGTCATACGTGATCATCTTGTTTTTAACACTCACAATCAAGCACTTATTGAAGGCTTTCTAGGGCTGCTAGTAAAAACTTCTGTATTTGCTTTGCTAATACTTCCTACTTTGAAGATTTACTGAGACTTCTTTTAGAAGCCCGGGCACATTCATGTTTTATTGTCATACCTTGGTAAGTGGTAAAAAAAGGTTCATGATCTATGTAAAGAACATATTAGTTTGACAAGTCTAGAACAGCTTACTGATCATTCTTCTTCAGACATGAAACACCATGTTTTCACTTCACATGAAACAGTCAGGTCACTCCGTCCTGATTTAGTTAATTGGCAAAATTAAATAATAAACCAATATTTTTCCCTGCTTAAAAAACAAACAATTAATCAAAAAACTAGATTATTCTAACTAGCTAGGACTTTCTTTGGTTGCTTCTAGCACAGTTAGTGGTTCTAACACTTCACAAACTTTGTGACTCAGCTCTCCCCTTCTTCAAAGACATATCCTATGTACCTGCAACATTTTTTGCAATTTCTACTTTTGTACTACATGTGTTTCGAAAGATGGATGTTCATTCTCTCTGACTGGGAAATGTAAGATAAATGGACAGGACCAAGTTACTGTACATGTTTCTCAATTCCAAGCTATGGTCTCCACTGATTTTTATTTAATGCTTCATGAGTGTTTGTTTACAGTTCATGCTGACGGGGCACCTCAGTGTCACATGGAGTAAGTCAAAGCTATAGTCTTTTCTTCTCACCATTCTCCCATTATTCCTGGATTTCTTAATTCCCAAATTTTATTTAAAAAGGTGAGATCTATTCTCTAGTGTACGAATATCTACCATGATTATATATTGATAATATTGAAAATAGATAAAAGGTCGCATTATGACATTTATTTATTTTTATAAAGGGTGCAAGACTCAAACTCTGAAACTCCACCCACAATTTGCAAAATATATGTAGGTATTGCTGCTTATATCTTACATTAGACTTCCCACTAGTATGGAATTGCACTACTGTAAGGTAAAATAGCAAAAGCCAAGTTTTGACTGCAAAGGACCTTTATTAATCCCTGATGGCAGACTTTAACTGGCCAGTCAGACTTTTATGAAAATATAATAAAATACAGCCAATTCTTGAGCAGTCATACATTTTGCCAAAGCTTTAAAAATAATTTTAAGCTCAATATAACTGAATTTTAAAATTAAAAGAATAATAGACTATTAAATAAGCCAGAGATTTATACTGAAATTTTATTCCATGCTAAAAAAAACCACTACTCCCCAAAATATTTTTTCCTATTTTCATCCATGCAATATTAGTGAGGGTTTCTTTATAGTCATATACAAAATATGTTCCAACATTTGTTGATGTTTTACTTTTTTTTTTTAAGCTGAATCCATGTTCTCTAAGCATTATCTGTTGCAATATGATATTTTCAGAAAAATGCCTGCTAGAAAGTTTAGACATGGTAGTTCAACTGTAAGCTTCTGGGGACATCCACGTTGTATTATGTTTGGCTTAGAATGAGCAACTCCTGCTAGATTCAGCAAAAATAAAGCACAATGACCTCTTCAGCTGGACACTTCAGCAGCTGGTCTATAACTTAAGGAGCGTTTTGCTTTACGCTTTTTAAACTGTACTGGGGATTGAATAGACAACATATAAAAATATGACAGGAAGATGATGGATTATGGGTCATAAGTCTCATTTCAGCCATACAAATAAAACATCATGCTTGTGTGTTATGATAATACATTTAATGGACAGAAATTAACAGATGTTGATTGCATTCTAGTGTGCACAGCATACCAAAAATCACAGAGGAATGCTCAAAAGATTGTAAAGAGACCATGCCATTGGATGCCTGTAAAGCAGAGTTAAAGTAGCAAAACCACAGGAAGGAGAGTTTGGTAGTTGTCTGGCTTTGGTTTAATCGTTCTTCTCTGCCAAATGCAGTCATTACAGTGTAACAACAATTGTATGCTTTTTCTGCCCCTTCCTAAGCAATACTTTATAGCTGTCAAAACATTAGGTCGTGGCAGACTCTTCTTAAAATAAAACTTCAAGACAAACTTAGGGAAAAAAGTATGAATGAAACTTTGTAGTTCAGTGCCATTCAGAATTCGATAAATTATCCAATAAAACATAAGAGCACCAAGATCTGGCCTTGCTCAGTTACAAGTTGGAACAAGCTTTTATACATAATACATATATCCACACAAAGTGAAATGCAGCTTCATACCAGAACTACCTCTTTATATATTCAGATGTAAAAGCTAGATTTACTTTGCTGAAAGAAAGACTTATGTGTACAGTATGTGTTGAAATCCACCTTAACCTGTTTTCCAGTCAGGTAACATTTATTTTCAGGAGCCTATGAATCTGTCAATTTTAGCATTCTATCAACCTTCACCGACTTTTAAAATTCTTTGTTTCCATATGGGCCTATTTGCCAGTTTTGCAACATGATTTAAAACGAAAAACATGGAAGCATGATAGTGACTGTCCATCTCCATTAATTCTTATGCCAATGGTAGATCAGCATGAAGGGAGTTCCTCAAAGTGTTAACTATAACAAGGCCACTAGATAGTTATTAACAGTAGAGACTCACTTTAATTACCATTTTCCCTTTTTTTTTTTTAGCTTTTTTGCAAGAAATATCTGAATCACAGAAAAGCTCAAATAATCACTTTTGATCTATATATGTTATTTTCAGATGTCAATTTTAATCTTCTCACAATGTCCCCAGTGAAACAATTTGGCAGAAAGATGCAGGACATAATATTGTGGTATTGATACTTATCTGAGATGGCAGCCAAAAGTTATAGGAATAGGTGAGCATTTCAAGTCCCACTATATTCTTTTCATACTTTGGGAATACCACAGATATTTTGTGATCTGTTTTAGTTATTTCAAGTACCTACAAGCTGTACCCATCCATTTTAAAATGATCTTTTGTAAAACTGGAAAGACTGCACCAATTTGTATTAAGATCTGAACAGTGTCTATGGGACTTTGTGCACTGTTTTTCCATTTGCAGTCTTGCTTGTACTAGGATCACAATATTTTTCTAGCATCTGGAAAATTTTTGTCAGCATGGAGGGTCTTGTTGTCCATTTGCTTTTTCTGTACAGGTGCAGAAATCTATCCAAAGAAACGTAGAGGAGCCGTGTTCAAAACACACCAAGGGATATGCAATAACGGATAAATCTGTGGAACATCTTGCCAAAGGAAATTGTGGGTACTGAAGGCTTACAAGATTCCAAGGACAGTCGATTAATCTCATGGAAGAAGTGTGTTGAGGATTGAGTGTAGAGAGAAGTCACATTCAACTCAGGATGGCTTCTGAGCTGCGAGTAATCAGGAGCTTGAAGTCTATTCAGATGAAATACCATAACTTTTTTTTTTTCCTCCTTGTTCAGACTGTTGTGAAGACACACATTTTTGGTCATTGCTGGAAAAAGAGCTCTCCTTCAGATGGACTTCTAGTCTCATTTGGTACAGCCATTCTTTACACAATTCTCTGCTTTTCATTTGACATAGACTATTTCCGCAATGCCATACTCTGAATTGGAATGATCAATTCATAGGAGAAAACTTTTTCACTTCCCAGAATTTTGTCTTCATTTTGTTAACGAGTTAATGTGTATGATTTGCTGTTCTTTAGAGAATTTCCAAGCAGTGTAAGATCTTATGAGAGGCACTGAGATGAGGTATATTCAGACTGATGCTTTGTTCTTCTACCCATAACTTTTTCCAGATTTGTTGCTGATGCATCTACTTTGAAGTAATTATTTCACAGAAGAAAAATGGTGTAAAATAAACAAACATTGTAATATGCAAATAAAATCTGTCTGCAAATACAATTGTGAAATTTTAATGATCTATCTATCAGTTTTAGGTATTTTGTACTATGCTATAAATGGTAATTTGAAATTTGTTAGCTTTGCATGCATACCTAAGATTAAAGCTATTAGATCTCTGTTTAAGCCCTTTGGAATAACAAATAAAGAAGGAAAAAATCTATTAAATGCCATAAGCATTCAAAATCTTCCCTAGATTTTAATTCCTTATTTTGAGTAATTTTTACTATGGAAGTCAGACCCAATGACATGCACTATGCTCTATCTCACAGTTGGCAATACAGTGCCGTCAAAATCATAATTGTTAAAAAAAAGAAAGATTAAACATTTTACTCTAGAAGTAATACATAATGTCATATACCTATTACTAAGAAGGCCCATCTTCTATGACCAAAGAGAATAACCTGATTTGAACTAGAACTGAATAGAATTGTTAAACAATCCTTTGCATTTTAAGCAACATTTAATTAGAAACACACTTTAACCACCAAAATGATAAAAATCCAAGAGATTAAAATTTGAGTGTCAATTATCATAAAATTCATCATTGTAATTCTTATTAAAACTCAGTGTTTAGATAGGTAATGATTTTATAATATGGCAATTTGCATAAGGAGCCCTGAGATGGCTTATTATTTCGATCCTACACAATTACAATTCTAGCTCCATACATCAGAGCTCTTAGCAATGTAAAATCACTGTGCTAATTAATAAGCCATTTACTGACTGCAGCTAGTTATGGTGGTCCTGCAGCTGACCTTACGGAAGATGAGCCATCTCTGAAGTGCCTGTGTGTAACTACAAACATAATGATGTGCCAGGAGGGAATCATTAAAAATAATTTACA
The DNA here is from genome assembly GCA_013397815.1 of Aleadryas rufinucha. NCBI lineage: Eukaryota > Metazoa > Chordata > Aves > Passeriformes > Aleadryas > Aleadryas rufinucha. Next base: position 64,403 of record VZTH01013644.1, on the reverse strand, counting down.
CAAGCCTTCATTTACAAGATCTTTTGATAGCATGCTTCCCCGGTGTTTAGATCCACAGTGCAACCCCTACCATTTGGAAAGTGCCAAGCAGGAGAGTGAATCAGGATACCTAAGTGGTTAATTAAGAGCCATTCGGACGCCACAAGAGCCTCCTGAAAAATCCCTCTGATGTCTGCTGTGTCAAATGTCTCTCACAGGCAAAACCACAAGAGGTAGCTGCCATAGCAGGCTAATTATTGGGGACCAGGAGCAGCTGAGAGTGGCCTGTCACTGAGGCTTGCTGCGAGCACCCAAGCCCAGAACTGAGCAGAGCAGCTTTTGTGTCATTGGACTTGAGAGAAACAGCAGAAATGAGACACTGTGATAATCAGAGGTGATTGCATAAGCTATAAAAGTGTGCAGTTGTAGATGAAATTATTCACTCGTGCTGTTTGATGCATTTTGTAACTTTCTGCACTTTACTGTTATTCCATCTCCAACATGTGGTTTTTTGAGACTTTCATTTTGAATGCTTTTAAGAAAACAATAACCTATAAAGGCCTTATGGGGCTGAACAAAGATTTCAAAAACATCAAAGATAATTTTTATGACATAAAAATAATTTCAAGCTACACAAAGACAACCAAAAAACCCACATTCAATCACACTACAGCATGAGACTACAGCAGAAAATATGCACATACACACAAAACAGTCTTCTTATTTCACTACAGTCAGAACAACTAACAAGACTAAAAGAATGTGTCACTGCCTTCCTCCCAGCAGCTAGATATGAACATCATGAAAACACGCAGCTCATGATTTATTTCTCCTTCAGCCAAGTCCCTGCAAGGCGGAGGAAGAGAGCTTCTACCTTGTGTGACATTTTATTAGTTTAGTGGCATTCAATTGGTTTCCTGACATACACAGGATTTTCCAAATCAGCATGGGGAATGTGCCTTTTTCCCAGCTTCTCTGTCCATTATAAGGCCAGGAGCAAGTGGTTTGTGCTCTGAGCATGCAGACGCTTTCTGTCTCTCTCTGATACCTTACAAGTTTATTTTCCGAGGTGCCTTTCACAAGTGTTGTGTGAGAAAACACCATGAGCACATGGCTTGTTTGATCCTGGCTAGATTAGCGCCTCGTGGCTGGATGCCAAGACTGGGCCTGGGAAGAATTAATTTAGTAAAGGTGGAAGCAGCAATATAGTTGCTCTGTGCCTATGTTTGTGTCTGTGCAGGCATTTGGGAGAGAGAGAACACACTGTGTTTGGTATCTTATCAATGATACTGATAGGATTTATAAGTTTGTATGTGTGATTTTTTGAAATACATCCCATTTTGGCAGACTTATTGTAGTAAGAGGAGAGTTGCTACATTCTAGATGGAAACCACCCACCTTCAGGATCTCTGTGATGATTTAATTTGAAATGTATTAGACTTACTTTGTCATATTTTTAAAAAAACAATGTAAATAAATTCTCTTAAAATAGAAAATACCTCCCCGCTCCTTTTAAAACCACAACTCTTTGCAGGAGGAAAATATTATTTTTTTAATAAAGCTACATATTTCTCAAAAGCAAAAGGGAGATGGCTTGCTTTCTAAAACTCTCTAATCATTTTGCAGAAAAGGCTTGGATAGGATTCACCTCTCCTTCCTACAAATAAGATGAATTGTCCAAGGCAATAATTTGGCTTCCTTCTGTAATCAGTGGAGACAGACAGCTTCAAAAGGGAGGTGGGTTCAAGCCAGTCAAATTACACCTCTCTCATTAGACAAGACAAATCACTTTCTCACCACAGAGAGGGAATCAGCAGCCAGACCAGTCTGTTAATTTTTTTTTAAGTGACAAAAATGCTACTTTTCTATAGTTTGTCTATATAGCCTGTAGAAATAGTGAGAATTGCAGCTGCACTTACCAGAGCAGAAGACTGAGACACAGAGGAAAAGTTGGACAAGCAGTGCCATGAATGAAGCCTATATCCTGATGATTTTCAGGCTTGACTGACTCTATACTGCTCATAAGTACGGAGAGATGGTCGGGCAAAACCTCAGCCTTTCCAGCCTGCAGTCTTTCAAGGAAAGCAGAATCACATGGTGTGATGTGAGCTTTCACAGCTATTTTCTTCTGCTAGGAACACAACAGTCACTTCCCTCTGGGCCTTCACCACCAGCACCAGCTTCATACAGTTTGAACCAGCATTTCTTGTCAAACAGAAGCTTATGATGAAACCATCTGTTTCACTAACCCAGGCATATGCAGAGCTCTTTCAGAACTTTTTTTGTATTGTTATTTTTCAATGTACTCCATTTACTGTGACTGGTGACATCGTTGTTAGTTTTACTAGCAACCAGAATGAGAGATGACAGTATGCCAATGACATCCCAAAGTAGTATCAGCAGTCAAAATTCGACCAAATTAGTAACTGGCTTATCACCAAGTCCGTACTACATTTAAATAATTCTGTGCCTTCGAAAAGTTACAGTCTCTAATCAGCATACCCTATTATTTGATCTAAGAGGCACAATAATAGCCTTCACTGTCATGTGAACTATATAACCTGTAGATACCACGGAATAGTAAAAAAATCTACAGAAAAAAAAAATTAAAGGAAACTATTTTGAATGCAGACTTCCAGTCTTTCATTCATAAGAGAAAAGAGATAATAGCACACCAACTATGATTCAGTGATTTTTTTCTGTAAGTGCATTAAGATGTATGTTTGCCCACAACTGTATGAAAAGGATCTTACAGAGCTAGAACTTTAAAGATAGTTTGATAAATAGCTGATTGGGCTATTTGTGTGAGAGAAATACCTTTTTAGGGAGACACCAGTGTGGTTAAAAGCTAAATGCCCTGTTTTCCAAGTGACAACAATCAGCATGATATTTTTCAGATGGAAAGCTGAATAATGCCCAACTACTAATAAGAGAGATGAAAAATACAGCACACGACACTGTCATGACCTATAATAAACAGAATTTCTCATCCTTACTAACTGGTTTTAATATTTTTGAGTCTTTATCCTTAATACATCTAATAGCATATAGACAATGAAAAGAGAAAAAACTTGGCTTATGGTGCAGCAGAGGACATTTTTTTTGAGTGGTAACTTCAGTGGTACTAGAAAAATGAGGTAAAAAAGGATGAGCTATTTCTGCTGTTTCAGTATTAATTTCCCAAAATGGAGATTATTTCTACACTTGAATTTTCAGCCAGGCAGCTTTTGAAAGGAAATGGGGAAATTAATGGTTCTAATTTAACAACTTTGATTTTAAGGTTAAAAATTTGTCTTCTAAAGGCCAGCTCTTCTTGTCCTTATCATAAACATAATCTCACTGAAGCCAGGATAGGTGCTCCGGTGACTGAGGGAAATCCCACACAGGTTTAACTTTGTGCCAGCCCAGATGTTGCTCTGATTAAAGTCAGCAATAAAAACTCCTGTTACTCTAAATGATGCAAGATGAGACCAGTTGTGAAGTGTTGCTGAACCTTTCTCAATTCTGCTGGATTTCCACACATTGCAGATCAGGCCCTAAATTATCTGACTTCATCCTGGCCCCAAGTGTGAAGTCATTCCCTGGGGAAAATCTCCACTGAAATCACTAATATCTCTGCTTGGGAAAGGATTGCAAGAGCAGATGTTAGTGTTTGCCTTGAGGAATATCCAACATATTTGAGCAATCACAACATATAGCGAGATGGAAAGATAACAACAGAATAAAACAAATGGCTTTCTAAAGTGCCTACTCTTTACTATGTTTGGGTTATCTTATTTAAGAGGAAGCATATTTCCTGAAGATCATCACCTGTCATTAAAAGAGAATCTGTAACTGCACACCTACATGACTTTAGGGGAAGGGGAACACTTTTATGCATTGTTTTGTTTCATATATGTACAATGAAGTAAAACTTAGTTCTTTTTTTACGCCTTCCTCTTTTTCTTCTTTTTTTTTTTACAGAAAACTTAATTCCATAAAGCCAATAACTAAAAAATGTTTAATACTTATCTGTTAAACAAATAGTTTCAATTTTTATAAATATGGCTTAACTTGACTGTGAAAAGCAACCTTTATTTTATTTTACATAGTTAACATTCAATTCAGGAATTTTTTTAATGAGATGAAAATTAAAATTTCTACATTTAATACCATGTATTCATGCTTACCAAGCTCTAGGAATTTTAGTGAATAAATACTTCCAGTGGACTGTCAGAAAATGCTTATTTGAGGAAGGCCAGAAAGTGTATTTTTAAGGCATCCCTGTTGACACTATATGAAATTTGTATAGACACCAAGTCAAAAGTCCCAGGCTAACTCCTTGTGTATTCAACAAGAATCTTTCCTGGACTTGACTGAGCTTTATCAAGCCTATGGTTAATAGAGGGACAAAATGTGCAATTATTCAGTCTGTTGATATACAG
>VZTH01013644.1:0-55000 GCA_013397815.1 Aleadryas rufinucha | reverse complement strand
CTGAGTATTAGAATAAATTTATCCTCATAGCTTTCTATTAATAAATCAGAACGTGTCTTTTTTATTTGTGTGAATAATTGTAGCAATTATCAGGGTTACAGAAGAGGGCTTTTCATTTATATATAAGCTCAACTAGGATATGAATAAGTACAGCAGATTTATTACATAAAGGTAACTTAGGCTTGATTCAAAAGAATGATCATAATAGTCAGGGCACATGTTCTCCTCACTATATTATCAGCAGTGTACTGTGTCTTATAAGTTTAGTCTGCAGTAATTGTGACCTTAAATTAAAGTAAGCTTTATACCAGGCCACTGTGAAGGCATCTCCCTTTTGAAACACCAGCCATTTATATCATTCAGCTACAAAGTTTCTTTAGAAAACAAACCCAAACCCTCCCAAGCAATTATTAAGAGTTCGCTATAACAGTAGCAGGCTACTTTTCATTTTAGAGAGGAAAGTGCCAAGACTGACCTCAAAGTAAATTACTACAAGAAGGCATCTGTTAATAGCACATATGCACAGCAGGTATAATCATAGCTGGGGTTGCCCTAGCCCTTTCTTATGCATCTAGGACTTAACACTAGGAATACAAAAAGACGAATACATTAAGATATTTTAAAATCCTCTCTGTGCCCTGCATTAAATGCAATCAGTTCTTTCAGAAATAGCGTGCTGATACATGAAATAATAGCAGCTTTTTATTCTGTTTGTTTGATTATGGAGCATTTTCAAAATCTTTCCAATTGTGGCCACCCCCTCTACTTTTGAAAGCACAGTAGCACCCTTGTTTGAACAGACCATCTTTCTTATAGGATAAAAGGGTTACTAAGTCTTCATAACCTGTCAATCCTGAGGGGTTTTCCCCAGGAAAACTGGTAATAGTGCCTTATTATTTTGAATTGTGAGGTGGTTTAGAGGATGAAGATGGAAGTCCACTCAGGGCTGAGAGAGCAGCTTGTCAGAATAATTTTATTGGCATTTTTATTCTGACTGGAATCAGAATATCAGGAATGAGCAGCATCAAGATTTTATATGGCTCATACTGCAGCCTCTACTTGCTCTGCTGCATTCGTTATGATTTTTTTTTTAAGAAAAGAATTAATGAGAGTGTTTCTTCCTTCTCTTGCTGCTCTCTTCGTGTTGACTTTTTCCAAAATCTAGTATGCAAAAACAGGCACTAGATTAATAAACTTGAGCTTATACTCCCATGCTCTCTACCTTTCAAGACAAATATCATACCAACACGATAGGTACAGTGCGTCTATAATTGAATTAGCCTTGGAAGCAATTTGCCCACATGGTACACTTGTAATATTCTTCCCAGAATAAATTTTTAACCATTTGATAATTAGCTTAGCCATACCTGTGACAACGAGTAAATTGTAAAACACCAGAACAGTATCTTAATTATCCTTTCTAAAGAGACCAAGCAATAATTTGCTTAATCGCAACGAGGGATGAAATAATGTAAGTAATTAAGTAAGAAAGTATTCCCACATGATTATACCCTTTCGTAATAATGTAAGGAAAAAAGAGGGAGAAGATGAGGCATTAAAAATGTATACCATAAGATTCCACATAGGAAATATGAAAACAGAAAACAAGTTGTGATTACAAATAATTACTAAAATATCAAACGGTCCTAGTAAACATAAAACCAATTTTTAGCTACATAATTTGTCTAATCCTAGTCTCTTTCAATTCTGTAGCTCTATAACCTTCCACTGCAAAATTAATCCAAATGCTTCTTCTTTTCCAAAATACAGATAAGGATAAAACACTGTAGTTATTTAGTATCACTGATAGTTCCGTCCTTTTTATTTTTATTTTATAATATGAAATACAGCAGGTTGTCGTTGTATTCCACTGCAGAAAGAAGATCTTTCCTAGAAGTCCAGGTAATTTCAAGAAATCATTTTAGCTGCCTATTGCATGCAACTGTAAATACTTGATAAACAGATTGTGCTAATTTATTTTTACTTCTGTTCCTAGAATTAAAGGTAATGCTTACCCTCCTTATCAGCTGAAAATTCAGAAAAGAAATTTCCACATTTGATTAATCTTACAGTCCTTGATTAATGTAAAAATATTTACCTTCACATATCCAATGAATATTATACTGCTGCAAGAATGTAAAAATGGGTGTCAAATCTGAAAATTAAAAATTAGATACTACCTACAATAATGTATTAAGCATGACCGGCAAAAGAAATGCCCATGAATATGTGACAGAAATTATGTGAGCCCACTGTATTTGTTCCTTGAGGTTTCTTCTCCCATATTTTTATTGTGAGGAGTAACAGATGAAAAATACAAGTGTTTGCTAATAGGATTCACATCTTATTATTGGTGCTGATTTGCAGTTTTCCTTAACTCGCCATGATTACTTTTTTAGAAGCTTTCACTTTTCCCCAGCTGATCCTCGTCTTGTTAGGCAGCATTAATGACACTTCAGTCATTGTGGCTTTCAAGCAGAGCCCTTCCAGAGTGAACAGAGAGTTGACATTTCCTGACATTTTCCCAACTAATTACAGGACAAATAATTAAGCATGTTCTCCTATGTAACAAATGAAGGCAAAAGCCGTCTGTCAGCGATGTTGATTGATGACACTCTGGGAGACTTTATCTGATGGGTCCTGCCATGCGGTAGAGGGGAAGCAAATTTATTAGAATGAACAATGCAAATTCTGAGTCATCTCATCCAGTTATGCGCCAAAGCAATATCCATGTCAAGGTGAATGTGACAATGAAAGCAAAATATTTGCATTTTGTGGAGCAGGTTGAAGGGGAAATCAGAGCGAGAAGATGACAGGCCTAATTATTTTGGCTCATACAGGCTAGGACAGCTGTTTCTGGTGTCCTGAACAAGGCTGTCACACAGGTAACTAAATAGGTCTGCATATAAGTCTGTATCCAACACTGTACGGAGATGTCTACCACTAATGACCAACGCTAATGTTACTGCCATCCCTGAAAAACAGTAAATGTGTCACAGTGCACCTTCTGCATGGCAGTCAACATTTCGCTACATAATTACTTGTTAGTGAATTAATTCCTATCTGTCAGTATCTATGCCAGTGTCATTTTTAGACCATTACGAAATTATGCCATCACTATAGCAACTGCAAGCACAGTTAAAAGGCAAAACAGTTCAGATACTCAAGAAAACTGCCTAGTTAGGCAGAAGACTAATAATGTAAAATTCAAATTGTGATGTTGCTGTCTGCCATCCTAATTTTCTTTATCTTGATTATGCGTTTGATCATTGATCATTAAACAATAATTTAAGGTTTCCAATTTCAATCCATGATTAATATTTAATATAATTAAAACCTCAGCCACAACAGCATCTTTCCTATAAACAGACGTACATCGCGCTGTCATTGCAATTAATTAGGAGCTAAAAAGTGACATGCTCAAAAATGAACCCTAATATCAGAGTTTACATGCAAATAAGAATAACTGATAGCATCAGGATGTTCTTTTCTCCCTGCTTCCTTTGTGGATTGTAAACAATGCCAATCTTAAAATCCTGTATCCTGACTCATTTATTATTTTCTTATATATTTCTTGCATGCATTCCACTTATCCAAGGAAAGTCGGGACCCATCTTACCACTATCACCACTACTTACAGATTTCAAGATGCCATCTTGTTCACAGAAATACATTCGCAGGCTTAAGATAAATTATGTATATTAAGCTGTCTAAAATCTTCCAGATTGTTGAAATTTCTAATGACATGTAGAAAAAAGATTTGCTGATATCTACAACAACCTTAAATGCAGACAAGTCTAAGTTAAATTAGGGAATTCCTCATATGGAGAAAGCATTTCTTCATTTGCATCCTCTTCTATTTTATGTAAATGCTCAAAGAAAGGAGAACAAATTCTTCTAGAAACTTTCAGCACATATTCATCATGTTAATCTATGCAATATTGTGGCTTTTGTTAGAGTGCAAATGTTACAGTGGTGCATTTCAAATGATGTATGACAGCAATACGGTGGCCTCGGCTACTCTGACTCAGTGGAAAGAATGTAGAGAAATAATAGGAAATTCAGAAAACCTGTAAGAGAACAAGTCGGTCGGTGAGTTTTGGGTTTGGTTTTTGGTTTTGTTTCTTTTTTTGGTTTTTGTTTTTAACTTTCATTTTAGGAAAAAAAGAAATAAAGTACAACTTACGATGCCGTTTTCTTTCCAGTCCTAATAATGTATGGCCAGTCAATTATCCTTTTGGTTAACTGCTTTAAAATAGCTCCCTGGCATTAAAATATATACATATATATATCTGTAAAAGGTTGGGGCTTTTTTCTTTGAGTGTATGTACTGTCTGCAGAAATGATGTTTTAAGAAAGTGAATATCTATTGTTTTCTGTCTTTCTTAACATAGATATTGTTTTCATTACTACAGCATGCGTTTCTAGCAGGAAAATAAAATTAAAATTCAGCCAATCACCTGAAATTAAAGCTGAATCCTTCCAGAAGAAAAACACATAATCATTACAATACAAGTGCATAGATCATTAATGTTCATTCAAAGTTACGTGACAAATAAATGCTTATTTTTGACTAAAAGACCCCTTCATGAGATGAGAAACATCATTACTTCCTCTTGCCACATGAAGGTATTTCTCTCACTAAGATCTACAAAACAGTTAGTCATCCTTCTTCCTCTCTCTCTTTACTTCACACAGACCATTAGCATGATGGAATTGGATAAACTTTGCAAAAATGTCTAGCTGCAGTATTGTTCTGGGATAGACCACTGCTCTGAAAGTGATGGGAAGATTTAATTTCTGTTCTGCTTAACAAGGTTAAAAGAGTTCGGTTCTTGGTTAACATTGACCACTAAATGAGTAGGAATCAATAGTTCCTCACTAATGCCACAGTAAGCCAACTCCTTTATTGACCTTTCCATTAACACTAAGCAGCTGAAATGCAAAAAACCCCAAAAAAAACCAACCAAAAAAACAACAAAAAAACCCCCAAATAAATGGACTAATCATTTTAATTTTTTAACACCTACCAAATCAAGTGCTTCATTGGAGTTTCGGCGCTCTTCTGCCAGTCCTCTCATGTATCTACCTGCATTCTTTTATCCTCTATCAGACTTAAAAATACCTCACGTCAGATTTATTTATTTGGTGATCATGTACAAACAGTGTGCTTAACCCAGGAAAAGCTATAAATTTAAAAAAAAAAAAAAAAAAGACAGACATGAAATAAAGAGGTTTTGTCCAATTAAAAAACTTTTTGCATATCACAGTTACTCAGAGGCACTTTTCAGACAAGTAAACAATGAATGAACTTGATAGGGATGATATACAAATTTGATACAAAGAGCCAATGGGAGAGTTTCTGTCTAATGATCCCAGTCAATCTAATTAATGTATTCTGCTACATTACATTTTAAGAAGTGACCATTGTGTAATACACTTTGAAATATGCACAAGCTAATGGGATAAGATACAAAAATTATTATGCTGACAGTAAATCATATTACATTCCTAATAAGCATTAACTAGATAACTAGGTCAAAGCAGTATTATCTTAATTGATTTTTCAAAAGAAACCTGACAGAAAAATGTCAATGCTCGAATATTTCTTCATGCATCATTAAAACAAGATTGGCTTTTAACAAAAGAAGAATCCTTCACAGAATTGATTCTTGCTTCAGGCTGCCTGCAAGTAAGTGTATTACATAAAAATCTATACAGGATATTAAAACAACACCACTCTGCAAGACAGTTACAATTAAAAGCTGACACCCCCCACCATGTGTCTACTACAGTAGCTTGCCAGTAAATGTATTTAAAGTCTTCAGAGCCATATATGAAAATCAGTCAGTTTTACTATTTGAGTGGGAGGGACACACACACACACACACACACACACATACTAATCAGAGCTTTTAATTGACTCAGTACATTAACTACTCACCCATTTCATTGCTATATAACAATTAAAGAAACAGGGAAGGAAACAGGAAAAAATGCTACCTAGGAGATATAACCATAAATACAACCTCTACATCTAACAAAATGGACATTTCAGTGTGGAGAGAGCACCATTCTGACATCAGAAATTTCCAATAGGGATTGTGAGGCAAAATGCAATATGCAGAACAGTTAATATATGATATCATCCATAGTACAAGGCTGCATAGGTTCAAACAATAGTTTATGTTGCAGATAAACATATAGATTGATCAGAGAAATGTTGACTGATCCATCTAAACACAAGTAGCTCATTAATCTCCAAATCATGAATTCTAGTACATTTGTGGCTCAGTAGTACATAAGGCATTACTTTTGTCTAAATGATCACAGCTCATTTGCTTGGGTTGTATAGTTTGTGAAGTTATAAGCAGAAAATGCAGTTAGTAATTTCTGATAATTTTAAATATATTGTTTATACAAGAACTTTCTTAGAAATACGCAATATTGACACCTGTTATTCAATGAAAATAACTTGAACACTAAACTATTTTGCCAAAAAACTTCTGCATTTTGCCAAAAAAAGCCTATATGGGCTCTTCAGCATGTAAATTTTTCCTTAATGCTGAACATATTCTTGTGCCCATCATGCAATTTGTGACTCATTACAACTTCTAAAAGTAAGGGGAGGATGATAATAGAAATTTTAAAACATTATTTCTGGGACACAGGCTCCATGCAGGCTGTTCTCAGTCCTTGAGACAGAGAGAAGGGATGGAGCAAGGTAAGCCTTCAGGTTCTGTGAAGATCTAGACTGCAGAGAACGATTTGGACCATAAGCCTAATTCAAAAGGGGGCTATCTCCTTCACCAGCTCTGCCCCATTCAGCTCTAGAGAATTTGGATTTTTATATCACCACCTGATTTGAAAGTTCGGTTTTACATAAATTCTCTGAGATTTCAAAGTAGGAAGTGTCAGGAGTGTGGTTCTCTTCTAACACATCTTTTTTGAAGTCAGGTGTAAATTCAGGTATAAGTTTTCTAGGAAGAATGGGGTCTGATAGTCTCTGGGTAACATTAGCCCAAATTATCATAAATTCTGTGAAAGACAGTTTTGAAGCAAGTAGTATTGTGGGTTGTACAATGTCCTATTATATATTGGAGAAACATTGTCCCTTAAATGAGTGCATAGAAATACATGATAGAAAAAAGCAGGCAAATCCTGGGAAGCTGGAGCAAAGTCACCTCATACGACACGAATGCCAGTGGCTATTTAGCACCTTTGATCTTTGGTTGCAGTAGTGGCTCAGTTTGTTCTTCAAATTTTCACAGACATTGAAAAATATTAGGTAAAGTGAATGTTTGCTGTTATTAAATTAGGCTACAGCAGAGTACACAGTCCACCTGCAAGCCCTGTGAAAGGGGGAGAGGTCAGGCTGTGCGTTCACGTACTGGCAGGGGCTCTGGATAGCAAGTGAACCATAAAGGGTCAGTAGAATTTATTAGTAAAAACTCGCTAACTCCCACATATTTGTTACACTATCATTGCAACCTCTGTACCAGTTTAGCACAAGATATCCAAACCATTTGTCCCAGGATTTGGCCCATAAATTATCATTTCCCTCCATTTCTTCCTTTTCCCGAGGCCCAACAGACACAAGACAGCAAGTGGGATCTGCTCTGAAGGCAGGCAGGAAGTGATTTTGTGGTGTAGTGGAGAAAGGAGGAAGAAGAGAAAGGTTTGTGGCTATGAGGATGAAGTAAGCTGCAGAAATGGGAGAAAGAAAGGCCACAGTACTACGTTTAGGGCTTCTCTTCCAAGTTCTTCCTCCCAGACAAGTCCCACATGTGTTATTATCAATTTATTTTCAAAAAAATATCCAAGCCACCAATTAGTGACTATCATCTCAGCCCAAAAAAGGTAATTTGAAAGCTGATTACAAAGATTTGTTTATATTTTCTCAAAATAAAAATTAGGTCTTGAATGAAATTATAAATCATTTATTTTAAAGCAAATTAATCCTCCACTGGATTCATAAAGTAGCCTGTGAAACCTATGGCCAAAAAGGATCCTTGGGGACCAGAACTTAGCGAGAGCCAAGAACGGACCACCAATTTCCACAGAGTTCAAATGTAGTCCTATGTAATTGTTTAACAAGCATAAAGAAAATAATTTTGCCATATTACAATATTATATTGTTGGCTGTACTGTGGGTTCATCCACCAATTTCTTTAGATACACAATCATTTGCTGAATTAGTTCTTAAGTGCACTTTCCTCTCTTACTATATGTTTAGAGAACACTGTATGGATAACATTTTGGTTTGATGTTCTCTAACTTCACATTCTTGCCTGGCTTTTGGCAGTGCTCAGGATTTAGTTGTGTCAATGTATTTCATTAATGTTTTATCTCCTGTCTCTTTCAGGAGAAAGAGCATAGATCTTCAATAACAGATCATTATCGAAGATGTTAAATAAGATTTGGTTTATACACAGTTCTGTTGCCTCCTTCTCAAACCCTTCCTCAGAAAGATATATTAGTTTTTGTTATTTAGGGGGGTTTGTGACTTAATTTTTCAAAAGTGCTTTTGCTTGGCCTGGTTCATACTATTTTTTCAACGAAACAAAATAGTGAAAACTGTACAAAGATTCCTTAATATCCAATGTACGCTATTTCAGTTTGAGCTCATTTTATAATGTTCTTTCCAGAAAGCAAAATTAATCACATTTTTAGACCCATCTATTTCTTATGAAGGAAGCCTTAAACAAGGGGCTGGGGACAGAACACTTTTAAACAACCAGTACTTGAGAAAGACCTTAGTAAGGATAAATTAGAGAACATGATTGGAACTTTTTTTTTTTTTGTGATTAATTTACATCTTCTATTTGTAGTATCCAAACCATAAATCAATAACTTGGATGAATCAATAACTAGATAAATGCTATGAGTAGATGTTGCTTTTTCAGATATTACTGGAATTTGCTTAATGTTTTTGAAAACAAACAAAAAAAAACCTCAAAAAAAATCCTTTTTAATTAGTATAAAACACTCAATTTGGAATAAATTTCGCCTATTTCTAGACATGTAAAAGCAGAGCATATAGTTTTAACCATTTCTCTAAATTCGCTTTTCAAGCATGAAGAGAAAGTTTTAAATAGATGGTAATTTATCTCATTCTGAGACAGCTGCCTAAAACTGGTGGAATAACTCAATTTCTGACACCTCTGTCTCTCTCATCTGATTAGAATAGGAACCTCATCCAGAACCTTTAGGCAACTGAAGATGGTTGAGAATAATTTTTTTCATGTAGACATAGTTTGTCTTACCAAACTATGATATGAAAAGCTACTTTAGAGAAAAATTATGTCACTTTCATTTCAAGGACTATTTCACACAGTCAGATGACTGTTGCAAACCCCAACAAAGTCTTTGTCTTAACTAGGATTCTGGAAACAGATGAACTCTTTTCCATGCTGAGTAGAGGGGTGGGATCATGTCCCTCAACCTATTGTCGCTTCCAAGTGCAGCCCCAGGTGTTGCTGGCCACCTTTGCCACAAGGCCACACTGGTGACTAATGCTTCACCGGGTGTCCACTCTACAACCAGGGTCTTTTCTGCAAAATTGCTTACCAGTCCTCAGCCTGTATGCATCAGTGCTTGGGGTTTCTTCCTCCAGGGATGGGACTTGGCATTTCTCTTTGCCAAACTTCATGAGGTTTCTCTCAGACCAGCTCTCCAGCCTCTCAAAGTCCATCTGAATGGTAGTACAACCATCTGGTGTATCATCCATCCATTACTTCCAACTTTTTGTCATCTGTGAAGTGTCATTCGGTTCCATCATCTAGTTGTTAAAGAAAATGCTAGATAGTACTGGTCACAGTATTGATCCCTTGGGTGCAACACAAGTGACTGGTCTTTCCAATCCACCTCATCATCCACTTATCTAGACTCTATTTCATCAGTTTGTCAGATATCCACTGATCACCCTCCATCCACTGAGCAAACAATTAATTTGTAGAAAGTTATCAAGTTTGCTAGGCATGGTTTCCCCACTGACAGCTGACTATTCCAAATCATCTTTTTGTCTTTAATATCTTTGGAAAATATTCCCAGAAGGATTTGTTCCATCACATTCCCAGGCCTGTAGTTTTCTGCTCCTTCTTGAATTTTGTGACTTGCTTTCTTTCTGTCCTCCTCCAAGTGGCATGACATTTCAAAGATAATTGAACTGGACTGGCAATGGCATTGGTCAGCTCCTCAACATGTGTGAGTACATTCCATCATGTCCCATGGATTTGTGTATGCACCCTGGTTTGAATTTTCCCTAACTATGTCTTCCTTTACTGGTTAAACCAACATTCCTCCAAATTTCTCCACTGATCCCAGGGACCTGACATTCCTGAAGTCGGGTGGGCCTCAGCCTTTAACACTACCCTTGCCATAACCTTCCTCACCCCATCCAGTGTCAGGGCTGCATTTCCTCAGTCTTCTTTTTGTTACTGATGGACCTGTAGAAGCCCTACCTGTTTCCATTCACAATCTCTCCAAATTTAATTTCACACAAGCTTTGGCTTTTTTAACCCCATCCCGATATGCTTGGCCTCCTCTCTATACTTTGGATGACCTGATCCTGCTTGCATTTTCATAGGCTTCCTTTTTTGTCTAAGGTTTTTTTTAGGAATTCCTTATTCATCCAAGCGTGCTGCCTATCACATTTTCTTTTTCTCCTGAACATGGGCATGGACAAGGAAAAATTTAGAAGATGTTTCCTGGTTTAGACCAAGGACAGGATCAATTTTTTGCAGTCGTCATGAGGGGGTGGAGCCTTGACCTCTGTGGGCTTGGGCCTTGGGCCAGCCAGGATAGAGACTGTGGCTAGGGAGAAGGGTCCTTCCTGGAGTCTTTGGCAAAAAGCCCCTGTGGAGAATTGAGGACAATCCCTGAGGTTCTGGAGCAGGAGATACAAAGGATCCAAGGCCAGGTACACCCCATCTGAAAAAGAGACACTGGAAGAGACACTTTTGAAGTGGTTCAAGATACCTCAAAAGTTATTGGCACTGAAGCACAGCTTTTTCTGGCACTTCGACTGCCAGTGCTGGGCTGGATGTTCAAAATCCCTTCCACATAACTCCACTGATGCTATGCGGAGAACGTGGATCATGCTGATCCCACAGCAAGCTTGAATAGGAAACCCCAGTTGCCCAGGGATCTTGGAAGTCATCACAAACTGTCCTGAAGGCAAAAATTTTATGATAAAAATTTTTAAATGTTGGTAGAATTTAAACACTCTACATCCTGTACCAAAAAAAACCCCAAAAATCTTTATGGTCAATGTAGGTTATTTTCTTGGCAGTTTATGGGGGAAGGGGAAGAAGGACAATGATATTTCCAGCTGTCATCAATAAGGAACAATTTATTCAGGTCACTGGGCACTTCTACTTTTAAAATCTTGGTTTGAGTTACTTATGATATTTCTTCCTTTTAATTAATGGGATGAAAAATTTCTGTGCCATTACTCTGCAAGACGCTGATTTTTTTTGCAGACAATCTTTAATCTAGGAATATTTTCAACTGAAATTTGCCAGACTTGATGGTCTAACCAAAAAAATATACTTTTGTGATCGCTGTGAAAGCTAAGAAACATACTTCTGAACATCTCTTTGCAACTTTCCAGTGTTAAAGTTTCTCAGGTTATCTGTTCTAGTCATGTTGCATCATGAAAAGGCTGAGGCTGTGAACAGCTTTCACTGTAATTATTCACCCTGACATCGAGGGACCAAAATCATAAAAGGAAAGTCCAGAAGGAAATTAATAATTGAATATTCAGGAAAGGGTAAATGGAGTTAAGTAAATAAGGCCCAGGGCTACATATTCAGTGCTGCTAAATCTCAGCCTTTTCTGGCTGCCTACCCTACTTTCTCACCCATTTCGGTGTGGTCCTGCTGTGAAATGTGTGGTGTTCCCTAAGGCTGAGAAGGGAACGAGAGTGTTGAAGAACTGGAACTGCAAGAGGAGCAGAAAGGCCAGTGGGATACTGGTTTGGAGTTAATTGCTAGATTGGGACAGGTAGAAACTATTAGTGAAATTCTTGGAATTTGAGGAAAATCTTGAAACCCAGCATAATCTCAGTGAAACCTCCTAATGAGGGAGTGCCAGAAATTACCCCGATCAATAAATATGTAAATC
Organism: Aleadryas rufinucha; assembly: GCA_013397815.1. Classification (NCBI taxonomy): domain Eukaryota; kingdom Metazoa; phylum Chordata; class Aves; order Passeriformes; genus Aleadryas; species Aleadryas rufinucha. Next base: position 42,874 of record VZTH01013644.1, on the reverse strand, counting down.
TCAGTAACAGCCTAGCAAATGGACTAGTTAGTAAGATCTGAAAAATCAAAAATATCTGTTTACCACTGAGGAAAAAAAAATCTTGGGGTGATTCTTGAGTTTTCTTTTTTGTTGAGGAGATTATTTTCAAAAACTTCTAAGACTGATATCAACTAAAAAAGGTAGCAGTTTTATTTTAGCCAGTATTCGTTGAGCCCCCTCCAGGTATTACTGTTCAAGTTTCTAGAGAAAATAAAGACGTCAATGCAACTTTCAGTAGTGTTCATCTGTTGAAAATGTAATTTAGATAGTTAATTATACTCTGAGTTTTATTTACAACTGTCTTAAATATTACACTGCAAAATAGAGAGAAAAAAATGGGCATAAATGTTGAAGGAAAACGTAGAAGGGAAATTTTGGCTTTCTCCCTGAATCTCAGGAGTCTGGTCTCTCTCCACAGAACACATAGACATGGCACAGGCCTGTGACTGTCGCCTGGATCCCAGGAGTCTGGTCTTTGTCCACAGAACACACATAGACGTTGCACAGGCCTGTAACTGTCAAGTTTTGTATGCTTTAAAGATGAATAAAACATTGCTGTTGCTAGGTTTGTATAGTAATGTCTCAACAAGATGTATGGGACAGTTCTTGCTTCAGATGTGTGGTTCAAGACATCATTGAGCTAACTTAGAAGCTGAAGGAGAGTTTGGATTCTTAGGAAAATCTTGTATAAAACCAATTTTGTATATAAAATGAAAGTATGAAACACAATATCCTCAGTGTCCTACCATTTCTTCACACAAAAGGACAAACAAGGTGATTTCTGACCTGAGCTGATGATCCTGTATTTTCTCTGCAGCAGCAACATGGTGTGATATGCCATTACATTACTAAAATATATTTAATTTAAAATAATAAAGAAGTCTACTCAGAATATACAGTTCTATCCTCTAAAAGAATGTAGATGGCTAATAAAGTTGAATAATTGATTCAGATATGTTAAAGTTTTATCTACAACTTTAAGGTAGTTTTATCTATCTAAACTCAACCAACAAAATGGTGAAACACTTCAAGATCAGATTCCACCCACTGAGCTCTTTGCAGGGTTCCCACACCAACCAACATTTTAATAGACAAGTGATGCAGTTAAAATAGTTCTCTTACAGATGTCCTTTTAGTGCTAGGACTCTAATAAGGTAAGTATAAGGCTATTTTTCTACGTACAGCATTAGGTTTCTGTGCTGTTTCACTACAAAAGATGGGGAAAAACAAAGACAAAACCCCCCAAACAAACAAACCAAAATGCAAAAATTGAGACTCATATATCCTCTAAAATACAAGTATATCTCCATTTTAGTATCTATCTGCGCTCCGCTATGGTGACTTCCCTTTTGGTCAGCTCTATATGACCAAACTCAGTTCGGATTTGGGAGTGAGCTGGACCATTCTGGTGGAACAGCAGCTTTCAGATGTGGCCATCCCTTCTGATAACCATAAATATGATTGCTTCTTAAACAATTGCATTTCTGCCCTTATTCTCCTTGTTAAAATGGAGTAGTCTTAAGTGTAAAGGGAAGTCAGCCAACATGGGAAGCCCATTTCCTGAGAAAAAGTGTGCCACAGAAACTATACGAAATATACAAAATCAAAATATCCAGAGCAATCCCAGGCCACCAGAATTCAATGTCATTACAAATTTGACCTAAATTACACCTTTTTTTGAATGGGAAATTCAAAATCAGGTGAAATTTTTTGTTTCTCTCCCCACTAATTTCTTCTCTCCCATTTTATATTTGGGCCTTACAAAGTAAGAGAGGCAAAGACCCCCTTTCTCTATCTTGAACGCTCTCTACCATCTTGCTTTTTTCTGTGACTTGCACCTTCTTCAGCTTTGGAAAACTGGCACGGTAGTCCAGCAAAAACAACCTGAATGATTTCACTACTCTTTCCTTATCTTTCCAAACCTGGACCAGTGTTAAGAAAATACAGGATAAAGAAGTGGGAGCATGAGTGTGTGTATTTGTGCATGTGTGTGTGTGCACATGTAAACTTCTTGAAACTCTTCATTTGTCTGCTTTGGGCTGGAGCACACAACATACAGGGAGAAAGACAAGGCAGTGCATTTGTTTAGCCTACAAAAGAAAATGTTAATGAGGTGAGATTTAATTGGGGTCTTCCACTTTCTTTAACAGGAAGTACAAAACTTACGGGGATGACAGAGACAGACACTTCTCTGAGATGCACAGCCAAATGACAAGAGGCAACACTTGGAGCGTTCAACATACAAAATCCCAATTACATGCAAGTAGAAAACAGCTCATAGTGATAGTAGTTTACTACCAGAAGTTGCTGAGTTTCACATCCTTTTCACCCAGGACTCATGCATGATCCTGAGTAAACCTACCAACATTTGAAACTTGTCCTTCTTGAAGAAGGCTGGAAGAGAGGTTCCTTTAACCTGCACTTTTCTGAAATTCTGTGTTTTCTGTGACTGCATGCTAAACCAGTAAAACACCAGAAATCTCTGCTCTGAAAAAATGCTACAGCTTTCACAAAAGTTCCTCAAAATCCTAATTTATGAGAAGATGTCAGCTTTTGCACTGATCTTTTTCCCTAGTATAATGTTTTTTCCCTTTCAACAGTAAGACTGCACTTTGAATTCTATAATGTTTGCAGCTGAGTTCAGGTACCTTGTAATTTGAGTTTTAAGCTATATTTTAAGTATGTATTTGAATCTGTGATCTACTGAGGTACATTCTTACTGATTCACCTGCTGGGTACCCAATTCATGAACACCAACATAGTTGAGAAATCTGTGAAAGGAATTAGTTTGTTTTATAACAGCTCATATCTTTTATTCCTTGCTTATGTAGAACTCCTGTTAGTTTTAACAGATGATTTAAATCTACAGGAGTGACAGGATCAGGAGGCAGACTGCTTTCTTAATAGCAGCTGTTTAACATCACTTTGATGTTTAAATGTATAATGTCACCTACTTAAGGAACATCAGATGTCACTGAACATACCTATAATGTGTTTTTGGAATGTGGTGATACCCACTGAATTCAAACACAATTGACCTTCCCTCTTACTGATTTGATAGTACAGTAGGGTTTTTTTGATCTGAAAAATCTGACAGTTTTTCGGATTAAGCTTCGTATAAAAAGATCTGTTTTAACCATAAGCACCTCAGAAGTATAAACTCAAACTATATCGTTCCACAGCCAACACACCAATGCTATGGGATATCATGGAGTGGAGTTGCAAGTGCACACATGCAAAAACACACATTACATATGTAATTTGTAAATTTGCTCTGTGTGTGTACTGTACCCAAAATTAGTACTGTACCCAAAAGTCCAAGTCAAGAGATGCGTCAAGGTTAGAAATGTTCCTGATTGCAAGATTTTTCTGTTTTCCAGTACTGTGGCAGGTCCAAATAACTTTGGGTTTGCTTTCAGACCTATAAAATCCATGCTGCAATATAGGGACCAGTGAGAAAAAAAGTAAATAGAAAATCATTTTCCATGGAAAAGACAAGAAAATACTGAAATCTGGAGATTATAAAATTATGGGTCTCACAAATGAGCAGCAAATGTGAATATTAGCCTTGCTAGTTTGGATGTTAATATGAAATAAAACAACTATCACAAAAATTAAACATTTTAAAACTTCTATTGATAGGAAAAAAATCAACAAATATCAGAATTTCAGTAGATGTGAAATACAAATTTTCAGCTTGTTAATAATAAACACACTCAAATAAGCAAAACCACAGATATCTTTCAACAATATGGTCAGTATTAAGGAAAGTGTTATTAATTAATGTAAAAGCATGGTGGTTTCACAAATATTTCCAAAGTGAATGTCTACTTCAACAGTTCTAAATTGATGTTATTTAATAGGTCAGGAAAATATGTAATTTTAAAATTCATACAACCATTATTTTCCTGCGATCAGACTGATTTGTCACAATGACAAGTCACAATTTAATCCGTATTCTATTTAATTCTCATCCACAGTAGCTTCTAAATACATAGTACAAAAGGAAGGAGATGAGAACAGGGAGAATGTGGTACAAAATAATGGCAAAATTCATTTTTCAGTTATAAAATTCTTACAGTCCCATTCAAAATGCTCAAAAATTATATGTATTTAAAAATTGAAAATATGCATGTTTTACAACTTTTTAATGTGATAATATGATTATTTTAATTTCTTTTCCTTTTCAAATAAATCATATATGTGAGGAAACAATAAAACTATGGCTTCTTTGGGGCTTTCTTAGAGGAGGATGTTTCAAAGATATCTTGTTTTACAAATAGGGCCACAAAATTATAATAATGAATCACAATAAAGCTGCTTATGTCTCTCATTTGCTATCTCCCTATAAACTTATTTAATATTGCTATAATAAAATACCTACATTACATAGAGAGGAATGCCTAACATTAAACAAAATATTACATTCTATTTATGTTACATCAAATAATAATATAGAACAGCACAAACCTTGTTCCACAGACATCTGCAGTGAGAGAAGTCCTGACAATAGCAGAACTAATGTGATTTCACTGTGCAAGAGGGAAATTTGGATACCAGCACGTAGGGATGGCCATGAATTCTTCAATAAAAGTTTATTGTGATAAAAAGCTGATTCATCCAAACTAAAACTTTTCTCTGGAACATTTCTGAAAACACTTTCATCAAGAAGTGTTTCTTCAGGTCCGGGATAAGACACCTTGCCAGAAATTAAGCTCACATTTCCATGACGACATGAAATCCAGCACTTCCAATGTGAGAGAGGTAGCTCCAGCCAGGCAAACCTAGGATTTCGAAACATAGCTCCAAGCTCCTCTGTGGACAGTCCAAACCTCTGTCTGCCAGGAGAGTTTACATTTCTGTCCAGGCATTCCTGAAGTGTGCCAAACATGCCTGGCATCCCTAACTTATGGATGCAAAATGAGCTGGATGCAGCTGGAACACATTGGGCATTCTGCACATGCATGGATGTATTCACTGGGAGATTGACAGTGACAGTTTCTCCAGGACTTTTGCATGTCCTGGCTCCATGGGCCCATGCACAGGTGGCATAAGGAGGATGCAGAGGAAAATCCAGGTCTATGATAGAGCCAACCAATAGCTATTCTAAATACATAAGGTTTTAAGATTATCACAGTGTGGAATGTGGACAACTGTCATTGTCAATAAGTTCCTTCCAAGAAATGGCCTTCTAGCTTCTAACCAGCGTGACTGGGTAGTGACGCTGGTCACTTGTGTCTGCTGGCAGTGTAAAGTTTGGTGCTTGGAAGGTAGAAATACACTCCTTCAGAAATTTGGTGCAGACTCTGTTTCATTTCCTTGTAAATGATGTTTGTCATATAAGTAGGGATCTCCCAGCTTTGAGTTTGCTGCTGTTGTAGGACATACAAAAGTGTTTTCACCCTCCTAATCCTAGCAGCTATCTCCATAATCTGGTAATAAAGCCAGCTCCTGAAAATGAATAAAGGAGTCCAAATGAGCAGGCTAATATTTATAAATTTTAAAATATTAAAATTAAAAAAAATTGAGTATCACCTTTACCTTTTTGATTTGTTTGTGACTATGAATAATGTGGGTCTCTAGCAGGAAAGAAATGCAACTATTGCTAATGTCTCACTGCAAGCAGTTAGACTGCATCTGAAAGCAGATTGCCCTATATAATTTTCAGATGGGTCATTTAAAGATTAATGTTATGAATTTTCCATGACTTCAGAGCACTGAGAATCTAGGTGTCGTGTATACATTGCTTGCAGGTTTATTTCTGGTGTAAGTATGTAAACAAGAATGTGACTAGTGTTAAGAACAAGAAAAACCTATGTGAGAATTGTTCAATTTGCACTATTCCTCTGCAGTGTTTCTTAGGAGGACTGAGTCCCTTCTGCTTCTGAGATTTTTAACAATTCGAGTACTAAATGAACAAGTCGAATTTAGTGCAGTTATACCATGAGAAAAAATAGCCTTATCTCATGGGGGAGCAGTGGAATATTGTGCAGGGACCATTCCCCTGACATCAACTGTGTTTGGCAGATGGTGCTGTCAGTTCAGGTCTGTGTTTATTCTATCATGCATGTGGTAGCATATTTTAAAATGTACAATCTCATGTATTATCTATGGGCTAAAAGCATGCAACACAAGCGGGACTATATCACAGGAGTTAAACTTCTGTAAACAACTAGCAGCGGTTGTGTAAATGCTATTTTCTTGACATAAATAACAGAAACATATGGCCAGAGACAGGAAGTGGGTGATACCTGGATAGATTGATATCCTGCTAGACAAGTGGCTATATTTATGACATGATTCTGCCTGACAGTGAAAGAGGAGGGGAGGAGAGCTAATGACTTTTTCATGAACTCTCTGACAACATACATTTGACCACTGAATAGCTTTGCTCAACAATCTGATTCTCAGCATTGTTGTTAAACACGTTCAATGAAGATGAAGAAATATTGGGGTCAGAAGTGGAAGGTAAAACTCTTATTTCCCATTTTCTTAGGGCAACTTGTATTGAAACAACATTGCTTTTCCAACAGTTTAGTACCCACATGATTTCCAAACACTATTCCTTTACAGGAGGATACATGTCAGATGCAAGTTGTGTCCTACTGTAAGCATTCTTTTTCTGTTATGGCCTGAACTTTAAAGTGAGAGGTTTAATACCACAACACCTATTTTACAATTTTGCTTCCTTCCTATTTCCTGGTAAAAATCCTGGCTACAATAAGTTTAAAGCCTTCAGCATACAAATCACCTTCTATTTGAATGTTACTCATTGAACATCTCTGAATCATAGTAAAACACCACTACATGTGACTCCTCTGCAGCACTTCAGAACAGTGATATGTAATGTTTCCTGTACCTGAGCTATCCTGTTTTCAAAATTTATCCAGTTTACAAAAACCCACAACAGTTTCTGACAACTGGATGAGATTTCTTCCATCCCATTATAAATGTGGGCCAAACTAGGTATTCTGGCACATCTATGTAACTGCTCTTCACTCTAATTCTGCCCTTAGCAATAAAGATTCAAGTTGTCTTCCTTTCAGTATGGCCCTGTGTCTACAGTCTGTCATAACTTCCTGAAGCGTTTGCTTACTTGCTTTAAAATGATGCTCATGATGCACTACAATCTCCACTAGATCACTCTTTCAGTTTTAACAGGTCTTCAAGGCCAAGTCTAGGGTTAGAACAAATTTGTATTTTGTGACCGAAACTGATGGATTATTCTCTAGTCAGTATAAGACTAATGACTCCTGGAGAAAGGTGTTTGAACATTACCTTTTCAGTCTTCCTTACATATTGCTAAAATAGGAAAATGTCAAAGGAAAACATACACAAGCAGAAAAGTGCACTTGTGGTAAGAAAGTCAGCAGGATTTGTTACTAAACAAGAAGATTCAGAAGGAAACTATTTTCAGGAGTAAATCTACTTTTGCAAAGCAATTCATACAAAAGTCTGCTTCCAGAAATGACCCTGAACTTGCAGAGCATGAAAAGGAAGCTGTTGAAATCCTACTGTCCTGGAGCAAAATCCTAGAATTTTTAAGGTAAACTACTTTTAAATGAAGCAAAATAGGGCCCAGCATGTCTGAGGTTCAAACCACCCTTTTCATCTGATTCAGAATATTATGACCATCTGGAATACTCAGTCACCTTTTCCTGTGTTTCCGTGCAAGGGTCTGATGAGCTCTGTCCCACAGGGGACCTCGGAGGGAAGCATTCCTGTTATTTACAGTACCCCAGTTGTTAAAATACAGACCCACTATGTGGGAGGCCAGAGCTCAAATTCCTACTTTGCTTCAGCAGGCATGCCTCTGTGAAGTGCCTCATCAACATCGAATAGCGTATTCCAGGAAGCCTGCCGGTTTGTTATAGCCTCCCATTGCCTCTGTTCCACTCTCCTCAACATCATTAAACATCCACTGGTGCAGCAATTCAACACCCAATGGTTTAGGATCCCAACAAGCAATAACTTGTGTTTTTAACCATGTTACAATACATATTTAATTACCTATATAAAATGTAATTATGAAGAAAACACTTTTTGCCAATCCTCCTGATTACTTTTTGGATCCTGACATTTAATTGAAATAGAGGAAAATAAGACTGAGTGTTAACTTTAAGAGCTGTGGTAATCATCCTAGGTTGTATACAGCATTTCCAGAACACCAGTGGCCAGGTCTCCGACACAGTGAGAACTTTTTTTACTGTACACTCTTAATGTGGCTTTTGCAAAGCAGAAGAAAAAGAAACTGCCTGGAATTTCTAGACAGCAGGTGAAAGTGTACCACAAAGAGAAGAGGGATTCCTAGGTGCGGCTTTCACACCTTAGACTCCCCATTATGTCAACCCTTAAAATCTAGACCCCAAGAACTAGAAATTAGGTATGTCCCTCAATTATAATTTCCAACACTGAGACGTTTGCTAAACACCTTCTAGCTTGTATCAATCTACAATTAATAAAATGGCATTTAGAAGTATAATTAGCAGATGACCACCTAGTCACCACCTGCTGATAACTGGTCATGATTTCAACATCTGAGTTAGGGCTGATTCCTGAAAAATATTGTGTGAACCAAGAATATTTACATGCACATTAATAATCATATTCTTGGCATCTCAAACTGTCTGCATGTAAATGCAGAACAAAAAAAAAAAATCATCTTTTCCCACAGAGTTCCTCATTATCTGCTTCAATGGGAACATTTAATCATTTCTAAGACATTGGAGAAAACCAGCAGTGGCACAGAGACTTTCCTTGAGTTTGTGCTGTTGTATCATAGTTGTAAACAGAAGGAATCACTCATGTAGCTTAGTGTCCACAAACTGAGCAAAGCACATGCACAGGGAAGTGCTGGCAAACTCAACTTGTCATCCCCTGCTACTTTCATAGAGGTCCCTTGAGTGCTTTCTAGAAAACAAAAAAAAAGGGGAAACATATGCTCATGCAGGGCTTAAAACTGGAGGGAATGTGCAGCAGTCTATTAAATGCATAAAGGTTGTTTTGCTGATTTCTTTCTGTTGCTAATTTCTCTGCATCTTGGATCCTTTCACTGTATGTCTGACTGCATGGATTGATCTAGTAAATAGCAAAGGGAATATTCATTACATGTGAGAAAATTATGTTGTTTGCGGGGATTCCTTTAAAAATGAAATTCTTTTTGAGGACTGTCAGCATAAGAAAAGATGTCTTCATAGTTCTACAGACAGGTGGCATTTTTTTTCCTCCTAGCTTGGTTTCACAGAGAAATATAAGACAATATCCACCAAAATATTTCTTGGGAATTGATCACACTCATGATCATCAAGTATATGGATCTGAAAAAATATTCAGACTCTGACAATGTCATACTAGCCAACAGTGATTCTTAGTTTGTGTTACTGTGAATCAATAGAAAATTGACCCTAAAATGCTGGGTGGGACAAGCATCACACTGAAGTGTCCCTTATCACACCCCAGTTTTTATTCATCACCCGTAAGTTCATTTTTTCACAACCGTAACAACCTTGAGCTGTTGTAAGTCAGAGGCAGCTTGGGGTAGGTTTGTTCATCTCAAAAGCAGAAGAGACTCTTCTTTTGTGTGGGGAAGTACTAGGGCTATACCAGCTATCTGTCAGACATTATGTCTGTGGACCCTTTCCAGCCCTTTCATGTTAGTAGAGCTGACATAAAAAAAAAGCTGCAGTGACTAAGTGAATAAGCCAAACAATCAAGCTGCGAAAAACCTGCTGGCCGCAGCACAATCTTCCCTGAGATGTGCAAACTTTGGTGAAATTCAGGCATACTTGAAATCTACCTGTGTAAACTGGAGATGCATTTCCACAAAGTTTTCAAGTAATATGATGCTCACTGTCTCTTAAAACTGCACAAATAAGTATGCATAAGTAGACATCTTGATATGTTAATATTCTACATAAAAACAAACAACAGGAAAGAAATAAAAAGACAAAAATTCAGAGCAACATTTCTGAAATTTCTATGTAGAGTTTTTGAAACTACCTGTTATTATTCTTTTTACATTAATTTTGATGATAATTTCCCTTCATTCTTATTTTGTTTTCAAGATGGTATCAAGCTGCTTTACTTTACTTGAATAAAGATCTTAAATGTATCATAAAACCCAGTCTCTTTCATGACATTTAAAAATCCTCTGGAGTCGAAAACAGAATACTTTAGAGCCATTAGCAGAAAACTGCTTAACTACAAATGGCCTGGTTAGTATATAATACGCTTAATGTTAAAGCTGTTCCCAAGGTAAACATTCTGTAGTGGCTTTACAAATAGTGCATAGTAAAAAAATAATGGGATCTGTAATTGTTCAGTCATCTGCACAATATAAAAGTTAAGTATCTTAACCATACACGGAATGCGTTCAGGCCCTGTAATGTTAAATCTGGTGCCTTTGCACTTTGTATCTGTTGTTATAAAACAAGAAGAAAACAAGCTGTCTATAGAGAATCTGATGCAGTGCTTTCCCATATGTCAGTCTCTGGGACAAGGCAATATTAATGTATGAGTGGTCAGATCCTTTCATATACTACTAATGTACTGGAAAGTCTTCCGCACTCGGTGCTTTCCTTCACGTCTCAGGACATCTCGTGCTAGAGCACTTCCCCATGCAGAACAATATGGCCTTCTCTTGGAAAAGCCCTCTGGGCTGATCATTGTCAGGTTATGTTATGTTTTAACAGTAGGCACTTCAATGCTAGTTTTGTGCAGCATTGTAGCAGGAACAAGAGGTCTAAACAAACAGAAGGGCCACTAGAGCCCTTTCATTTATCATTCCAACCTGACAGAAACCCCTATCTATTCCCTAGCTTGGCTGAATTTTACGCGTTATTTTTAAAACGTCTGCTTTTTAAAAAGTAGCTACCCTTATACTTGGCCCTTCTGCATAATCATTTTCTTCCTTACTGTTTAGATAAGTCAGTCTGAGTAACTTGAAGAAAAATGTAAAATCAGGGGTATCCTTCTGAAAGGTTTTAACCCAGCCTAAGCAAATATTATTAAAAATAATAGTGTTAATACTTGCATAGCATCTTTTAGCTGTGAAGGTGTGAATTAATTAGTGCTCACATCACAACACCCCTGTGAATTGGTCAAGAATTATTATAGCAAATATTCACAGGAAGAAACAGATATAGAGAGAATATAAGCGTTGCCTAGGTAACACAGGGAATGGCAAAGGCGGGATTTAAGCCCAGTTTTTTTCACGGTGTTCATTAAAAACACTTCCTCTTTAATAACTGAGAGTGTATCATCAGTCCATCTTAAGTGAGTGATAACTTACCATAAGGGTTGAGATAAACTTTCCTTAAACATATAGTTAGAAAATGCTCCTTGAGCACAAATTCTCAGTGTAAATCTGTTCAGGTAACTAAGAACATACTCAAAACTAGCCACAGCACTTTCCCACTGTCTGTTTGCCAGTAACAATGGCAATACAGTTTGGAAAGGTATTTTTTTAGAGTTTCAGATTGGGTTCACTGCCTTTCTTCATGCAGCTGAAGTCAAGCATTATTTCAGTATTCATCATTCAATATTCAGTATTTCTGTGTTTTGAATGAACCTTCCCCATGTGATCATAAAGGGACTTGTCTCCCAGGACTGAGATGGGAAAGACATATTCCCAAGAAGTACTGGCAATATGTTAAAAGAAATGCAAAATATTTTACATGGAAAAAGAACATTAAGACAGAACTCTGTTGGAGTGATTTATTTAGAAGAACTACTTGGACCAGACACAGAAGGTCTTTTTGTCTGATGGTAATGGGATATGTTTTGCTCACTTTTAGAAAGGTTTTGGTTTGGGTGGGTGATAATTCTGGTAAAGGGTGACAGAAAATTTATGAGTCTGAAAGCAAGATTAGTAACACGGGAAATTTTGTAGTTGTGGTATGAAAATATGCTGCATTTTTGGGGAGTAATGCTGTTTTGATGGAAAAATGATTAATTTCCTGAGAGTTGCAAGGCACATCTTTAGTTCAGAGAAGGATGATGATGGAGAATCTTAAATACTTCAGTGTATTCGTGAGAAAGATGTGGGATTTGAGCAAGTGTTCAATCTGTGAAATTAATGGGGAATTGGTGGCACAGGGGAAGGATTAAATGCTTGCAGTCATGGGATTGGGACCTAAGAGATTCTAAAAGATTGGACTGGCGGGCATCATTTGGGTCATTGAGTCCATTCATTCACAATCTCACCTAACTATGTGATAGATGTTTATTTTAGATTTATCCACATAATATCTATTCTGCTTTCCTTCACCTGTCACATTTCCCAGGACCAAAGGAAAATTAAGATCTTCAGGAAAAGTTGCAACTACAGAATGCCACAGAAAGGACACAGAGGAGGTTATGGTCACCTCCAATAGCTATGTCCCTACTTTATCAGGGAAGCAATTAAATAAAACTCTCAAGTGAGCCCAGAAAGCAAGCACTGTGCTCTATAGTACAAAAGTGCATCAAATTTCAAATAAAGGAAATTTTTCCTTGTAGAGCCAAACCAAGTGGCCATTTTACCATGGGTAAATGAGAGAAATGAAGTAGTAGGGCACTGAACATTAATTGCACTAGAATAAGAGTAAAATAATCTGAATATCCTTCCTAAAACTCTTCTCTAGTTATGGTCAATTTCCAACACTTCAGAAAAGAGAACTTTCCTTCCTATAAGAAACTTGTCTACCAATATATGAAAATATTCCTTTCTTGCTTCCAGGAAGGTGCTTGAGAGGTGCAAGGCACAAGCTTAATTCAGTCTACATGCAGTGTAAATAGGCAGTACTCATTTAAACTTCCTTGACACATTGGATACCTAATAATTCCTATCACAAGCCTAATCTCTTTTTTTCCCAGAATTCTCTTTTGCAAGTTTTAAAATCTTTCCTTCTTATCACCATCTTACATTGAGTTCCTACTGCACTCTCCTATTTAGGAACTAAAAACTAATTTCTTGGATGGTTAGAGATTATCTAGTTAGCAAACTAAATGCACTGGCAACCAATTTATTATAACTTCTCTTATGTTCATTTAATTCCTTTATGTAAAAACTCTTCTTCCTCTTGAATATTTAGCCCCATGTTTCTGAGTTATTATATTTCCTCTAAACCTTCCTATATTAACTCTAAAGAAGTTAGGTATCTCTAAAGAAGTTAGGTATTTTTAATCTATCTTCGCAAAATAGCTACTGCATATTCCTAACAAATCTTTCCTGCATTTAGCTCTGTATTTCCTAAATACAGACAGCTAGTCCTGCATATAATGTTCCTAAAGAAGTCTTATGATTGTCTTCCCTGATGGTACCAGTAAACCTGGTCTGTGATAAAATAACCTGGTCTGATGTATCCTGGAACTCCTCATTCTTTTTCACAACTGCATCACATTAATTGTATCCTTACATACACACAAGTTTTCCTCCATTTCAATAATTTTCAACTGATAAAACCACAGTCTCCAAACTTGCTGTCTGGACTCAAGCACATCCCAATGTGTTCCATGACAATAATTTCCATCCTGTTTCTGTCACTGAACAGTTAAACTACCAAATTCCTTTGACGTACTTTTACACCCTAAGTAAAGGCAATAACTTATATTGTTCCAAAATATCACAATAAAACTTAAAAATCAAAATAGTCCTCTGTGAGTAGGAAAGATACATGCTTCTTTCAGCATGCAATTGCTATTTTGCACCATATTTTCTAGAGCACAGAGTGCACAGCACTCAGGCATGAGTGTGCAACTTTGACAGAATGCTGTTTCAGCCGTGAGTCAAATACAAAGTTTGAGTGACAGTAGTGTGTAAATCCAAACAGATGAGGTGAATAAAAGATAATAGTGAGAAAATTTTGATTGACAGATGCACCTCGGTGACTACTTCTACTCTTCCAAAGGATTTTGAACACGGATTCTGTGGTTGGGATTTGGAAGCCAGCAGGGGATCATTTGTAAGTTTTAGTCTTTTTGATCCCTGACCCAGTGGGCAAGGAAAAACTTGTCAGGAAAAACACTGTGTTTGGGGGAGCAGCTAAGTACAAGATGCTTAGTACCAGTTAGTCTGATCTAAATATTGTTTTAGGATTTCAGCTGACCAAGATGTTGTCCTATTCATGCTGTTTAATGTGCAATAGGATTAAAGGCATGCATAATCTGAGCATGTATGAAACCCTCGAGACCCACTTGAATGGCATGCTGAGGCTTTTGGCTCAGATCCTGCCCAAGAGGTATTAATTTGGGTATGAATCAAATGAGGCTGGGAATTGGTGCAGTTGTGTTAGTTACTGCTGATGTCAAGTTTAAAGTCTCTCAGCTCTAATAAAGAATGTTGTCCAACTTGTGAGAAAGCTTTAAGAAGGACAGAGTAGTGATATTCAATGTCTAGCAGGTCTGCAGCTCTGTGAGGGGAGAAGACTTGAAGGTTGCCAAACATGCCACCCTTCACTCAATGCTCCTATCCCACAGACCTCAAGCAGTCTCCCAAGTCTCTCCTCTCCTTGGTCTCCTAAGGAAGTTTTTGGCAATATAGCAAAAGAAACACAGAGGATTTGAGAGGCGTAATAAATAATTATGAGCCAGATTGAAATGTCCTTAGCTCAAAGCAGTTGCTAAGACTTCTAACAAGAGAAATTACTTATGAATTCAAGTGATGGGTTTCCAGTGTATCGGTATACACAGAAGACCAGATTAAACTGGAGTTCTTGGGCTGAAATTGCTCTCTCCTGTGACATTTAACCCTAATGGTACATGGGCAATAACTTGTGGCTTGAAGGATGGGAGCTGACTGCACCAGTGACTGGGTCTGTAAACAGTAGAGAGGCAGCTGCCAGCGGGTACAAGGCAATTGGCAAGTGAAAACAAGATGTCACCAGTGGAAACAGAGTGAAAGTCGAGGAAACAAGTAAAAGTTCCCATATGTCCTTTATGTCCAATATTTAACCCAGAGTTTTCAGAAAGAAGATAACTGGAATGCTCTGCCAAGGTTAGAGGAGTTGTACTCTTAATTGGTTTTATCCTCTTCTTTCTCTGAGACAGCAGCACTCACATTCACATAGTGTGGGGCCTTCCCAAATTGCTCAGCTGCCTTTTATATAGAATAATTTAAACCCCCTAAATTGTTCAAAATTTTTTAAAAATTATTAACATTTCTAACTGTGAAATATACTGTATGTCTGGGAAGATCAGAATCACCCTAAGGAACAGAATCATGACCTTCCAAACTGATGTGAGGAATATACATTTTGCGTGCTTTCTTTTTCTCTCAGTTCTATATGGAATCAACATTTCAGTTATATAAGAGAAATTTCTGTAATCAAAGCATATATTACATTTGAGGCAAGATTATTATTTAAAGTAAATAGCAGACAACATTCCAATATACAGTAGAAACTAATGTGTCCAATTACGCTTTAATTTTTTTGTGGTTACTCATAATCGAAACTGAGAAAGAGCTTTAAAAATTGTTTCATGGGGAAATTTTAATTAAGTACAAATAGTTTACATGCATCTAAAACCTGATCCAGGTAAGTTTCAAAAATCTATGAAAGAGATTTTAAAATTTAATAATATTAATAAAACATCACTATGTGCCCCTATTTGATATCTTCATTATGATATAAACACTTCATTCTGTAGAGTCATATTCAAGCAGGTTGATGACTGCAAGTTCTCTTTGAAATATAAAATTCCTCTCAACTCTGAATACCAAGTCAGACTTAACAGGTCCTAACAGGACACCAAGCCACATCTTAACTAGAATACAAACTTGATTTGTTCACCAATTTTACTAACACTTTACCTTTATTTCAGGAAAGTTTTACTGTAAATTATAAGTGAATTACATCTGGGAAGTAGAGAAAATTTTTGTCTTCCAGCAATTATTTTGATGCAACTTAAAATGGGGAAATTTTGTCACGCACGGTGAAGACATAAAGGTAATGTTTTAGGCAGGCATTTTCTATCCCTGAGAAGAAATTAGGTGAGACAAAAATTTGACCATATCAAGCAATTTGGTTAAACTGCTAAAATACTGCGTGCGGTCTCTAGTACAGAGTAGGTATAAATGTTGAAAATAAGTTAGGCATCAAAATAGAAAAAAGATAAAAAAGCACGCATGAAACAAGTTAATGAAAGGCAAGAAAACTGAAATAGATGAGCATATTTGCACCAGATAATGAATAGCATAATGAAAAAAGACTTTGAGATAGGTAAATGCTTTTATTGTATTACTCCTAATACTGGAAGATATAAGTTGTGTCCTGCCACACGTTTTTATGCTAAGACTTGTACTTCTGTAATTTTATTCCATGAGCATTGTCTTAAATGTGCATTACTTCTTGGAAAGGCATGGACCTCAGATCTAATTCTAATTATCTCAGTGCATGATAAAGGACCAGATTTTGCAGGAAGCATTTGATGGATACTTTACAGGAACACTCAGTTCAATCTAGCTAGGCAATTTTCCTAAGCCTGTAGCCTTTAAGAAGGTGGTAATACAACATCAAGGGACAAAATAGTCTAGCCACTTTGGCAAAAAAAGAAGCCCCCCCAAACAGCGAACCTAACAACAAAAATTGACCTGTTGAACACCAAGAAATCTATCTACAGTAATGCATGTGGAAAAAAGGTCTGAAGAAATCCAAAGGAGCTCCACAAAAAGAGGACTTGTAAGCAAACAGAGGCAAAACACTGAAGTAACTGTTAAATAAGACCATTAAGTGACTGGACTTGAATATTCTTGTTGAATTAGCTCTTTTTTAGGTGAAGGAAGATTCCTTAATTTCTCTCAAAACACAAAGAGTTTGTAAGATGAAAGAGCTCTGACAGTTTATACCTCACAGTTGAAAATTCATTCCAGTTACATTAAAACAAGGCGATTTCCTCCAAGGAAAATTAAGCTCAGCACACTTCTTTTGAATGCAATAAATATATTAAGAACAGTCCTATTATCTTGACAATGGCATTTTGAAAAGAGCCTTGTTCATCTCAGTGGAAGGGCATGAGTTCACCAATGCTCAAGAGGGGCTTCCAAAACATAGATATCTTAAGGACAGTGCCATTCTGCCTCCTTCCCTCAGATAACCTCTAGGGAAGAACAGCTTGAGATATCAGACTTGAGCATCATATTATGTTTCTTATCAGCTGCTTCAGCTGGCTCCTCACTTCACCTGTGTGTGTTCAGGATTACTTGCTGATCAGCCCATGCCCTTTAGAGAGGTATTAGGAACACTGGGTTTTAATTGTTGTCTGAGGACCAGATACTGAAAAGTTAGGTGCTGCTTTGATTAATTTGTAGGTGTTTAACATCATTAACTAGATCTAATTTATGCAACACTTAACATTTATCACACCTGAATACTCCCATGTCTTTATCTAGTATCCTATACAATGTGCAAAGTAGCCAAAAGCAAGTGAAAATGGGACCCAGAAAGCAAAATATAGTACCATATTTTGATATTCTGTTCCCACAAAACCTCTGTCAAAATACTGCCAAGTAGCATGTGAAATAAGAGAAAAGAGTGAAAAAGATTTTATTAGCAACCTGCCTTATTAGCAACAGCCCTGTCTTCATAGATAGACCCTCAGTAATGAGAACATAAGAAAAAAAATAAATTGTTACTATAGCATAAAAGTAATTAAAGCCGTTTCACTTATTACTGACTATTTGCTTAGGGAAATTATTCATTTTATCAGAAAAAAAATAACCACAATTTAATAATTGCATTCTGCGCAAAGAGCGACTGATAGCACAATAAGATCTTCCTATTTAAATGTGTAACAGGGGCCTGGGAGCATAACTGGCAACTTAGTATATAAAATATAGTAAAAAAATAGGTGCCTGGTTTTTCAAATACTAGGTAGTTAAATTACCAACACTGTATCAGCTGCAACTAATAACTAATCCCATGAGAAAGCCTCAACATAAATCCAAATACTACCACACTAGCTCTGAACCTCAGTACAATTCCTCAAATCCTCTCTTGCAAATCCCACCTAAATAGGTTAGTCCTGCAGCAGTGTGATTCTGGAAGGAAAGGGGGATAAGGACCACAACAGGGAGAATTTTCTGAAATGGCAGGTTTCCCTCTGTTTTCCAGTTTAAATCCAGAGGACCTCAGGTTTTAAACAGCTCTACGAATTGAAATTTGACCAAGACAGCATCAAAAGAAAGGGATTTGGGGCAGAAAATCATCCTTTTTCCTTATCCATTTAAAGAATCATTTGTAACTTTCAACCAAAAAAAAAAAAAAAAAAGATAAAGGTGTTTTTGCAAACGAGGGGACAAATATTTATGGTGCTTTGGTTCAAAACTATACTTAAGAAGCTGACTACCTGTTCCCTGTTAGTCTTGCTTCCACTGCTTTTTAGGTCATAACTTTAACTGAAACTTGGTGCTCTAATGTGGCACACTTATGGATGATTGTTGCATCTACATGGATTATGGAACTAACGTAGTCCATTCTATGGATTTTGCTCTTTCTATTTTTTTTTACATCCCACTCTCCTCCCTGTGGAAAGAAGACATTTACCAGGTCTGAGGTATTCCTCTTCCATCACGAGGTATTTCCAAACACTGCTTTTTGAAGAAGTCCTATTGCCTGGAACATCCAAACCGTATAAACCCATGACATACATATAAATATCTACTTTGGAATAGATCTGCAGGTATATGAAACACCCAGTGGCAAGTAATGATTAGAAGATTATTCAATATATTCTTTTGGAATGTCTCAATCTCAACATCGCTGATCCTGATAAAGTCTGAAATCATGATATAGTTAATGTGGGAATATATTTAAAATATGTGATTTTGTGTGCACAGGTAAAATAAACAAATATTATGTTAGATGTGTTAAATTCTTACATACACTCTACAGCTATGTACATTATTGTACAAATACATAAAAAACTATGGTAAGTAAAGGAAAAAGTATAGCTTTAATTCTGGGGAGGCCTGTTGAATAATTGTGTTTTCTTCCCTCTTCAAAACCAGCTCAAAATAATTTGTAAGTCATCTTTTCAGTATTGGAAAGAACTTCAGATTTCACCCCTCCAGCTATTATGTGGTTGAACTTAAGGGAAAAAAAACCTTTGTATATTAAGTATTATTTTTAAAGTCAATATCTACCTAAATTTTTTTTAAAATTTCATTACATTCTGAATAATATTTCTTCTCCTTTATTTCTGAAGCAAAATATATTTCCTTCTCTATCCTGAAATAGATAGTGTTGTTCATAGTTGTTTAAATAATACTCATAACAAAGAAAATATGTATCTTTGTATTGAATTATTCCATATTGAGATATTGAGTATACATTTACTTTCAAGGTAAAGTCAAAATAACTGTATTACCAACAAAGCTGCTAATGTAGCAATTAGTGGATGGAGAAAGGTACAGACTTATGAACAAATGTGGCGAGACAAATCTTAGTAAATTAAGTATCACAGGATTTCAAACCACTATTTTCCTGCTATAATGCACAGTGTGACTTGGTATTTTAATCATAGTCAAATATTTTAGGCACTACAGAAACGATGAGAATACTTTGTGTAGGCATACTCTCTCCAAAAATATCTGTAAACCTGTAATATGATGTTCTCTTTCACAGAAAATGTAGAGTTTTAGACCAGCATGATTCCAGTGAAGCCAAAGTCAAAATAACTTATAATGGAGGAATTAGGTTTGACTTTACTATAGTTTCAAACAATAATCCATTTTCTTGACTAACTCACTTCCCATTCATTAATTACATTACAGATTAAAACAATCAGTAGGGAAAAAAATCCCATCCAGTTTAAATTTTACTTTGTTTCCATTTCTTATTTCAGCCTATAACTTTAGATATAATTAGTTATATTAAAGCTCTGAAGAATAAGGCTGCCATTAACAGTGATTTAGCAAATGCTTTCGAATTTTAGTCTTACACTACATAATTATACTTACATGAAATATAATTAATGAGGAAAACGTCTCAGATGTGTGGGCTAGGAAGGCAAATATAACTATCCTTTATTGTGCCTTCAAGGTTAGAATTATTATAGCACTTATAATTTTATTATAATTACCCATAATGAGACTCCACATGCGTGATACAGTCTACATGCTTTTGACATTAGAAGTTTTCAAAATGCCTCATTAAGTATTTTACTCTATATTTATGTGGTTTTCCTTCACCTCCCATTTTTGGTGGCCATCTATTTAATGTAAAAGCATACAAACTTATTTAAAAAATGCTACCATTAAAGATCATAAAATGATTACAATGAATAGATATTAAGATGTCACAGCTGTATAACCTATTCCTTTTATGTACTCCCATGCTGAATTGTTTTATGACCTATCATAAACCTATTAAACTACTGGTAATAAAGGATTGTAATTAGTGATAAAACCTTGTTGCTTAGTGAGCCAAGACAGTCATCCTTACTTTGGATTTTATTGAAAGTAATCAAGATGAAACCTTCAGCAATGTCAAATAACACCTTCAGAGAAGAAGGTTGCACTTTTGGTAGAGATTGCCAATATTTAAGCTTTTCTGCACTTTACCTGCACTGTATTTTGCAGACTGAGCTTGATTAACTGTGTTCCCCTCCACCCTTTCCCCCATGAACTTGCACAGAAGAATGAGAAATATAGGATAAATGAAGCCAAATAAGCTTGGAACACAGTTTGACTTCAGTGGTTTTCCATTTTGGTATTGTATTACGCCTGTAGAATGCTGCCCACAACCTGCATGTTGGCAGGATTCAACAAGGGCTAAAGCAAAGTGGAAATCCTTAGAAGCGAGCTCTGACTGAAACAGAGAATCTAGCTAAGGAAAAAAAGCATGCAAGGCGCTGAACAAAATGTGTGACCTTTTCAGTTATCAAATCAAATTAACTTTTTTCCTAGTCTTACTGGGCTGAATGCAAACATAGCTTCTTGAGGCACAAAAGCCACTGCTTTAATCTGCACAGTATCATCAAGTCCCTCTTAACATTTGTGTGTTGGCCTTCTAGAATACATTAATTCTGCCAGCGTGCTTAGATGGTTGGTTCTTGATGTATCGTGGTGAAAGCTGACATTTTCACTTTCCTTAATGTAAATTTTCTGTAGCTTAACCTCAAAATTCCAGGTTGAGTAATTTTCTCAGAATCTAAGAAAATGTCTTTTACCATTTTGGCATGGAAACACTATATGGATGCTACTGGGTGGAGGGAAAATATAATGCCAGAGATTAAACTCAAAAATCTGTATTCCTGTCTCCACGGCATAGCTACAGTATCTAGGACATTTTGAAAACTGGAAAGGAGGGGGGAGGGGAAGAAGTCAAACAATATTCACTTTGTCCTTATAGCACTATATTTCATTCTGCAGTAAACTGGAAAGACAGAGCTCTAAGCACCGAACAATTAACCCTCCACTAATTCCCCTTCTATCCTACAAAATAAAGAATACATCAAAGACAGAAGAACAGGTATCTTCTCTCCCATTCTTCTCAACATGGATTTATTTGTCCTAACTGGACTTTTAAACCTATTGTGCCTGGCTTTTCACAGCACTGAATTGAGCAATAGGGAAACTATAGTAACCAATAATCTGTTTCACTTCAATGGAAACTATGTATCTTGGTGGATAACAAAGCCTGGGATAAACACTAAAAACCTCTGACAGGGTTTGGAGGGGGAGAGAATGGTGTCTCGACTGTCAGGTCACGTTTTAGCCAGCCTTCACCTATAGGCAACAATTATTAGGGTATTCCTCATTTGTTCTTCACTAAGCAAATTCTTCAAAGGTGCTTAATGGTTACCTCACCTCCATTAAAATTCACAGTATTCTGCGCAATTAATTCAGCCATATGCAGAGGTGTGTGCATGCTAATCGCTTTTAGTCACATATACATTAAGATTATCTGCACCAGGCTCCTTTTGAAGGGATGCCTCTTCAAGGAAAGCTGGAAAAACTTTGTACAGTAATATTTGTAGTCGGGTCAACACAATACACCTCTCCTTAATTCCCATAAAGATTTTAAATCTCCCATTTCAAAGGTAGCAGGGGAGAAGTGTATTTGGTATTCCCCATGCAATTATAAATTGGAATTAAAACAAGTCCAATATCCACTTAGATATCAATACAACCAAATAATTTTACATTACGTAAGATCTACATAAAATTAAGTGCACCAAAAGCTGATCACTTTTGCAAATAAATCAAAAAGGCTCTTACTCTATTTTATTTTTTATCTTAAATGTATCCAGAGTTTTATAGCTAAATACAAAAGCACTAGCAGTTGGTCATGCTTTAAGCTACTAGAAGAAAGTTAAGCTTCCACGTTGGCTAGCCGAGATATCAGCTCTAAGCTGACAAGTAATTAAACCAGCATATCTGTAACAACTGTCATCTCTTATTTCTGTGCAACTTGGATGTAAACCAAAGGCACGAAAGCCAAAAAAAGACTTCACATTACTGGGCAACTGCTGAGCATCTCCTGCTGAACAGTTTAGCAGACCTGGGCATTTAGAGGATTGTAGCAGAGATCAAAAGGGTCAGAGATCCCTTTACCAATTAACAGCAGGGAGAAGAACATCAAATAAGGTGTAAATTTTAGCTCTGCAGTTTTGAGTAAGCCAAGCATGAAATGCATTCTAATACTCTTGAGTAGCTGCAGCTTTGAGCCATCAGTGATGTCACTGGTGCACTAAAGGAAGCTTAATCGCACTTAGAGTGGCATGTAGCAATCCCGCTCAGCTAGGTGCTAAAGCCTGCTGCTTCTTGTCTCTTTTGATAACACATGGGAATTGCTGGCCCCAACGTGGCTGGCGAGAACAGAAAACACTCCACAAAAAGCAGGCTTTCTTTGGGGTCTTATGCTTTTATTGCTCCCGATCTTAAAGAGATAGTGACACAGTGTTTATTTTCTCCCCTTAATTGTCTCAAATAAAGAAGGAAATAATTAATAAGGCCCAGTGTAAGTAATCAGCCTTTGGGGGCTTGAAGCGCTGCTTAATCCAACTTTATGCAAATCACCATGGGGGGAAAGCTGTTCCTATAGACATTGCTCTTTCTTCTCTTTCTTCTCTTACCAGCCACCCCCCCCAGCCACCCCCCCACCCCGCCTTTTAAGTATGACAAAAGAATGCCATTGAGCCTCTTTATGCATCCCCTTGACCGGTATATGCTGCCCAGAATATGCAATCTGACATGATAGTGGGAAATGCCGAGCAGGCCAAGAGCTGCTGCAACCAGAGGGAGGTGCTCCTTTTCTGCAGAGGGGCTGGGGACCAGCTTGGGGGGGTGCCCTGGAACTTCTGCCCGGGGAGCCTCTCTGCCACCCCAGCTGCCGCAGAGGATGTGCAGCAATGGCACCTGTGAAGGTGGAAGAGGCAACATTAACAGCAAGAGCAACAGCAGCAGTAGCAGCAGCGACAAAAGAGATGAAATGGGCCAACTGCTCTGGCAAAATAGCAGTATAGCACTTTAAGGCTGAGCTAAAGGTCAGAATCAGATAAGTTTAACCTATTTTTAAAGTGGCTTTATGTGTGGATATTTATTGTTGCCCAATGTCATGCTTGTTTTCTCGCAGAGAAGTGCATGAAACAGAGTTTAAAAAGAAAAAGGCTTTTTTTTTTTTTTTTACTGTTTGTGAATTAAAATTATGTCAATAATAATTCGAAGCACAATCCTTTAAGAAATAAATGTGAATATTATGTTATTCTTTTGTTTATTTCAGCTAACAAAAGATTACCATGGGGACAATTACAAATTCATGATATGGGTGCATTCACAGAATACATTAGTGGTCCCGCTTCAGTGAGAAAATACAGTTGTGATGTTTAAAATGTGCTAAGAAGAATTCCCACAACTTAAATATGCACTTTCATTTTACAGATCTCAACTATAACAAGTTCAGATCAGGAATGCTCTAACAGACTTCAATTAAATATATTTCACATTAACTTAACTATTCTGCCCAGAAACTCGTCCCAGAGCATCAAATACCTCATTTTACATACCTAAGTATTCATAATTGCATATATCTAATTTATTTAGGAAAAATCAGTGAAATCCCCTTTCTGCTTTGGTTTCAAGAGTACAAGTACTTGGTTTTCTAAACATTATGAATACAACTAGATCTGAAAGACATCATATCCACAACAAAGAGAAGATAGTGACCAGCTCAAATCCATTGTCTTTTGAACAACAAGTCAGTGCAGACAGAAGTAAATGACAGTTAATTACAAATTACATTCTGGTTGGGGCTGTGAAGGCCTCCTGGCTTGAATAATAATCAGGCCCTCGGGCACTCACCTGCCTGCAAACGAACATACAGAGACACAGGCTGGGGTGCTATACAAGTTTCAAAACAAGCTGCTAAACACAAAAGCTTATTGGATTACAGAGATTTAGGCAAAAGTATTCAGATCTCCGGCAGCAACTCTAATAGTAGGTTGAAGGAATTTCTAAAGGATGAATTGCCATTTACTGTAAATTTCTGAATACTCCTCCTGATTTTGGGGAAAGAAAACAAGATCTCTTCTTTTCTAACATTAGAAAAGTTATCCTGTTGCAAGTGCCCTTTACGAAATACGGTAGGAGAAAGTGTCTGTTATGAATTAGAGATCTAATCTCTTTCCAGATTAGAGAAATTACACATACTGTTTACATTATTTCTTTCTGATTCTTGCCATACAACCACTACCATATATGTTCTAAATGTAGCCTATGTAAATGAATCAGAAAAAAGTGTTATTCATGGTGGAAGAAATACTTTTATGCAGCGTCTTTGACTGTTGAAACCTGTGTTGTTTACTGATGTCTGTTGCATTTTTTAACCATTGATTTTAATCCCATATACTTGTAAAATATGACAAGGTCTACATTAATTAATGTCAGTATTATTGCACTGTAAAACCTTGGCTTTTGTAATTCACTAAAGCAATTTCTATTCATTTAGTTGAGCTAAGTGCTTATTGTTAAAGACAAAAGGCTCAACAGTTTGACATTGAGCTCATTATGTATGTTTAAAACATTCTGCAATTCAAGGCCACACCACATGCAATAAAAAAGAAGCCGGTGGGTTCAGGGATTAAAATTCAGACCACACAGTTCTCTTCAATAACTTTCCATTTAAATCTGATTCAAACTTCAAAACAAAGCTATTTAGATGTATCAGCATACGTGGGTGTGTAAGCATGGGAGAGTATGTATCTTTTGTGCACCTGATATGCATGCACAAACTTTCAGTTGTTCTGTTTTTCTTGAAGTCAGCTGCTATGTATATTCTGTAAAAAGATTTTCTAGTTATTAGGTGAATATGATCATGTGTTTTCTCAAAGAATTTCTGGGTTTTAGAGAGAAATAATATAGTAATTTTTTTGCTGTCTATGATTATTTGCAAAGGTGAGATATAAAGACACACTGTTTATGCTCTGTATGGCATGTATATGTACATATAGTGGAATGAAAAGATAAATAAAATGGAAAGTACAATGGGTTGGAAATCATGCTATATATTTCCGATAAAGAGCACAGACTGCAAAAAGGCTTGAATATCATAAAATATTCTTACAGTCAAAAGTATACCTGCATATGCTTCTTCTAAATCTCTTCTATTCCAAGTAACCAGGCAGTGACTATGATTTCCTTCTCTAAGCACTATTTCTCCAGTAGAACTTTAGACTTCAGCATTAGAATATAAGAAACAATTAGGCTGAATTATCACCATGCCACTGTGAATGGAACAGCACCTCTGTGTGCCATGAAAGCCTTATAATATTCCATATGGGATGGAAGTGGTGCTCTTGTGGTATTGAAAGCCCAGCAAGGCTCTTTCACATTTGTCTGCCAAACACACTTGCCTGTGTGTGGATCTTTTTGCATTTCTTACAAAACTTAAGCAAAGAGTGAGTTCAAGTGTTAGGCTTGTGGGGACAGGGTGGAAAAGGCATTATGGAGTAAAACTTTGTGTCAAGAAAGGCTGTGACGATAACCATAAACTCACATGGAATTCTCTGACAGTAATTTTCCAGGAAAACAAATGTTGTGCTCAGCACTCCTCTTCTGCAGCTGAGATTTCAGGACTTCTGTACAAGCTATACTTACTGTCTGTACCTCAGGTCACTCCCTTTGGGTTTCACAGAACAAGTTGGGGGAAAGACAGCAGCATCAGACACTGCATGCAGGAGAGTTGGTGCTTAGCTCACAGCCAATCATCATTAGGGCCCCTGCTGAATTTTTTATTTGCACTGCACAGCTCTTGCAAAGCTCCCCTACAAACATTTCCAAAGTCCTGCCTTTTTCCAGTGCTTTGTCCTCTTCCAGTGCTACTACAAAGATAGCTGTCTCTCTTCTCACACAGAGAAGAAGAATCAGGAAGTGATGTTAGCAATTCAAACTCTCTGATAAATCGTGAGGAAAAATGAGTTCAGAAAAGCATTCATTGTCCCTTCTAAGATATTTTATTTTCAGGATCAGAAGAGATCAAGTGATGCAAACATTTAATATGCATTTGTCTATTTTGAAAGTAATTTTCAAAGGAATTTGTCTCCTATGGCCCAAAGCTACTATGTACAATTAAAAATAGTCTTCTCCATCTTTGATTTAAGGGATGTTTGTGTGAGCTACAGTTTTAAAACCAGAGGGAAAAATAGCATCACTCAACCAGAGTAAAGAAAAGGGGCCACCTTATCGGCAACAGAGTGATTTTGACTGTACTGACAATGACATGAGTAATCCATCATGTCATCGGCCTGGTGACGGATGTACCCTGCACCTCATCTCTGTATGTGTGCAGGGAGGACTATGTAGCAAGCCAGGAGGCAAGTAACACTTAACCCCTGCAAGCTTCATGTCCCTGCTGTGCTTCAGACAACCTCTGTCATGTATGAAAAGCCTAAAGAATGACAGTAAATCTATACAGACCAGCGCAATCTACCATCGTGACAACTACACACCACCATAGCCTTATAACACTATTAAACTGTATCATCACAGACTTGTAAGACAAGGCCTGCATTATGTGCTTTGTTGAGCCACTTAAAAGGTCTTTGGAAATGCACTGAATATACCTTTTGTCTTCATTCAGTCAACAAAAGGATATAGTTCATAAATACTAATTCCATATAGACGGATGATTAATTATTTTGGCCCAGCAGAAATAACACCTTATTTCAGAAATTGACTTTACTAGTAGACAACATTAAAAGGGAGTAACAAAAGTTAAATCTTCTTAAGAATATTTTCTAAGATTTTTTTTTTAATTGACAATAGTTTTAACAGAAAATCATAGCTGTTTTCTGGTCAAAGGTGTGACCTACTTCCTTCAATTTTGTAATTTGCATGGTCACTTCTGAAAAAAATATGTACCTTAAAAACTTTGACATCCACTGTTTATTCAATTCTGAAATGTAACAAATATTTCTGCCAGCAAAATTGCTGTTCTGTAGAATTTTCATAGTTAAGGTGTAACACTGAAATGTCCCAGGATGGTAACCTCATAGATTAATACAAATGTGCTAACCCATAGTTCTCTGTGTATGTATGTGTGTGTGTGTATATATATATATATATATATTCTGGAAGTGTAATGTGTCATGAAGATACCATCCAAAATTTTTACTCAGATCAGGAAAGAGAATACCAGATAGCTCCTTTAAAAACAGATTCAATGGCAACATTTCCTGAGCCTTCAAAAATGGGCTTTTATTATCTCCCCTTTTCTCTTTCTGTTAATACAACAAGCTTCTCCTGGGTTAAAAATAAAAAAAAGGAAAATAACTGGTTGAATAGTAACATCGTTTGTTCATGTATATGCAAAAAAAGATCTTTTCACACCTTGATGAAATTAACATAAATTTAAATACTAATGAATTGGTAGAGACTAGTGAAGAATACCAAGGACCACATTCAAACTGAGTTATATCCCTATAAAACAGATCTATTTTCTAGGGACATGTGACATGAGTGTTATATGCCTTTATTGCACAATCTGCATAATTCACAGTCCAAAACAATTTGCAGCTGGATAAAGGAAATCAACTCTTTACTAGTGGAACATCACATGTAAAGGATATTATTTTCCTTCTTGGCTGAAATTACCATGTACTGTTGGAAGCCAAAAAATCCATAGTAAGAAAATACAAGGAAATGTGTGTTTGGAGCTATTCAGCATTTTGTCACTGGGGAAAACATAGTACAAACATACACAAGGCAGAGTGGGAGTGGAATGTGAGCTGAAGAACCACTGCATCTTTCAGTAATTCCAAGAAGTTGCCAAGAGAAGGACAACAGACATCAGGAGTAGTTTGTCTTCTCTGTTCCCTTCTGGCCCCATACAATGAATGCATGAAGCAGCACAACAGGAGCCAGTGCAAAACAAATATGCACAGTGGCAGAGTCAGTGTGCACATCTAAACAATTGCTATGCCCAATACTGTGGAATTTCTACACTGTTAGTGCTTTTCAACTCATCTGCTTATTGTGTGTATGGTTTACTCTACTTGGTTCTGTTGGGGTCAGTCACAACCTTCAAAGCCAAAGTTTGTCTGTATTTGCCCTTCTCTCCTGAATGGATCAAATCACACCTTTTTTTTTTGTTGTTTGATGACTTTCTTCTTCAGACAAGCATTCCTTTAGCTTCTTATTTTGCTAGGTCTTGAGAACAGTGGAGACCTGATGGCAGGACGCTCCACATCTACCAAAATCAGCTGACAGATTTCAGTAGGCATAAAGTTAATGGCGTGCTTACAGTTGGCTGAGGAGTAAGAAGGCTCTTGATTTTTATGCCTGCAGAAGCAGCAGCTGGTTCAGCACTGCCTTCCTTCCCCAATATTTTTTTTCCGTTCTACAGCAATGTATCATACACACAATCTGAAATTAATTAGTCCAAGAGCAAAATAAGATGAGAAATGAAAAGAAATCCTCCTACACTGCTCAGAACAACATGACAGTATATTAAATCACTGTTTATAAAAACACAAGGGTCTTGAGTAAAGTTATAAAGTTCATTCAAATCAGGAAATTCCTTGGTAGGAAAAGACGAGCCTTTTAAAAATATGTTTGTTGCTGAAATTGAGAGTTTTCTCAACTTTTTAAATGTTTACACATTATTTTCTTCCAGAGAACCCAGAGAGAAAATATAAGCAATATCATTTAAAAAGTATAGAATTTTCCCTTTCAACATATATTCACTATGTAGAAAAAAATTGAGATACGGCTCTAAGTCTGTCATCCATTGATCTCTCCCCTGCTGGCCAAAAATAGCATTTTCATTCTTTATCCCCAGTAAAAACATGTGAATTTACTACTCTTTCAAAAAATACTTTTTCTACCATGTTGTGCAAGTCACTACATGCAGTCATATCATCCTCAGAAGAAAACATCCTAAATGGATTTACTTTGATATTTCAGTATTGCCATCCACAACAGGGCACAATAGCTAGACAAAGAGTATGTATTGGTCCAACAGGTGAATTTGTGTGAACGAGGTATACCTTGCTGTACAAAGGAATTTATCCTCCACAAATTACAAATTACTACTTAATTTAGTTATTTTTGTGCATGAGTCAATCCTTTGTTCCCTGTGTCAGGATGCAGAACAGGCCAGGGAGTCAGGGGCAGCCAGGGCAGTCACTGCCCTGGGGATCAGGTACCCTCATGGGGACAAGGATGGTACAGCCAATAAATCTTTCTGAAGAGCGTAATTTTAGTGAGCAGAGCTGATGGATTTGCCTAGAAAACCCCCTATTAATGCCAAGCAAAACATAACATCAAACTTTACTTTCTCAACTAGTTGAAGTTTCTGTGATCAGAAATGTTCCCACAAGAATACATCATGATTTATTTAAAAAAAACAAACTAACAAAAAGTACAACCTTTTCTACTTAAAACAGAATATCCAACTTTGTACCAACTCCTTGTATACACTGATAGCAGTGCTGTTGTGGAAAATTTAAAATGAAAACAAGACATAGTAATAAATGTTGAACAATATATTGCAGACTAAAAACTCCCACAGAAATTATTTGCGCTGCCTGAGGTCCAGTGTTTCCTTATGTGATTAAGGCTACATCATCTACCTATATGTTTTATAACATGTGAACTACAGGTAAACAGAAACCTATTTTACATATGTGGACTACAGCCTTTTGAAATTTGTATTTTAAAATTCTTAAAAGGATATATACTAGAGCCCATATGCTTGAAAACAAGGTCCTGAAGATAGATTCTGCATATGCCATTTTTGAGTTGTGTGCTCAGTCATTACTAGTGAGTTCACCAGAAAACACCAGGATCACAAGACTATGGAAATCAGCCCATAACTTTCTCAGCCTGAAGGAGAATTCAGCTGCCACAGGCAAGTCCTAATCCCCCCCAAACTTGATAAGTAGGAAGTCTGAGATGCAATCTCAATCGCGTCTCAACTTAAGACAAGATCTTGCAATCTCTGAAGTTCTAGTCTCAGCCAGAAAAAAAATATACAGAAGCTTCAAGATTTCTCTAAAGCACATAACAAATGTGTGAGCATATATACAAGTCAAAAGAAAGGAATTATTTCCTACATTTTTACAGCAACGCCATTATATTTTGAAAATTGCACTAATTTGGGTGCTCTTTGGATTCCTGTCAGCCATGGCATGGATGGTGGGTAAAAGGCAAAATTTAAATCTCATAATTTATAGCTGCAAATAAGGAAATTACTCATATTTATTGATTTCAGTAAGTTCCATAAACAATATAGACTAAAAAAATGTATCTTTAACAGGAAATTTATCAGCATGTCAATTTAAAGGTTTGACAAGCCATCCTCCTCCTACGGGGAAATTTTGTGGTCCCAGAAGCCATGCCTGGGGGCAGTACAGCCACCACAGCAGTTCTGCTGAAGAGCCCAATACACAAAAGATATTTCAGAGCAGGTGACGTGCAACAGCAGACGTATTCTAGCTTTAGCTATGTGGAGTTAAGAAGTTTCTGTCCTCAGCCTGTCCTCAGCTGCTTGCCATTCCTCCCCTCCTTAGGGGCAATGCCATCAGATTTGCCGGCATAAGACCACTAACAGTTACTTCCTAACTTGTTATCTGGATGACAATATTTAGTCTTTCCAATCACACCTTAAATATTCTGTTTTAGCTGTCCAGTGTCATTATATGGTCTTGACAGAAAGATTTATTAGAAAACAGAGGAAAAAAAAAGCTGTAAAATTCTGATAGGGCTTAGCTAAAAACGAAGCATCGGATTTGGAGGTGGAAGAAACTGCACCTTTGCCCATCCATAGAGGGGTCAGGCTCTGAAAGTGTATTATCACATGGATTATCACTACTCATTCAGTGTATTCAGTGCTATGGACAACTCAAAATGTTCTACTGTTTTTTTATCTGCAGGACAGACATAACCTTTCTACACATTCTCAACCCCCAAATCTGAGTTTGTTCAGATTGAATATAGTGCAAAGAAATGGCATCATATTTGACTGAGAAACCAAGGCACTCTGACTGACTCAGACTGGATGACATATTTTTCCTTTTGCTCAGCAAGTGGATTTACTTTTTGCCCCATATAAGACAATGCAGAGGAAGAGAAGTTTAGTTAAACTACATAACCGTAAGTAAAGATTTGGGGATTTAGTTTGCAGTCTTTGGTTTAGTTTTTAACATTTTGTTGCAAAAGAATGGCTTTCAATTGTTTATGGGATAATTTTAAATAGGATTATGATAAGTTTTTTGTGCAGTTTTTGATACACAATTGCATTTACTAGAAGAAAAGGAAGAGAAATTCTGCATGACCTTGGATTCGGATGCATAAAAAGCCTACATGACTCAATACCTCTACTGCAGGATGACACATGCAATATCATTCAAAGCTTCAGACTTCACAGTGCCAAGAAGCCCTGTAAGTACTTGCAGGCTAGGGGAATGTATAGGCAACTTGACCACAGACCTTTATGTACTGGTTCAAAGGACTGAAGTGTGGTTCTAATTGTTCATTTTGAAAAAGCTTTCTATTACTTTTCTTGTCACGGAAACAAGAAAAATGAAGAATTCAGTGCCTCAGAATAAGAAAACCAGAGCTGTTGAGAGAATATGGTGACAAAATGTTCTATAGACTAGAAATTGAATATTTTAAATGTGCTTCATTCCCTATATAACATCCAGTGAGAGCAGAGGTGGCTAGGAGAGATTGATGTGTATGTGCACACTCTTGAGTTACTCTAGAAAAGAGTGAATCAATGCAACACATACTGATTCAAGAGATTAGCAGTTAAAAGACAGTTTCACATTAGAGAGCTCTGAAGTTGTCACTGTTGCCGTATCACCACTTTAACATCCCAAACAATTATTTGTACTGGTAGTGCTGACATCTTAGGACCAACATATGTAAATATTCTACATTTAATACAACCAGGATGCCTGAAAGAGCTACTGAAGTAAAATTCTAAATTAAATTTTGAGTAATATGACTTTCAAAATAAAGTTCAATGACAATGTATTTGAAGAGCTAATGTATGTTCTAGAGATAAGTCAGTAGGGAAACCTTCAGAAACGTTTTCCTTTCCAGTGATAAAATAAAGCCATCTACTCTTATGCAATTGTTACAAACTGCAAAACTTCTCTTATAATTTCTTCACTACATTAATTTTTGATTCCTCTGGTTAGAGTTTGTAAAGCCTTCAAGCATTTCCTTCCTTCTTCTGTCCTTCAGACAGCAGAAAAAAGGAGAATTAGAACAGTGTGTTTTTCTTAAAGTATTCTCTTGGAGAAGTGGACTCCTAAAAAGGCATTAGCCATGGATTTAACAAAAGGTTAACCCTGTGTGTGTGACCAACACTGAGTGGATCAGAGATCATACATTCAGGTGGTCAAAACAGTGAGCCTGCATTATAAACCAGAATTTTTTTTTAATGCTGTAGGGAATAGCTATCAATTTTTATAATACCAACATGATAGATCTGTTATTTTATAATGTACATGAGGCAAAGGCTAGTTGAATGACCAGAAAGTTGGAGAGTGGGGAAGGGTTACTAGAAAAGGTTAGTCTATTACGTATTATCACTGTGGTCTTCCTTCAAACACCTCTTACATACCCAGACCATAACACCTGTGTAAGGAGGAGTACATCTGAGCATGTTATAGGCTACCTATTCGCAGAAAACACTGGATAGCAATTACAAGTTCACTTTACTGAATAATTATTCTTTTTTTTTTCTCCTTCTAGCTCACTGACTGTAATTTGCCACTGTAATTTATTTCTTAGCAGAAGTTAGAGTTTAATAAAAAGAGAGTTCATCATTTATTTCTAGTACAATTATCGCCTCCATTATAAAAGAAAATCTGGTGCTCCTTTCAAAATCACAAGGGTTCCACTGGTCAGTGACTAATGTTAACACTTACTATATTTTTTTTCTTTCAGTGCCTATTTTCACATTAAGGTGAAGCATACAATTGTTTAAATGGGGAAGCTGATTTATCATTCAAAAAGTAATTCTTCATAGGGGCACACTAGGTGATAAAAATCAATGACAAGTATAGTAAATTGCCTGGGAGGGTTCAAAACAGATTCAAGATAAAGGAGAGAGAGAGAGAAAGAGGGAGAGAGAGATTAAGTCAAGACAGCATCTAATGCTTTTGCCAAACACTTCAGCCTCACCCTATTTGACGTTGATCTAATAGTCGACCATTTAATTTCCAGGTCGCAGTGCCAATCTTTTGTCACCTCTGTTGCCCCATATCAAACTTTCAGGAAACAAAACCCCTGAAAGCAGACAATCAATAATGAGATCAGCAGATTTTATCTTAAGAGAAACAGGACTTGCCTGCTTTGTTTGTGGAAGGTTGTTTCTTTGAATGCTTCAGCCAGGGCTGCTTGTCAGTAAGTGACTGTGATGTGCACAGCATGATTGAACGAGACTAGATAAAGTCACCAGAAAATGTGGAAGTGGAAAGCAAAACACATAAACTAAGGGGTGAAAACGTACCACACCATGTGTGGCCACACAGTTCTTATCATATGTACTCTCCTAGCATGTCATCCCATATTATTACTGGTGCATTTTAGATGTCTTGTTGCTGGTCATGTGCTAAACATATTTTTACCTTAGGATCAGAAGATACTACGGGATTCCTAGGTTTCAAGATATGGAGAACTATGCATTTCTCCATAGTACTGACTTTTTGCTGCATTGAACTATGATATTGTTTAACAGGCATGCTGTGGACTAAGAAGTTTATTGTATGGTTGGCTTGTTGTTCCCATTGTTTCTAAACTTATTTCTGAACAAAAGGGTAGAGAGGCAGGGAAGACAGTAGAAGAAGCATTTAAAAATTTTTAACAAGACTTTGTGTCTGGAGGCCCAATCTAGGAAATCTGCTTCATGGACTTGTGATGTTGATATTTCAGAAAAAAAAAAAAAATGCAGTGTCAGTGTCCACTGTCACACCATATTTTGCATGGGTCCACCCTCACTGAAATTAGGTAACATCACTTCCACTCCCTCTTCCTCTCAGCAAACTGGTATTTGGAAGAAAAAAATACCCAAGTTTTAAAATAAAAAGTAATTTTCTGGCAAACCCAACTGCAATCATCACTAACATCAGTGTAGAAAAGTAGTAACTCTGCATATTACTTTTACTAGCTTTTCTCTTTATCTTCAGATGAGCCAGCCTGGTCACAACATTTCCTTTTATAAGGCAAAGTAGGATAAATCTTCACTTTACACCACCCATTTTCATTTTTATTTCCATTACAGCCAGTATGAAAACCATCATCAGTTAAAATTACGTAAATTTCGAAAAAGTATTCAAATGAATACTGACTCCTTTAAAAAGGCAGGGGCCAAGCTCTTCTTTTTAACCACAATGAGGTGCTAGTCAATTATTTCACTTTGTTTTTGTGCAATGGCAGTACAGACTTGAATGAGAGGGGTGAAATATTCAGCATAAGTTCCATACTTGTTTTTTAAGTTGCTACTAGTAAAAGAATATGGCAGAAATAACACCATGGCTTTCCTTGGCATAAACACAGGATATTTTTAATTATTGAATTTGCTCAAGAAACTCAACTGAACGCAGTCTACAGGGTTGAGGAGAGAAAAATTGCTTCTACTAAAGCTTAAAAAATGTAACACAGTAGCATCACTAATACCTTCA
Organism: Aleadryas rufinucha; assembly: GCA_013397815.1. Lineage (NCBI taxonomy): Eukaryota > Metazoa > Chordata > Aves > Passeriformes > Aleadryas > Aleadryas rufinucha. The sequence goes on along the minus strand of VZTH01013644.1, from coordinate 7,741 downwards.
AAACCAGTGCTAAAATGTAAGGTAATTTAACTAAAAAATGTCCTCTTCTTTATTCAAAAAGACACAGTATACAAATTTAGACGGCAGAGAGAAGAATTATACTGGTGAAAAGAAAATGAAGGTATCTGACAAATAGTTACTCTGCGGATCCCTACACTTAATTTCCTATGCTCTTAATTTCTGCTTCTCTTCCTTATGATTTTCACTTCCAAGAAACTGAGCAGTTTGTTCCAGATCTTTAAAAATGTCTATTTCTAAGGAGAATGTTGTTACTCTGAGCTGAATGATGATTTAAAGAGGAATTTGTGCCCAGGGCATTGACCTTGGTGGCCTTTTCGTACATTACAATTCCAAAGGAAATCACAAAAGAAGATGGGCTTACTGTAGTTAATGAGATTCCTCACCAAAAACACTAATCTGGGTTAAAACTAAAAGAATGCTGATAAGGATATTACAGCTCATACTGAGAACAAGAAAGGTGCACTGCTAAGATCAATTGTGGATGTTAGGAGGTAGTCTTCAATAGTGGGTTTTTACAAAAATATCTATCAAAATGAATGTTTGAGAAGAAGCCTTTTAAATGAAGAGCTGCTAAAATAGAATAAAACATATCATTTCTACTTTTTTTTTTTTTTAATATTGTACCAGGTACAAATCAACCAATATTAGCAGAAGTTTAACATCACTTTAAAAGAAAGAGATTGACCTACTGAGAAAGTACATGAGTAAATGTGTAGCAATACACTGATTATTACTGTTTCCCCTCAGGCAAATACCTCTCTCTTAAGCATGTGCTTCACTGGAACATTTTGTTTTATTACCTTGTGAGATAAGTGGGGAAAAAAGCCTTTAGTACCTGGGGAATTAAAAAATTCAGACTTGTCATATCAGTGTCTGTTCTCAATTTCATGCAGGGCGCATAATTATAACCGTGTTTAAATTGAGCCCAGAAGAAAGATGGGTTCAAGTGCAAATTAATTTCAGATTATCACAACAAAGGCAATCAAATCTCAACAAGCTTGCCAGCAAAATACTTTGCAAAGGTCCCCAGGTCCCTTCCCACCCCCAACTTACAACAAAGACCTTTCAGCTCAAATTAAGCTAATGATCTAATACAACATTTCTGCCTACCTTTTTGGGTTTTATTATTTACTCAGATGTGTGCATTAAGTTAGTGAAAAATGGGGGGAAAAGAGGAAGAAAAGGTGGCACAGAAAGGTCAGTGTTTAGTATCAGTATAGTGACAAAATAAACAGTCAACAACCCTGACAAGGTCTGCATGTCGTCAAATTGTCTTATTCTGTGGAAACTATCAGAGTGAATTGACAGTGTTGAAAGAATTTGAAATTTATCTGAACCCCTTCTCATACAGACAGAATCCAAAACCAAATAGCATGGCTCACCTCCTCCACCTATCTATCAGCACAGCTTTTATATAAATCCAACATCTTACTCTATCCTATGGGAACCTGCTAGGGAATGAAGGGAATCAAGTGCTGAAAAAATTCAAGTCAAGCCTCATTACCTCCTCATTACCTTTGCAAAAGTGGAGTGAGAGAAAATTTTATCTAGGGAACAGAAGCTTGGGAATCTCATTCAGAGTTCTGTCTGGTTATTGCACAGCCAACCATGGAGCTCTGCCTCTGTGGGATTAAAGTTTTCTTCCCATTTCTCTATAGTAATGATCCACTCATTAAGGTTTTTAAGGTAAATTACCATCACTTATCATTATGCCAGTCACTAAGTAAGCTGCATTAAACAAGGAATGTCAGTCGTGCCCTTTGCTTTTCTTTCTTTCCAGCTATCATGAGGAAATAAAGAAAATACATTTTGCAGTTGGTTTTATATTTCTATATTAATTATATTTTCCCACTTGTATTTGTTAGACCCTTAGGGCAGACATATTAGATAGAAATATAAATTACTTTGTAAAAAACAAAAAAGTATACATGCAGGTATGTAATTCTGTCTTCCTGAAAAAAAAAACCCTTGAAAACATGATTTTTTTTAGCAGTTTATTTCCATATTCACTTTGCTTCTATCTGAGGATTTTATGTACCGCCTCACTGTAGCATGTAAGAACTATTCATCTTCCTACATTTAAGTTTGGTTGTTATAATGTGCTTTTTAATTATTCAACTCACCCTTTTTGTTTTAAATCACTTCTTTTGTCAGTTTATCCTTTATTATGCAAATTGTTGTTGCAAAATAAAAATGCCCCACATACACCCTATTTTGAGCTTTTTGTAATGCTCAGTTCCTTGCTTCCTTGTTCTTTTCCATAAAAGTCTTGAAGCTTCTTGTTTATTTTTTTTCTTTTTCACTCAGCATTTCCAAGCAAATTTACATGGGCATTTTTAAATTCACAAATAAATTTGCTGGGTTTTGAGATCAAATGTGTCCTTTGGGAAATTTCTGAATTTTTTGCCGTCACTTCTCCAACAAATTCATTGGAAGTTCATCTCAAAAATAAACACATAAAAACGAACTATGTAGCAATTACGTTGTTTTGCCAACAGGAAAGTGATCTGCAAGAACTGTATCCCCTCCAAGCACCCATTTGCTTTTCCTATTTGACTGGAGAGATCCTTAAATTAGCCCAATGCCCATCTGTCCCCATCATGAGACACTGGGTGATAGCCACCAGTCCACTGTAGATAGAAGAGAAGGCCACAGAACTAACCTTCCCAAAACAGCCATATGTCCCAGGTGCAAGAAGAGGAGAATCAATAACACTTCAGAACCTTCATGGGAAATACTGGGCCTCATCCTTTTGCAAGGAATATGTACTGGAGGAGAAAAAAGGGATGTGAGAAGATAAAGGGTGGGGATGGCAAAGGCAATCAGAATAAATTAGAGGAGGGAACTAAGAAGGAGAAGGTAAGAGCTGGGAACTCTCATGGCTCCAATAAAATGGTAGGCAATATCAGATTGAAGACATGTAAAAATAAATTCCTAACAAAGGCAAGCCACTTTCAAAACTGCAAAAGGCTGCCTTAGTTTCTCTGCTACCAGTTGCTTTTATAGACTTCCCCCTCTTCTTCTAAATGGTGTTTTTTGCCCTCTTTCTCCAGCTCAATTTCCTTTCCTAACACTTACAGATCCCACATGCAACTAAAAAAAAGTGATTCTCCAATAGGATTTGCATTTTTGTAACTTTACCTTTTGTGTAAAGCACAGTCCTCATTAACTCTACAGCAGTTATGGGCTGGAAGACCACATGTTCCTGTGACACAAAGAAGTGAAACTGATTATTTGGCAGATGGTGATATTTTGTGGAGCCATGAACCTCTGTTGTAATATTTTTGAAAGAACATTTTAACTCTCCTGGCAAGAAAATCTTGAAAATGGGTCTTTAGCATCTCCAAAGACTCTGAAACCAAAAAGAAAATAGAAAGAATCAATGCCACATTATATTTAAAATACTGTGATAATGAACCAGTCACGTGAGGCCTGTCTGGAACCATTTGAACATGACAAAATGGATTCTAAAATGATTAGTTTTACCTTCTTTTGCTACATTTTAAAATTTAGCTTTCCTTAAGCATCAGATATTAATGAGTTAAATTAATGTGCCAGTCATGAATGTGAAGTTACTGTCTGTAAAAACTCTGATCTTGAAAAGATTTCAAAATATGCTTATCAGTTCAGCAGTTCTTTTTGCATGTGGAAAAACAATGTCCTTCTAGGACTAAACCTGGTTAGGATGCAGTCAAATTTTCAAGAAGGAAACAGTACTGTTGCAGGCTGGGGAAATATAAACAGCTTCATGCATAAAATATCACTGAGGTTACCTAGTCTGGAGAATGCAGGAGAAAAAAACCCAACCACTTTAGACTAGGCACTAAATGAAATCCATATAACCTATTTATCTTTGCCTTTATGTTAATTAAAAATATTAGACTGGTCCACATAATTATTTGTGCTCAGTTGTACATACTTCAACACCACGATGGTGATGTTTTCAATACTGAGTATAAATCTTTGTAATACCTTTAAATCCCTGAGAATTAATGACCAAATATTAGCTAATACTCATTGACATCCAAGAGCAATTAATCAAAAGACTGCAAGATACAGTCATATGATGTGAATAAAAAGCAGTAAAATAAAATCTCTTGAAGAGATGATATACTTTTTTCTTTAACATCTAGAATAACCATGCTTAATACTTGCTGCTGCAAACACTGAACAGGCATTCTTACATGCAGCACAAATATATAGACACCTCGTCAATGAAAAGTGCTAATTCTGTTCTAGGTTGACAGTAGAAATACCTTCAGTGTATTTTGGTTTCAAAACCTGTAATTTTTATACACAAATACATACTTTTTTATATTGCAACTGATTATAACCTCAGTACTACAAGACTTCGATGACTATTATAATAATTTTATTGCAGGTTTCCACTGCATGGCAACACCATAACAATCATGATGTGTCTGTTTGTTAAATACGTGAAGGACTGGCCCATTCTGTGAATAAATATAAATAGGACTAATATACAAATAAATACAAATGGGAATGCTATCACTTTAGAGTCGCATACATTTCCTCAGACAGAATAATCTACTGAGAAGCAGTAGATTATTGTGTTACACTCAGAGTGTGGGAAAGGCTGCAGAGTCCATACAATGATTACACATTGTAAAACATAAACTAAGGTAATAAGAATTGCAAATAGCTTTGGCTTGATATGCAGGATATTGTAATAAGCATCCTCCCAAACTTGAGCAATCAGAGGAAGAGCCCCTTACAACTTCAGTCTTTGATCTCAAGATAATTCTGGATCTGTTTTGCCACGAAAATTACTCATTTTTCCTGAGGCAGCAGTAAGAATGCAGAGCTAAGGCCATGCTCTGTCATTTTACTACACCTTGAGGAGAATTTTCATCACTTTGGCAGAGGGATACATTGTCTTAAAAACCTCCAAAATACATAATCACCTGAAATACTGGGGACTGCTTTTAACCAATTTTATAATAATTTTTTTCAAATACATTCACAATATATGCAAAGTTTCTTGTGTCATACATGAAAGATATCAGTTTCATGGTTCGTAACAAACTAGATGATGGGGAAGGTAAGATTACAGCGTTCAATTTAAAGGTAATTTTAATCCCCTTTCAATGCTGTTTTCTCTGTCTTTACCACAAATGAGAAAATCCCATTTTTCATTAAATGTAAAATTATTCCTTAATTTCTTCCTTTGGAGGCAAAGAAATATTCCCTTTTAGGAAGAATTTTGTTTAAGAAACTGAATTACATTGTAAAGCCCCCTGAACCACACCCTATTGTTGATCTTTTCTGTTGACAAGCTACAGTTCAAAAAGTATCATCATTTGATGGTCTCTAAAGGAATGTTGTCACGCTGTGCCCACTGTTCAGAGGCACACTTCACTTTGTCTTGGTGTCTCTTTACTCATGGCTAGATCCCATATCGTCTCTGTCTTTGGGCACTGATATTCAGATGAGATTATCTAGCTGTGCAGTTGAAATACACTCAGCCTTGCTGCTGCCCACCCATTGGCAGATTTGTGCCGATACAAGGAGGGGAGAAAGAGGAGTCTCACGTGCTGCTTATCAGAACAGGTTGCATTGGCATGACAATGCATCAGAAGACTGCCCAGCTAAAGAGGCCCCCATTGCCACTGCAGACATGTTATTGAGCCAAGAGCCTGGGAAGAGGCAGCATTTTTGCCATGCAGCTTTTGTGAATGTTAGGGAGGGAATAACAAACTACATTTCCTAGGGTAATCTAAGAGTTTAGAACAGCCCTACAGTTGAAATAAAGCTCTCATACAGGTCATGGAAACTGACTAGTGGAGTTTTCTCAGGACTCCAGACAGTCTTCCCATTTCTCCTTCCCTGGCACCACAAGGCCTCACACCTTTAGAAATACTTAAAATGAAAACAAACTCTCTTCTACATGCACTTTCTAATAGCATTAAAATAAATCATCATCTATAAAGCCAAACAATGCCACAAATCTGTTTCCAGCCATGAGTTGGTTTCAGTAGTGCTTACCAGCAGCCAACATTGAGTTACAGTATTTTCTTTCTATTTAAAGAACTAAATGGGGAGCTTTTTTCAAATCCCAAGTCAACTTTTTAAAATAGAAAGTAATATACAAGAGCTTGCAAATCTGCTTGTAATCAGGACTCCTGGAAGTTACATCTGGTTGACAGATTTAGAGCACCACAAGTGTAGAAAAAGGAAGGGTAGAAGAATAGCAGCAGCAGCATCAAGAGTGGGAGGGGATAAACAGAACACCAGCAGCAGATACTAAAGGAAGCATCTAGAAAACAATGGATAACAATAAATAAAATGTATTTCATGCTAACAACCAATACCATGGCATATAGATACTGAAAGAAAAGGTAACACACTGTAAAATATGTTTTTCCTGACTGAAATTGTTAAGAAATACACAGTAAATATTTATTGATAAATTTTGATTTAAAGATAATTAGAAGTATTTCTAAGTCCTTCTGAGTAGCTTATAAAGATATATTTATTACTTAAATGCATCACAGGTGAGTAAAAAAGAATGGATACCTATAGCTACCCAACAAATTAAGATCTTAATTTTTTAAAAACAAAATAGGTTTCTTCACAAGACTGAATACATATAGACCTCTCACACCTCTCCCTTTAATAAGCATAAGACTGTGAAGTCATTAATTTACAGTGTTTTACTTTGAACACACAGAAGTCTTGCAAAGCCTCCGAGAATTTATGAAGCCAAGCTTTGTCAATCCTCATCCATTTCAGTTCAGGAATTCTCAGGTTCCAATCATAAGCAATTACTATTGCTAATTTTATTGAAAGCAACATTGACAGCTTTTGACAATAGCTCAGTAGTATAACTTTAACCTAAAGCTTCTTATAATTGTATTTTACTATCATAAAAGTAGCTCTCCAAATTTGGTAAATACTTTATTAAAACTGAAAAGACAAAAAGATGAGTTGTATGATTTACAAAGTGCTACTTCAATGAAATGCACAGATACAGTCAGATATATGCATAGAGACACAGAGAGGTTTCTAAAATTTGATAAATATTTCTCCATCTCTCTCTCTCTCTGACTGTTGGGGTTTTTTAATGACAGGGAAACTACTTCAGAATTTTCAATCACCTTAGAAACATTTCTGAGTATCAAATGGTCTTCAGAACTCAAACATCCTACACATTCTGTGTCAGGCATATATTGTTTGTCACCAAATTAATGTCGCTCTGGAAGAGTCAGAAAGGCTGAACCAACCAAAAACCCTTTATTGAAGGAGTGGTTTCGAAACATTTCACTGTTACTCTCTGTTGTGATAAGTTTGCTTGGTTTTGTCAATAAATGTCTTTGGGTTTGGAGAACTTGATCTTTTACAGAGAAAGTAACAGATCAGGGAAGTTTCCATCTTAGCTGTAGAACTTTGTAGTGAAGGAAAGTTCATCTTCTCTTTTTCTCTCGTAGGGGTGAAATGTCCAAAGAAAGACATAAAAAACCCCTCCATCCAAGGCAGAAAAACAGGTAAGAAAAAGACTCCTTCCATTTTCCTTTCTCATCAGAGACATGATGTGTTGTAAACAAGCAAAAGGGAACAGAACATAAAGTTAAGCAGCATAAATGTAAAAACAACATGATGGACCAAACAAAAGTTTGAGGACTAACTTTCAGTAAGTATACAAAACCTTAGTAAAGCTTTTTCATGAACACCACAGTTGAGGAATGTTCCAAGGAGAAGA
>VZTH01013638.1:0-31178 GCA_013397815.1 Aleadryas rufinucha | reverse complement strand
TTTGGCCCAAACCGGGACAGATGGAAAAGACCTCTCAGATGATTGAGTCCAACCATTAACTGAGCACTGCCCAAGCCCACCACTAAACCATGTCCCTGAGTGCTAGAGCTACGTGTCTTTTAAACCCCTCTAGGGATGGTGACTCTGCCACTTCCCTGGGAAGCCTGTTCCAGGGAGTGACAGCCCTTTTTTCCCTCTAATATCAGCTCTAAGCCTCCACTGTGACAACTTGAGATGAATGTCAGCCTGCGTGTGAAGCATGGGTGAAATTCCCTGTGGATTTACATTCAGTGGCTTTCCACCGGTGCTGCAAACAGCATATAGTGGTTAAGTGCCTGCAGTGGACACAGAAGGAGGGATAGGCAAGAAAGTGAATAGAAAAGATAAAGAAATAAAACCAAACAGAAGGAAATGGCTGCTGAATTTTAAAGTACATTTCAGCATTAACTTGTATAGCTCAACACCAGGAGGAAAAGCAAAAGTGTTCAGCAAACTCAAGCAGAAAAGTAGAACAAATCTTGAGTCAGATTGATGATACCTCAGTGACTGTATTTCAAAGGGATTTAGATGGTTATACCCTACATTACACGGAAAGTGTGATAACCATGCAAGTAAATGTTAATTTCCATGGAAATTACAACAATAAAGCACTTTGAGGTACTATCTTTCATGCAGCAAAGGTCCCAAGGTACTTTACTATTCAAAACAATTTAAAACAGCGACAGACAACGTTTTCTGTATTTGATTTAAAACCAGCAATGAAAACCAGCTTTTGCATTTTTAAAAATGATAAACATTCTGCATTCAGAGACAAAACTTTCTCTATACTGCCTCTGATTCCACCAGTCACTTGAACTCTGTACTTTTAGCCTGCCTCTCAGCTTGCTGATGCTGCTGGGTGGACCTTCCATCTGTTACTGAACATCAACCCTCCCTAAGGCAACAGCTTTACAGCACTGAAAAGCTACAAAATGGTACTTAAAGTTCACTCCTGCTTTATGTCTAGGTCTGTTGGTGGAGAAGCAAATGTCTTCCAAAACAACACTTTAACTGCAAACGGCAGCAGGATACTGCCTTGGGATATCAGTCCTCATTCTGCAGCACTCCAGAACTCATCTCTCAGGAATGATCCTTACTTGCTCATTTTTTGGCATTGTTCTCACATTAACTACCTCTGCTGTTTAAAGGTCTTTACTGGAATAATTTTTCAAAAGCTTGGCCTCAGTAGACCCAGACTGTAGCAAATGTGTTTTAATTTCTCATCCACTAAGAAAGCCTAAAGTCTTTTCTACCTTCTATTTGGTATGTTCGTACTGGCTTTTTCATTCACACTGAAATTTTCATGATTCTGGAGAGGTGACTTTGAAGGGCTGAGGAACATCTAGGTGCTCTCTTGTTTACTTTTCTTTACTACTCTGATGCCACATTTCATTAGCTGTAGATCTGCAGGATTTTTCTTTACACTGATATCACATTCAATTAGCTGCAGATCTTGTCTAAAGTTCTTTTGCATACTAAGTTTGTTCTAAATGTAAATCCTTCCTAAATGCTGTGGAATTAACTCTTACTAAGTTTTATTCAAATCTAGGATAGAAAAAATTGGTAGCCTGATGGAATGTTCTCAAAAGAGCTTACTTAATATTAGTTGCCATTTATTTTATAATCAGTATTCGAAGGGCTTCACCTATTTTGTAGCTATTTTTCTGGGAGGAATCATTTGCCAGGCAAAGGCATTCATTGTGTCTGAACACAAATTGAAATTTGAGAATTTTAATACAGATTACACGACTAATTCTTGCAAAGTTGGCACTAGTAAGAAAGATACTTTTATTTCTGTCGATGAGTGAAACCAGCATGGTTCAGTTGTTGGCACAGAGACTGGGTGGGATCCACGGGTCCTTTTCATTTGAGTATCCATCACATCCTATTTTTCCTTGACAAAAAATTTTTTTGTGGAACAGATCATCTTGAGTATGATCCCAAAGCACATATAGGACAAACAAAGGATCAGACCCAGCCAGCATAAATTTAGGACAGGCAGGTTCTGCCTGACCAGCCTGATCTCTGATGCCCAGGTGACCTGTCTGGTGAATGAGGGAAGGCTGTGGATGTGTCTGCCTGGACCCCAGCAAAGCCTTTGACACCTTCTCCCACAGCATCTCCAGGAAAAGCTGCAGCCCAGGACCTGGTTCACTCTTCTCTGGGTTAGGAGATGGCTGGTGGCCGGGCCCAGAGAGTGGTGGGGGATGCTGCCACATCCAGCTGGGAGCCGGTCACTCTGGTGTCCCCAGGGATTGGTGTTGGGGACAGGCCTGTTTAATATCTTTGTTTATGATCTGGACAAGGGCATTGAANAGGAGGGGAGAGCCAGGGGGGGTCGGGCTCTGCTGCCAGGGAACAGGGACAGGAGGAGAGAGAACAACCTGAAGCTGTGCCAGGGGAGGTTCAGGTTGAACAGCAGGAAGAATTTCTTCTCTGAAGCAGTTACCAGTTATTGGAAGGGGTTACCCAGGGAGGTGGTGGAGTCACTATCCCTGGAAGTGCTCAGCAAATGAATGGACGTGGTACTCAGTGCTCTGGTCTGATGGTGACCAGTTAAAGGTTGGATTCAATGATCTTGGAGGCCTTTTCTAACCTAAATGAATTAGTGACTCCCAAACCTTCAACATTCCCTGTGAAATACTGTTGTTTTCATATGAAAGAGATGTAGGAAGTCAGAGCTTTTGCAACCCAGCACACATAAGCTAACTGGAACTGCCAGCCTTGTTCTCAGACCCTGGACTGTCATGAGGAGCCCAAAGCAGGTATTTGTTCTCTGTATTAACTTAAGCTCCCTCACCCTTGAAGGCAAGCACTTATTGGGTACTGCCACTTGAAAATTTTAGTTTAATTGGAAGGAGAAAGGGTAAGGAGACAAGTTTAACAGAACTGAAAATGCTACAAAATCTGTATTTTTTTTTCCCTAAATGAATGTCATTTTTGTTAAAATGCTCTGATTTGCAATCATGAGAATAAAATAAAAAACATGTCAGTTTAATTCAGACTGTGCTGTTGAAGACATGAGTTGCATAAACTTTTTTTTGGCCATTTAAGAAATTTGCTTCCCTTGACCCCAGGTGATGGTTCTAGTCCCCATGACGTAGTTTGCTTCCCTCTCACTTGTGCCAGTGCCATCTGGATGTGTTGCTAAAGAAAATTTTTCACAAATTACATCCTGGGCTGCATCAGCGTCATCTGCAAGACCCATTTCCACTTTCTAGCCTGTGAGATGTACAGGAGCAGATGGCGAGGGCTTAGAGAAAGAATATGAAATGGCCTTACTGATTTTGGCCAAAGATTCATATATTCATATAATTGCAGAATCATTAAGGTTGGAAGAGTTCTGTGACATCATTGGGTCCAGCCATTAACCCAGCACTGCCAGGCTCACCATTAAACCATGTCCCCAAGCACCACATCTACCCATTTTTGAACACTTTGGGGGACATTGATTCCATCACTGCCCCGGGCAACATCTTCCAGTTCTCGACAACCCTTTCAGTGAATAAATATTCTCTGTATATTAAATATAAACCTTGCCTGGCACGACTGGAGACCATGTCCTCTTTTTCTCCTTCTTTTCTTCTTCTTAACACGTTTTTTTTGGATGCTGCTGAACATTACATTGGTAGCTTCATGGACTGTCTGTTATGAACTCCAATTTCATCTCTGAGCTGCAACAATTAGCACAGAGTACATTTCCTCTAACATAAAGATTAGGCTATTGGGGTTTGGTTTCCCCAAGTGAATCACTTTATGTTTATTTGAAACAAACATTTTCTTCTATTCTACCACTAATTCTTATCAGCTCCTGTAATTCTTCAGGCAGGCTTCATCTTTCTTACAGGTAAATATTACAGTACCATTACCAAAATGTGATCTTCTGACCTTTCAACTCTCAATTAGTGTTAGGACTCTACCAACTAATTTGCTAACCTGGTTTTCCTTAACGCTTTCATTGTGAGGAGTTTTGAGAGAAACTTGTTGAAAAGCCAACTGGACTGTGTTAGCCAGCCCAATTTCTCTTCTCTGTGAGGTATTAAATTATTGTTTCATGAGGTAAGATGCTGCCCAAGCTCTGCAAAAGCTACCTGTCAAATGGAACCATAAAAATAATGAAATACTTCATCATTTTTGCAACTTTTCCACTATTTAGTCATTTTCTTTGAAAGTTTTTGATCATCAGGTTTTTTATCTCTCTGGGATGGGGAAAACTTGCTGTTCCTCAAATAAAAGATGAGATACTTCAGGGAAGCAGTTACAGTGGAAACAAAGTACTTTAATAAACTGATAACTTAGAACAAGTTTTATAAAACTTACAATCTAGTGATTTTTTTTTTTTAATAGCAATTTGAATATTTCATGGAATATGTAAAGAGTATGATTTTATAAATTTAACAAAAAAGGAAAATATAAATACTGAAACAGAGATTTAAATATGTTAAAAAAAATCTAGTAGAATGCTATCATGTTTTCTCCCATGACTATTGTTGCCCCAATTTTTTGATTTGTAGTTGTGAGGAATGAAATGTGCAAAGAAGGGAGAACAGTGGAGGGATGTGAGTAAAATGACAGAGGAACACTGCTTCAAGGCAAAGATCTATCAACTGACCATTAATATAACTCTGCTTAATAAAAAGGTGTCATGTGAAAATGTTTAATTTTCTAGCTTTTCTAATTTACATGCCCGGAATCTAAGCCACTCTGTTTTGATCTGTGACCATCAGTAGATGTGGAAGGGAAAAGCATTCCTAGTATCTCTTCTACTCTACAGCTGTTGGACTTACAGGCTCCCTAGCACTTTTCTGGAATTTCATGGTTATTTCTTTGGAGAGCAGATCAAGGCAGCTATAGCAACTCTGCTTTGGAGATGGGTTGAGAGAGCTGGGGGTGTTTAGTCCGGAGCAGAGAAGGTTCTGGTGCCTAAAAAAGCTCCAAGAGAGCTGGAGAGGGCCTATAGTGACTGGGCAAGGGGAAATGACTCCAAACTGACAAAGGGCAGGGCTAGATCAGATATTAGGAAGAAATTATTTCCTGTGAAGGTGGCGAGGTCTTGGCACAGGTTGCCTAGAGAAGCTATGGCTGCCCCATTGTGCAGGTTTGAAAGCAAACCAGTAAGACACTCCAAGTCAGAAATACAATTTAATAAGGAAAAAAGTAAATTAAATGCAATAGTATAAAAAAAACCACTGACAGAGTCAGAATACAACCTGGCACCCTGTCAGTCAGGGTGTTGGTAGCAGTCTGGATGAAGTGGTCCTGTTGAAGCAGTGATCCTGTAGAAAAGAGTCTGGTCTTCGCCTGAAGGTCCAGTGGTGCAGCTCTTGTGCTCCAAGAGTCCCGTAGGTAAGGGCTGTCTGTGCTGTTCCAAACCTCTGATTATATACAGATGGGAACTCTCAGTTCCTCCTCCTGGGTGGAGCATCTCACAATGGGATGGTGAGCCATGAGGCAAGGCAGTGATGGGCCCATTAACAGGAGACAGTCCAGAGCGAGTTATCTATGAGTCATGTGGCAGGGTCCTTGATTGCCCATTAACAGAGAGAGCTTCCAGAGGGACTTATCAAGGATGAGTCATGGTAGCAGATAACGAACACTGCCCCACCTGCTGCAACAGCCCATGAAGATGGTGATAGAATATATACTACATCTTACATTGTAACCTAGGACACCCATCCTGGAAGTGCCCAGGGCCAGGTTGGATGGGCCTTGGAGCAACCTGGTCTGGTGGAAGGTGTCTCTGCCCATGGCAGGTGAAGTTGAACTGGATGGTCTTTAAGATCCCTTCCAATCCAAACCATACTGTGATTCTATGATTCCATTTTTCTGTGTAGAATGCAGTAGAGCAGACACCCTGTCCATGACTTGGGCTTGTAGGTGCTGCCATAAGCCTGCACAAAGCCAGGATATCAAATTTTCTGGAGATAGAAGCAGAAATCCCTGTTTTGTTTCCCCCTTCTCCTGAGCCATCATTTCAGGTGTCTTTGTGCAGACTACAGGGATGTTGGTGTGGAACATGCTGGGTAAGGCTGTGACTAAGTGGACAAAAGGATCATTTAATATGACCTTGCCTTGAGTGTCATGACAGACATCTCAACCAGACCAATCTCATTCATTATTAAGAATCTACAAAGAAGTTGTCTCAATCAGAGTAAGTCTCCCAAGACCCATTTTTAGTCTGTGTAGAGAAATAGGAAATCCTGAGAGTGACTCATTTGGCCTAATTTTAATTTTTGCTTTAGAATGGAATTAATCACATTTAGTCTCCACTGACTACACTGAGAAGGGGTCCATTTTCCAGAACTGGGAGTGTAGAGGGACTAAACCAGATGTGGCTGTTTCCATTTAGTCTGGTGACTAACTAGAAAAATGTGAGTTATGCCTTCACATGGAACTCAAGCACCAGAAGTTAGATTGCAATATAGGCAGACAGAAGGAGACGTGCAGTGGGTTCTCAGCTCCTCTTCCAGATGAGTTAGCACCGTGTCTAATAGTCTGCTTGCTTCTAGTCACATTTTGCTTCTGGGCACATTTCCCAAGGCTCCTTTGAGCTCAAGATATTCGCATCCTGTAAACGAGTAGAAAGGACTTTAAAAGTTGGTAAAAAGTGAAAAGGCCACTCTTGTCACACAGCTGTTGTGTAACATCCTTTTTCTGCCTGTTTTGGTCAGTCTGTAGTAATTAGTATGTGCTAAAGACCTTAGTAATGGGTAAGATTTAAGGGTATGAACTTATAGGCAGACTTCCTATATTATAAATTCTTCATGTATCTTTCAACATTTTAAAAATATTTAATTCAAGAAGATTTTCATGGCAATTTTGGGGTGGATTTTTGTCCATGAAAAAAGTAAATCAATGTACTGAAAAATTTATAGAATAGAAAAAACATGTTAAACATGACAAAAAAGAGCAGTTATTTTGCATTTTTAAGTCAGGAAATTGATACTGAAATTGGTGTTTCTTTTACCAACTTTCCAGTGAAACTTTTCTTGTCACACAGCTGAAGGATATCTGGTTTTACTACAAAGCCCAGCAGCAATCCTTATCACTTCAGATAAATGTGCTCTTGCTGGGCTAAGTGGTCCTTCAATACTTCTGGCACTCCTGGGTTAGCTCAAATCCCAGGGGAGCAGATCACAGGGCAGCAAATCGACCATTGAGTAATTTTCTACACTGTGTGTACAAAGGAGCTGTGGAAAATCAGACTTGCTGATGAAGATATTTCAAGTTTTTTATCTGCCTTCATATCCCAATTCTTCTGCACTTTTTTTCCTCCATTCCTTCAGCATAGAGAGTCTGTTCTAGATCCTCAGCCTAGACACAAAATTATATTTGCTTACATTTCTAAGAGGCCTTGAGCCCATTTTGTTGACATTAGATACTTAATTCTCATGCTGCCATTTCAGACTATTAAGGGTGAAAGGTCTATCACTTTACAGAGATGAAAAATTAATTCATTCCTGGCTGGAAAGAGCAGACTGATAAGCAGAGTTGAGTTTGGATCAGAACAGGAGGTAAAAAATAATTACCATCTTTGCTTTTCAAATTAAGATCAGAGCCAAATAATCTCGAAACTTTATTGTGAGATGATAGGAAAGTCCAAGGAAGGGGAGAAAGAAAAAGAGAATCAAATATCAACAATTTAACAGGTAAAATATCTGTAACACATCTGGGCACAATATCGCTGGAACCAACTCAGAGATGTTTAAAAAAGCAGATTGCAGAAAAAGTACAAAAAAGTACAGTATTGGATCAAAATTATCATGTTTGTCTGGAAGATATTGGCTGTTTTTCAAAAGAAACTCTGTGTCAGTACCAGAGTTTTGTGCTTTTATTCTCACAAATTGTTGCTGAAATGGTCTGTATGTAATGACACATCATTCCAGCTCCTTGTATTTGCCTACCAGCTTCATTTCAGAGTGTCTGAATTACCATTTCAAGTACTGTCTATAAAACTCCTGAGGAATTTACTGTTAAAAGTGAGCAAAAGATCATCTGGCAAGAATAATAGAACTGAAGTGATGTGTAACAAATTCACTTGCATGGGAATTGCATTTTCAGAAAGGGCTTCAGATCTGGTTTTGACCATACAGAATAATTTCACAAAGGAAAAGAACAATTTAGAAGTAATCAAAATATTATGCTTGGTTTGACTACAATAATGTAAAGTTTCATCATGAGATTAAGGTGAAAAACTGAAAATGCCTGGAGACCCTGTCCCCTCCTGACAAAATATGACCTGGCCTCAGGTAGTCCATGTCATTTCTCAGCTGCTCTACAGGAACATGATATTCCTGGGCATGATGCCTTAGCTGTTTAGGAAAAGCCAATTAGTACCAAATACTGGAGCAAAATGAGTCTCTCCATTGCACATGATGCTTTTCCCTCAGGGAAGAGAATGAAAGGGAAACAATATGTGACAGTACAGTCATGTTTCTTAATGCACTCCTGGAAGAAACCCAGCTATTGTTGTGAACAGGCTTGTTTAAACCCTACGAGAAACGGAATAAGGTGTTGCACTCCAAAAAAAAATCAAAACCAAAACCAAAACCAAAAATCAAAGCCAAACAGAGAAAGGGATGTGTGAAATCAGGTTTTACATTTGGTTTTAATTTTTGTTGCTCTTGTTTCGTGGTGGGTGTCAGGTTTGTTGTGTGTATTTTTTGGTGTGAAATCAGAATAATTTCATTAAATACTTTGCATGAGGGAAATTCCTAAATACTGATTTACATGAACAAGCAGATATAATGAGTAAGATTTTTTTTCCTGTATGTGAATTAAATGGTCTCATCCAGCTCAAAATTAGCACCAGTTTTGTTCTTGACAGAAGCTGGTTCCAATTAGGTTTTTCTGTGATAATTAGCAGCCTGCAATGGTTGTACCTACAGGGTTGAGAGGGAAGTAATGCAGATTCTAAGCAAAAAATATAACTTAGTGTCGTAAGCTGAATCTCCTAAATAGAGCCTACCTTCCTGTGAAAATGTTCCATCCCTGGGAAGTGTCCAAGGCCAGGTTGGACATGGCTTGGAACAACCTTGTCAAAGTGGAAGGTGTCCCTGCCCATGGTAGGGGGGTGGAACAAGATGGTGTTTAGAGTCTCTTTCAATCCAAACCATTCTGTGAGTCTATGATTCTATGATTTTATGATGATTCTATATAAGAAAAATAAGTTTTAATCATTCATTTTATTCACTGATCCTCGCATGGCACCTCTCTTTAGTGCTGACCATCCACATTTTTAAGTAAATAGTTTTCGTCCTGTTTTGCTTGTGTAATACTGAGAGACTGTTTTTATAGCATATCATCTGTGACCATATAGTATTAAAATTTGAGCTGAGGAATGTTTTACCTTATTTTTACCTTATTTTCCATCTGTGATATTTTACCTCTGTCCTGAATCCTAAGATTCCTCTTGCAGTGACATGGTTTAGCGGTGGACTTGACATTTTTAGGTTAATGGTTTGACTCAATCATGTTAAAGAGTTTTTCCTACCTATAGAATACTATGGTTTCTGTGTTTCTGTGTTTTGTATACAAAGTAAACATACCTTGTGTTTTCAAGTGCCAGATTTGCAAATCAGGAGGTGAAAGAAGCTGCACCTTGATGAAAACTGGTTTCATTTTACACATTCTTAACAATGATTACACCTGTCACTATTCTATGGCAAAACTCCCAGTCCCTTCACTTGGTGGGATCAGTAGCATTCCTCTAATCCTCGAAGGGCTTGCACAGATAAAATCCTACTGTACTGCTCTCAACCATGTCTTATTGGACTGATCTTACAAGGTCTCTGCAAAACAGGTGCCCCCTTAACAAGGAGCAACTTCAAAGCTGAGACATTTCTGCGTCACTTCTGAAAAGTTACTGGCTCGCAGTGACCGATGTTGATGAAAAGAGCCACTCTGCGATTCTATGAAAAGAGCAAAACACCTTCCTGTGCAGGTGAAAGAAAGCATAATTGAAAACCTGGGCTCATAGAATGGTTTGGGTCCAAACGGACCTTAAAGATCATCTCTTTCCAACCCCATGCCATGGGCAGAGGCACTTTCCACTAGAGCAGATTTCTCCAAGGCCTATCCAACTTCCTCCTAAACACTTCCAGGGGTGGGACACCCACAGTTTCTCTGGGCATCCTGTCTCAGTGGCTCACCACCCCCAAAGTGAAGAATTTCTTCCAAATATCTAATCTAATACAACCCTTTTACAGTCTGAAGATATTCTCCCTTATTCTATCACTCTCTGTCCTTGTGATAAGTTCCTCTCCAGCTCTTTTGGAGGCCTTTTAGGTACTAGAAGGGTCTCTAAGATCTCCCTGCATCCAGCGAGATCTCCCTTCTCCAAGCTGAACAGCCACAATTCCCTCAGCCTGTCTCCAGCCCTCTGAACACTCTGGGGCCTCCTCTGGGCTCACTCCAACAGGTCAGTGTCCTTTCTGTCCTGGGAACCTCAGAGGTGGATGCTGTTCTCCAGCTGGGGCCTTATAGAGCGGTGGGGAGAATCACTTTCCTCGACCTGCTGGTCAGGCTTCTTTATGCTTATGAATATATTTTATATATTATTTCATATTGCTGTACATAATATTATTCTGAGCAGTCTGATAGTGCATCTGTGTTGTTTCTGGGCCTGCTCAGTTGGAGGAAATGCTGATTTTTGCAGACCAAGTCCAGAGGGGATGACAGGGTGCTGTCACCATCCCCTGCCCACTGCTCCTGAACCCTTTATCTGCGTGGGGGAAAGGGAGAGGATTGGCTTGGCGTTCATTGGGAATGGTGTGTTTGTGAGGTTTGTTGCTGGAAAAGTGTGTCTGTGTTGATGCTCAGCCCCCCGGGGAAGGAGGACGAGCCAGCCCTTGCTCAGAACGCGGGCCCGGCACGGAGGATGCAGCAGATGCTCGGTGCCATCTAGTGGGGGGAAGAGCAGTGAACACCGGGAAGGTTTAACAAAAATGTGCCTAATCTCGCAGGTTATTTCATGGACTTTCGCTCACGACAATTTATATTTCTCTGCAGGGCAGAAAGCCATGCTCCTGGATGCATAAATACATACTCATATCACGCACGTCAGCACAGCAAAGTTTAGTGCCGTGGCAGAGCTGATTTTCTCACGGAGAGCATCCACTGCCTCTTATCTTGCAGCTCCAGCTCTAAAGTAGAGGGTTCTGCAGTGGTGAGCAGCAAGGATTTCTACCTGCCATGCCTTTTCTGCTTCTTGGGAACTAAGATTAAAAGGAAAAGAATGAAAGAGAATTAAATTATTTGTGTGGCTACGAGGAAAGGCTGAGAGAATGGGGATTGTTCAGAGCGGTGAAGAGGTCTCCAGAGTGACCTAATTGTGGCCTTCCAGTGCCTGAAAGGGCTACAAGAAAGCCAGAGAGAGACTTTTGAAAGGGCTTGAAGTGATAAGTGAATGGGGAATGGCTTTAAACTGACAAAGAGAGGTTTAGATTAGATATTAGGAAGAAATTATTTCCTGTGAGGGTGGTGAGGCCCTGGCACAGGTCACCCAGAGCAGCTGTGGCTGCTCCATCCCTGGAAGTGTTCCAGGCCGTGTTGGACAGAGATTGGAGCTACCTGGTCTAATGGAAGGTGTCCCTGCCCATGGCAGGGAGATGGAACAAGATGAGCTTTAGGTCCCTTCTAACCCAAACCTTTGTGTGATTCTATAAATCGTAGCCTGAAACTTCTGGGAAAACATAACATTACTTGGTGTCTGGCTAATAATTAATAAATAAAGGTCAATTCTTGTTCTGAGTCTCTCTCTAGTGAGGCACTGTAGTGTAGCCATATGTAAAACCCAGGAGAATCAGTCTCTAATCTTTGTCCCATTTGAAATGATGACAGATTAAAGCTGGAGGAAAACAGGAACACTGGTAAGGTTGCTAAAAATCTGTGGAAGAGTCAACACATCTACTCAATATTTTCCTGGCCAACACAACTCACTGAAAGGTATGTCCCGTTTTGAATAGTTCCTGGAATAACCATGGCAAATCACAGGTCTATTAACCAAAATTAAAGAGGCAGCGTTAACACACTTTCTTTCTAAAACTGAAGGGATTATTTACCATGTTTATCTTATGATCACCTGTAAGAAACAGAATAAGTCACTTTTCCAAAACTGTCACCAGTGGTGAAAAATATGGCAAAATACCTCCCAAAACATTACTCTTGCACCATATTTTATGAATCTTGTGTCGTGTTTCCCAGCTGCCTCATTGTGATATTTTTCAATATGTTTCACCAAACTTAGATCGGCCATGCTTATATAGGATTACAACTTCACTTTGTAATTCCTTAAAAGATAAAAAAACTCTAGGAAAAAACTTCAACAGATCCACTTTACCAAATATTTCTTTTTATTCTTAAATCAATAATAAGATTACTATAAATTTTTGAGTTTCAGAAAAGACTATCTGCATTCCTAACTGCAATTATTTTCTTTTCCTCTGGCCTGTTACCAGCAACATTACTGACCTAAAAGGAATAGCTCTAATTCCTGCCATCAGAACTCTCTTTCTCACTGCCTGCCTGCCTCTGTTGAGATCCCATTTCTGAGCCAATTCAGATCAGTCTTGCAGAAAGCTGTTTTTGAGCAGGTCTCAGATAGGGTCAGACTGTAAGATTGATTAAGATGATCAAAAAAGCCCCTCAGAAGTGGGGTTTTTTTTTGGTTTTTGATGTTTGGTTTTTATTTTTCTTTCCCATTAGCATTTAAAAAAATCTGAACCACCCTAAGAGTCATAAAAATTTGGAGACTTGATACACATCTGCAATTTACCCATGAGGTGTCTTTTCTGCACCCTAGAAATCTAAAGGATTTGCTCATTCCTCAGAAGGCCTTGCTCTCAAAGAAAAGCCACCTGTAGCTGAGGAACTGGAATTCAGCCAAAGGCAATTAAAGAAATTCAGTCAGCTGCCAAAGCAAATGGAACCATGTCGGATCTCAGAGTCCAGCAAGATATTTAGAGGTAGTAATCTCCTGTTTAAAAAAATGAATAAAAGTTATTCCAGTCCTCTGTGGTCAAATAACTGAAATGCCAGAAAATGGGTGTCACGTCTCAAGCTGTGGCAAGGGGCCATGCCTGACAGTTCCTGATGGCTGACACAGCCCTGTCTTTGTTCAGCAGCCTCTGCCCTGAGAATTTCATTGCTGTGCATCTCAGCGTTGTGTTCAGGGAGGTAATTAAGGAGCCTGGGTCTATTTTAGCAAGAGTGATGAGGAGCGAGTGCACGAATCTTCTCCAGAATAGCAGAGAGACCCCCAGGGTAGGAAGAAAGAGATCTGTGTGCCAGATATTTTGCCTGCCGTCTTCATGTATTTTCTTTGAGGACAGTTTGATCAATAAGTGAATGAATACCTCTGGGACTCCTTTTGCAGGTAAACCACTAAAATCCAGGGTTACACTTCCTCTTGCACAGTCTCTGACCATAAAATATTTGTGCCTCTTGAAAAGAAGACATTGGAGAGCATCATCAACCTGTAGGTTAGTGGGTAAGATGTAGTCTAAGGAAATGAAATCTTTATATGAGTGCATATTTCAATCCTTGTTTTCAACCAAATTCACTTAAAAACTATTAAAAAAAACAAAACAAACAAACAAACAAAAAAAGAAAACCAAATCAAAAAAGACCAAACACAAACAAAAGCCCCCAAACCTCACAAAAAAACTCCTCAAAAACCCTCAAAAAAAACCCCAAAACAACAACAAAACCCCAAATCAAACAAAGAAACAAACAAGCCCAGAATACCCCCAAACCAAAACCCACTGCATGTTGCTATATCTCCTCCACAATATTAGGAATACTCTGACCATAACTATCGACCAGAGCATGTGATGATGCCAGCTGTGAATCTTTACTGTTTATTTACCAATGTTGTAGAGAGCAACACCAGTAAATAGATGTTTTATACAGGCAGATTTTCTTGGAAGCATTGGGACAGCTTATGGTGCAGACAGTTCTTAAGGACCTTTAGAAAGTTATTTTAATAACGTAAGTTTTTTAAAATTGTTATTCTGAATTTTATAAAGAGTGTCCACTGAGTCTTGCTTTTCTGCAAGGGTTGGTTTTTTGTTTTTTTTTTTTTTTTTTTTTTTTTTTTTTTTTTTTTTTTTTTTTTTTTTTTTTTTTTTTTTTTTTTTTTTTTTTTTTTTTTTTTTTTTTTTTTTTTTTTTTTTTTTTTTTTTTTTTTTTTTTTTTTTTTTTTTTTTTTTTTTTTTTTTTTTTTTTTTTTTTTTTTTTTTTTTTTTTTTTTTTTTTTTTTTTTTTTTTTTTTTTTTTTTTTTTTTTTTTTTTTTTTTTTTTTTTTTTTTTTTTTTTTTTTTTTTTTTTTTTTTTTTTTTTTTTTTTTTTTTTTTTTTTTTTTTTTTTTTTTTTTTTTTTTTTTTTTTTTTTTTTTTTTTTTTTTTTTTTTTTTTTTTTTTTTTTTTTTTTTTTTTTTTTTTTTTTTTTTTTTTTTTTTTTTTTTTTTTTTTTTTTTTTTTTTTTTTTTTTTTTTTTTTTTTTTTTTTTTTTTTTTTTTTTTTTTTTTTTTTTTTTTTTTTTTTTTTTTTTTTTTTTTTTTTTTTTTTTTTTTTTTTTTTTTTTTTTTTTTTTTTTTTTTTTTTTTTTTTTTTTGTTTTTTTTTTTTTGTGTGGTTTCCAAAATAGCTTTCAACAGTTTGGATGCTGAATGGTCCAGAATATCACTCCACAAACACCAGGAAAAATTCCTGTGTACCTGCTGTATCCTTTGAAGTTCAGTTGCAATAGGAGGGATGGGATGAATGCCTGGTCCAGGCGGGGTGCACAATTTTCTGTGGAATAATGCCATGTGTGGGAATTACCGCTATTCAGCATGGCGCTGGATGCTTTGTAGTGAGGCATTGCAGTGCCTCTCTTCACAAATCTGCAGCTATGTGGGATCCCATTAACATCTTCAGGATGAAAGATCCGACTCATCTGTGCAAAGAGCTCGAGTGCAAAGAGAAGGATTTACCCCTGCTCGCGCTGAGGACGGCAGCAAGGACCACCACTAAGGCAGGTGCTTTTATCTCTGAACTTATAAATAAAGGAAGGTGCAGATGAAAGACAAGGACGGCCAGTGTGGCAAAAGACACTGAAAAAGATGCTGTGAATAAAAAGAGAAAGGGAAAAAAAAAAACCTCCTGCGTGTGTCAGCTCTGTCTGCAGGTGGCTGCATGTCTCATCCAAACCTGCAGGTGTTTCCCTCAGAACTCTGGCACCCACAGTCTTTCCTAAGGGCCTCTGCCTTAATCAGAGCAGGAGGAAAAATCCAAGATGAGTATCACTACTTATTGAACTCTGCAAGAAGAGGAAAAAAAAAAATAAAAATAAAGCAAATTCGTTTAAAAGAGAAGTGTAAAATGGAGCACACATGAAATGCACCATCTGTCCACAAATTAGGAAGAAAAAAGTTTTACTGCTGAAAGCAGGCACTTTTTGGTTTTGTCCAAAACATTATTACCAAAAAATAAAAACATAGAAATGCATATTTCAGTTGATCAAAATGTTTGGGAAATAAACATCTGTTCTGCTGAACTCTTTGAGGCAAAAATATTTTTATTTTTTTATTTTGAAAAGAATCCTAATTTTGCTTTGACATGCATATTCAAGTGAAATATTCTAATTATCAGTTGAATTTATGCTGTCTCAGAACGTGCATTTCTATTTTTAATTCATTTCCATAAAGTTTGAAAATTAAATAAGAAAAACTGGCCCTAGATGAAATGAAACATCTTATTAGAATAAAACCTTAAAAAAAGTAATTTAAAACTTTGGGACAAAAAAAAGAGGAGGAATTATTCAAAATTCCACTCTTACTCAATAACATCTCTGATTGAGTATGCACTTCCCATGCTTCATTTTAACACACCTCTCTTTCCTTTCACCAAAAAAAAAAAAAAAAAAAAAAGGAAAACCACAATTGCTTTTCAAAATTAACTATCAGATGCACAATAAACCCCAAACATTTAGAGTCCACAGATATAAAGTGCCTGACTTCTCAGGCAATTCTCCTAATGGTTCCCCCCACCTAAAACTACCCATGTAGTTATAGAATCATAGATAGAACCATTAGGTTGGAAAAGACCTCTGAGATCACTGAGTCTGACACATTGCACTGTCCTTATTAGCACTGCAGTAAATTGCACTCAGACGTCCCTATTCACATAGAGGGAGAGCCAGTGAACCTCTAAATTGCAGCAAACCTTTGCATTACAAATAAATGCTGTGGGCTGAATAATGTGGAAAGAAAGTATAAACACCTGCTAACTACTGCTCCAAAAAATCCAATCTGAAAGGCTTCTGTACTCCTCGGGAAAAGACAGAGTTTGATTCTAGTGGTGGTCTTCCTATGTCCGGGGTGTACACTACCGTAAAAAACCTGAAAGGTTCTAACAGCTAACTCAGAAAATGAGGAGGATACACTTCTAAAGTCTTCTGCATTGTTATGTGTTCGTCTCAGTGGAATATAGAATAAACCTTTCTGGACAGTCACAGAGGAGACTTAGGAGGAAAAAGAAGCTCTCAAAATGTACCTTTGAAAGACAGAAAAAAGAATATAATATTATATTTTGTAAAAATATATCAATATTTTTATTAAAAAATAAAACCAATTTTTTTTTCTTATTTTTCATCACCAGGTAGTAGTGTTTACTATATAAGAGGAGAGTGAGCTACAAGAGCGCTATTAAGTTCTTTTCTTCTAAAGCATCAGAGATCCTGAGAGAATCCACAGCTTCTAATTAACTAGAGCTTTCGATAGCTTCACAATATAATAAACCAGAAAAATGTTGCTTAACCTACCCATAAAATCATCCAAATCCAAACTTTCAGACTGTGTGCTGTTTCAGCTCCCATTTTAATAAAAATAGAGATGAAAAATATCAGTGAGGGTTTGTCAAACATCTGCCTCTGTCCTCCCACCCACACAACTTCCCAGGCACAGAAGATCTTTTAATCCTGCAAGTTCAAAAAATCAAAACACTCAGGCTTTTGCTAGGAACATTCAATCCTGCTCTTATCAGGGCTTCTGATACAGGCAGTTTTCATAACAATAAACGCATCCCATATGCTTCAAAACTGTCCCTACTAGAACAAAGTGCAGACAGCTGCTGCTGCTGCTTTCAATTACACCCCTGCCTCTGGGGTCTGAAGTGAGGGGAGGTCTTGCCACTTGCAAACTCCACAGCTTGCTCCTGGAGGAACACTTCTTTAGATATCTGTCTCCTGTACATGAAGAAGATGTGCTTTAAATACGCCAGTGGCAGCTTTAAAATTTCAGAATTACAGTTTCAGAAAATTTCAGAAAACAGCCAGTGCTTGGTTGTCCCTTCTTTATGGTGGTTTAAGCTATGGGTTAAATGGAAGAAGAATCTCTGTGGCAGGGGAGAGTGGCACCAACATGAGCAAAAATAAATCTTGAAGAGTCTGCCTAATTTGGCAGCTTCAGCAGAGCTTTCCACTCAGACTGCGTGGTGTCCTCACCACCTGGAAAAACTGAATTCTGGTTTACCAGGGCTTCATACATTGTGTCTACTGGAACTTGCAGGTGAAATTCTCCCAGGAAGTCTCAAGAGAGAGACCACTATGGTGTGAGGAAACTCTCTGTGGTGCATTCACAGAATGGTTAAGGTTGAAAGGACCTAAAAGCTGATCTCATTCCACCCCCTCATTCCACCTTCCACTAGATCAGTGGTCCCATCCAACCTGGCCTTGAACACTTCCAGGGATGGGAAGTCTACAACATTCTCTATTACTAGTTAAGAATAGATAGGTTTGGTGAATTTTTTCTCCTTTTTTGAGACCTTATTGGTATGTTCTTTTATTCAAATATTTTATTGAACTTTCTTCCAGGAGCAAGGACTAACAGAGAGCTGAAATCTTCTCATCTTCACCCTGCCCTTCCGTGTTCTGAAGGGAATCAGCTTTACAGAGCCCTTCTGGATTTGCAGAGTGACATGAAATGGGAATTGGGTTTAACCCCAGGAAAATGTAGCATGAAGTGCTGGGAATGAAAAGGCTGCTTCCATTTCAAATGAAAGCATCTGGTAATTCTCCCATTTAGTGCATGCATGCCTGTTTCTGCTTTTTTAGTAGATATGTGAGCTTTACTCTTTATCAAATTTATAATAATTTCCAGCAGATCACCAGTAAAATTCCTTAGGAACTCAAATAAAGTAAGTCAGCAATTAAAACCACAAAGAAATAGATGTAATTAAATGAGACATGGAAGGGTATTTTCACTATTTTAAACCTTTTATATGTCTGTATTTCAACCAGTTAATTGAAATAATAGTGGCATTCAAATAAGAACAGTAATATTTAAACAGAACACCATTTCAATTTTTGTTCTTTCTTCTAGGATTTCAGGCTTTTTTTTTTTTCCTGAAGTAAGAAAAGAAGAAAGGAAAATTCAGAAGGCATGAAAAAGAGAAATGAAGAAAAATAACTTCTTTAGCAGGAAATTACACAATAAGAATTAAATATTATATAAAAATGTGTAAAAGTGATATATAAAACAATAGTTCTATAAAGTTAAGAGCATTTTTTTTTTTCAGTTTCTTGATTTTGCTGCTTTGTGATGTGATTGCATGTGTGTAGGCACATATCATGAGTGAGGAGTGGTAAAAATTTTGACCTTTGCTGCCAAGTGTCCTTGCCAGGAAGAACAGGAACTCTCACAAACACAGACTGGCTTAGGAGCTTCCGGTGAGGAAAGATAAAAAAGGGAGAGGAAGAAAAGTGGACTGTGTGCAGAGAGCAGTAGAGAAGTAGTAAATGATGCTGGCAACCTCAGCTGGGGACCTGCACCAGGACACAGGTGAGTTCTAGGACATAGTGGAGCTCAGTATCACAAAATCCATGAGGAACTTTCCTGTCCGGTGACCAAGCACAGGAACAGATTGACCAGAAAAGTTGTGGAGCCTCCCTCACTGGAGATATTCCAGAACTGTCCAGGTGCAATCCTGTGCAATGCATTCATGGACAAGCCTGCTTGTTCAGGGAGGCTGGACCTACTGAGGCCCCCTCAGAATTCAGTTGCTGAAGGGGAAACTGGAGTACATTTGTCTGTGATAATATCTGTGATGCATCAGCAACCTCCAAGAATAAATAAGATGAGAAGATCTCCACATGTCTTGGCTCTGTTTTTACTGAGTGTTTGCCACAGAAAAGAAACAGGGAGGTTGGAATTATCAGGGGATTTCATAGTAAAGGGAAACGTGGGAAATTTTGAAAAGTGGCTTTTTTCTGTAAGGATTCAGGGAATAATGGAGTAGGTTATCCTAGGCCTTAGTTTATAAATAGTTGCAGATGAAAGAACAAAATCAAAATACAGATCAGGAATTAAAAAAAGTTGCTTTTCCATTCTCAGAGGAAGTGGGAAGGACTGCTGCAGTGCACAAGACAGATGCTGACCTTGAAGCTAAAATTTGTATCCATCACCATGAGGGCATTATCCTAATTTTCACCCCACTAAAACGTTGAAATAATATTGGGTTAAGAAGGCCATCAAAATGGTAATAACTCTTACCCTGGTAGAAGATGCAAAAAAACCCAAAAAACCCCCAAAAAAACAACTAACTGCAAGCTGGTGATGTGTTGTGAGGGAAAAAAATAGAAAAAGAGACAAAACAGTTCTTGGGTAGGAATGGTGGGTGTGATTTAGAGACTGGACAAAGGCTTGAAATAGGATTTGGAGATTTTTTTCTATTTTTTGGCATAAACCAAAATCATGTGTTCATTCTCTCCACTTATGATGCACCAGTAGCACCAACCCCTTTTTGTAATTCATGGACTCTCATTTTAACTCATAGTGTGTCTCCAATAGTAAGATGCACAGAGGTCAGTCTGAACTCTCTATCCCTCTTATCTTTTGATTGCCTACATTCCCCTGCCTTCTTTAAACAAGCCATTGCTCAGATATGACAAATAACAGCTCTCCATACCTATAAACTTTTGACTCTAAGAAGACTCCATCTGGGTCTGCTTAGCAACATTGCTTCTCTGGTTGTAAGGTCTGCTAATAATTTGGACCAGGAATGTAAGCAGATAGACAAGAGAGGTTATATTTTGTCTGTAAAGCTTACATACATAGGGTAAAACATATTGAGAACATAGAACTTTGGGGAATAAAATGAGACTGAGATAAAAACCAAATGTTTCATAGCTCTTGTCTCCTGTGTGCTAGCTATCAGCCCTATTCACTAGCTGTGGATTCAAAAGATGGATTAAGGTTTGGACCACTTTGCCACTGAGCATTCACAGACCATTTAATGCAAAGTGTCTTGGAGTTCCAGCTGAAGAGACTGCAAACTTTGGAAATAAGAGTGTTATCACGGTGCACACAGCCTCAGTCTTCTCCTACTGTGTTTTATCCTGGGACTGAACCCTGGCCTCCTGAAATGTTCTCAAAGGTCAGGATAAAGCAGTTACTTTGTGGTGAGTCCTCTGAGGTGATGGAGGCTGCCCACGCCAGTTAATTTCAGCTGTATTCATTCACACGGTGTCAATATAAGTCCCAAGACATCTATTGGTGGAAATGTCAGTTTTGTCAAGATCAAAAATTATCTTTGCAACAAAAATTCCTCAGAGCATTTTTGTGAAGGGAAAAGATTGAGATTTAAGTCACTGTTTCCAATCAGAAGGAAATGAACCTGTTGAAGTAGGCATGAAATGTGTCTGTTCTCTTTGGTGAAGAGCAAAAGAAAATACTCTAAAATTGAATCTCATCATTTCACAGACAGAAATTTCCTTTTTTCTGACAGACCTGCTAATAGTTTGCTTTCACACTGGACAGCTGGCAGTCATCAGTGGCAATTAAATCACAATTAGAGCAGATGCAATTTCCGAATTCTACAAAAATCTTTATTTTCTTTTTTTTTAATGCTCCTTAATCTGGGGAAAACAATAAATAGAAGGAGCAGCTTTCAGCTTTTAATATATTATCTCTCCAGAAGAGAAAAGTAGTTAGCATTACCAGACAACAGCCCATGATGTCTAAACAATAATCACATAAAAATTCAGTCAGGAAAATAATTTGAAATGTGATCCAGTGATCACTGGCCTCATCTTTCCAAGACAATTTGGAAATATACCAAAGCTTTTTCTATTTGTTTTCTAAATCACAGTCTATTTGCAAGTCTGATGACACAAAATGTTGTGTGCTATGTTTCCGAATGATCATATTTTATTTTTCTTAAATTGGACAGGAAATAATTTTGATTTTTTTTTTTTCCCGTAGGGAGCATAGTGTCTTAGGACTTGATGTAACTTGAATAAGGGTTCACAAACCTAGTGTCAGTGGGGGACAGAACACTATCAGAAACTACATAAATTATCAGGCAAGTAAGACATTTGCAAAGAAGATGAGGGCAAGAGAGCTTCAGCAAAATTGAGAAGAAAATGGCTTAAACCTGAAATACTGCAGACAAGTAAACAGAAGTATTTTGAGGGTGGTTTGCTGATCTCTGCAAGACTGAAGACCTTGCTAACCTGAAACATACCTGTACCTCTAATCCCTGTGATGGGTGAAGAGAGCCTTTGACGTTTGCCCAAGGTCCCAGCTGCCTTGTGTGCCCTCGGTGCTGGCCCACGGTTACCGAGGATGAAGATGGTTTAGGAGAAAATTGAAGAAGGTCAGTGTGTACAATGTCTTTTATTCAGTCTGAAATTAAAGAGTTTTGTTGTAGATGTAAAAACACTCAGAATGAGAAAAATAGAATATTAGGGAAAGTTTTTCCCATGAAGATCATGGTAGGAGATGAGATTAACCATAGTAAGATGCAGAAGTGGAAGAGAAATTTCCATAAAGGCTTATGAGGAAATTTATGTAAAATAAGATGAATTTTTCTTTTTTTCAAGGGGAAAAGATATCCTAGAGACTAAACAGACAAGGAAGTCAACACAACATGGCAAAACCCGGACAGACCTTAGCTGCCAGCATCAAAAGCAACATTAAAACAGATAAAGGGAGAATGAAGAGTCTGAGGTCCGACCAGAGCTCCTGGGGAGTGTGTAAGTATTTTCTGTGAAAGTATAAATAGTAATACTGTGAAAAGTCTGGAGTTTTGACCAAACCTCAAACACTACTGGTGCTCTACAGGAATAGATCTGTGTGGGAATTATCTTCCTAAAGAAGACAGCATTAAAATTAGAAGGCAAACTGATCCTGAACATAATTCAGGATTTTCTGATGGATTATCAATTATTATTTTGTTTGTTTAATCAGACCACGCTAATCAGTGCAATCTGTTCAACTTGAAGTAAAAATAATCTTTTAATTTACTAGCGTCAAAATTATGAAAAGATACAGAATACTTTGATATAGCTATGCTCATAAGCCCGTGCACGAGTTATATTTGCTTTAAGAAATGAAAGCTCCTTGCCTAAAACCCTGAGACAGCAGACAGGACAGTTGTGCAACTGCTGTACAACAGCTTACAGCAGGATTGCTCTACAGCTGTGGTGATTTCAAGAAATAAGGGGTGCAAGGCTTTTGGAAGAGGATCTGGCTTTTTCTTACACCAGTTTATGTACTTAAGGGGGAAGAAAAGTTTTAATTGTGCAAAAGCTTCTTTATGCATGGGGAGTTTGTATGATAGTTTGCTTGTTTCATTTTAATAGTTGAATAAAGAATTTTAACAAGGTTTAAGGGTTTACCATAAAGAAATTTAACAGGTTATGAGAAAAATCCAACATATGCCACGTGTTCAGGCATTTATACTCTTCAGTCTGTTTATTCATGAAACCCAAACTAAATATTTGTATTGCGAGATTTCAGTTTTCCCAAGAGCAATCTTCCCTTTTGCCAACAGATGGGAGTAGAGTCAAGGAAATAGTGAGCTGCTGGTGTTAGCATATTGTTCCGGGCACTAAGACATACTTCATAGAACTGCAAAAAGAAGATAAAACACTATATTCAGAGTGTGAGGGAGAAATTTCCTTAACACATTTTTAAAAGACAGGTCTCAGTCAGAGAAAACATGCAAAACAATACTTTATGTCTTCAACATAGTCTGTTTTTTGACCTAACCTTCCTGAATTGTGTCTCATGTTGTCAACCACTCTCCAATCATCCTGTCGAGCAGTGTTAAGGAGGAACAAAGCTCAGAACTCTCCATCTCCCACTGAAAAGATGATTAATGGGCACAGAGTAGCCATCAAGGTCATCCAACCTGACTTCCTCCAACAGTGACCAGGGAGGAAGCGACTTTGTGTTAAAAGCTTTTAATTGCAGTAAACCAAACCATTCATATTCTTTTCAGGTGAATACACTTTCTGGTACATCTCTTTGAATGATGATTGCTGGCTAGTCCACATGAAAGTCTGGGGGAATATGTTTTTATAAATAGCTTCTATTACTAGAAGATTTGCATGCTCTACTGCATCTTTAAAGAAAAATGGATTTTTTGGCTAGGCACAGAGAAGAACACCGTAGCCTTCAATAAACTCACACAGATTTAACTGCCCTATGTTTTAACTCTTGGGTCAATGTCTATTCCCATTTCCAGCATATGCCCTAAGGTTTGGAACACTCTTCTGTGGTACCTGCAATTCTCCACTGACAAGTGAAACAGGGTAGTCAGATGCACACCCAATTTAGGCATCCCAAATACCTGATAGGGTGGGGTTGGGTCACAAACATGACCAACCAATAGTCAATTCCTAGTCTTGACTAGGGAATTGATAAAGATTTAATCAGAATGTGTCTGAGAAATATTTTCAATTATTTTCTTTTCAGAATTTGGGAATCTTTAAAATTACTTATATAGTCCATTTGTCTTAAAACTTCCATCGTATGGCATGAACAAAATAGAAATTTCAGGCCTATGTGATCTGACACATCCTTAACTATTAAATGCCTTTGAAAAATTGCATACTTAAATGAATTCCTATCAAATTTATTGACAATCTAACACATTCCCTCAAAATATTTTGATTTAATTGAATCAACAATTCCTGGTGAAAGTATTTAAGTATGTCCCTGTCAGAAATCACTCAAGTGTCTGTTATATCTACATGGAAGGACTTATGTCAGCCTGGGATTACAGTAATGCATCAGAAACTTGTACCAACACTCATGAGTTTCCAGTGACAGTGAAATAAATCACATCCCTGGCGCATCATGAAGCTGTGTAGTGGGTTGGTCACCTCTTTGAGAAAGAGGCCAGGACATCAGAATTATCCCCTTCTGTCCTTCAGGAAAGCAACTAGGAGGATAATGGCCACAAGCAGTGACCAGAATTTCCACTTTGCCTCCTTGCATGAGGTGATCTTGACTGACCAAAGTTTAAAATGTTGAAACACAGATGAAGGTGTCTAAAGTTAAGGTCACCATCATGGACCATTGCCCTTTTTTCACTCCTGTCATTGAGCAAGAATACCAGTGATTTGTCCTTACTTCTCAGAATGGGTACAGTGGCTCTTAACTTTTGTTCCCAGAGTAAAAGTCTGGAATTATTAATATGAAAATCAATTTTTATTAGCAACTACTGAAATTATATTCCTATTTTATTAGCATGCAGTTTTATGAATATGTCAGAAAAATCCCCCTTCTTCCAGTTAATGATTTCTGTTCTGTGTGCCCGTAATATAAAACTTCCAAATCTCATTAGCAGAACCAGCCATTGAAATGCACAATGTTATTAAAGCACAATGGAAAACTGCTGATACAGTAAGTTTGGAGTACAAATGTGGTAACTTTTATAATCACAGTGGAAAATTGAGTACTGATGGTGTACACTATTACCTTGACTAATATGGAAAATAGCTTGGCAGATGAAAGGCTATAGGAATATACTTTTTGTTCTGGGAGTTGAAGCAATCCCACACTTTGGTGAATCTCTTAGAGACCAAGATTTGATTAGACTTTTGCAGAAATCCACTACTCAGGTGTGATCTTTGGGTTCACAGAGATGATCCTGTCAATCCTTTAAGCGTATTTTGGGTTTTTTTCTAAGTATGTTATGTAAGGTTTTAGGTATAAGATACTTTGTTCCATAGCTCAATTTGTAATCCAAGATTTATCTGGTAATCAGGGGGATTTAACCTCTTTTTAAAAGCTGAAGTCCACGAGCAAAGCTAGTTAATCTGTTTACACAAATATATATTAGCCATATGCACAGCTCTTTGGATTGCATCCCATACTATTCCCTGGGTACCAGGAAAGCAAACAGTTTTTGTAAGATTACTGTGAGAGAGGACATAAATAGAATCCAGGGTGGGAATTAGCTGTTGTAGTGGGACAAATAAAAGTAGGTAAAAACAAACAAATAAAAGTAGACCTAAACACCTGCACATCTACATGTGAGTTTGCTACCAAAATCATATTTTAGCCAACTCTGACAGCTCATTTCATTCTCAGAGTCTGAATGTCCATTTGTCTGCTCTGATGTGGGCTAGGTGGTTCCCAGATTTTGGATCCCACCATCAGTGGCCAGGCTCTCAGCCCAGATATCCCTGGTGCTATCAGTTTTCTCCCAGCTAAAAAAGAGCAGGCAGAGCCCATCACAAAGGTAACTGGAATAAGGATGGATGAATGCCACACTCTTCCAGGTCTGAAAACGGGTTTGGCTCAAGACAACGCTGGTTTGCTCTCTGCTTATATATTACCAAACACATGCCCATCTGTATGAATACTCAGTGGAAGAGAAGTTTTCTATGGAGCATCATGTGAGCTGCAAACAGCAGAGAGGTTCCACATTAAATGATGACTCATTGTAACACAAATGATGTTATAATGATGTCCAATGTTGTTGGACATTTGGAAAAGGTAATTTTCATTGCTGTACCACAGTTTATGCTAAGCCTTCTACAAAAGTCCAGCACGGAGTTGATAAACCCACTGAGTGATGAGCCCTTTGAGATATTGCCAAACCAAGGCTAACAAAGAGAGCCCAGTGAGAACCTTACATTTCATAATTTTTTATTCTGGAGAGGCAATGCTGTGTGTGGCAGGAGTTCAGTTGTAATTAAACAGGAACTGATATATTATTTCCTTCAGTGAAGTACAGAACCACTTCTTACTAGAACTGCTAATTACATAGTAAGGAAGGTATCATGAAAAAATAATGACCACTTTGCCAGTCCCTAGTTTCCTGGGCTGGGGAGAGGGAGCAGGATATTACAAACACCATTAAGATGTTTGTTTCACTCACTTTGTTTTTTAAAACCAGGGCTAGAGAAATGCTGTTTGAATGTAAGGGCCCACATTTTCAAAGTTACGGTGTGGCACTTCCATGGATTTCACTTGAAGTAGAGGACTGGATTTCAAACTTGAGAAATCTTCCTGATAATGTTTGCTTTTAAACCTGACAAAGTGCCTGATGCTGTTTCCTAAAAGGAAGCTTCTACGGTACCCAAACAAAACCTGTGAAAATTCTTCTTATACCGATTAAACAGCAATTACCTTCATAATTGTGTTGTGTAGCAGAGTCTTGATTCAGAATATGAGCATACCTGATGAGCTGTCCTGTCCTGCGTCATACCTTGAACAGGTTTTTTTTCTGATAAATGGATTCAGTGTTTGTTTCCACGTGAAATGATGACAGCATTGCCCTGCTGACTCTGAGAGAGTGAGATTATTCCTGGTGAAGTCACACAAAGGATGGCAGTAATATTTTAAACTGGAAACAAAATTTCCTGGGGTTACCTGACAGGACCCTGTGTTTCACAGAATCAGAGAATAGTTTGGGTTGGAAAGGACCTTAAAGACCATCTTTTTCCCCCCCCTGCCATGGGCAGGGACACCTTCCACCAGACCAGGTTGCTCCAAGCCCTGTCCAACCTGGCCTCAGACACCTCCAGAGACAGGGCAGCCACAGCTTCTCTGGGAAACACATCTTCGTCTCCTTCTTCGTAGATTCTCAAAATCCACCTGGACATAATTGTGTGCAACCTGCTCTAGGTGAACCTCCTATATCAGAGGTGTTGGACTAGATGATGTCCACCCTTCCAATCCCAACCATTCTATGATTACATGATTCTATGACATATTCTTCAGGATGAACCTGTGGATCTCCACCAGGTTTGGGAAACACCTCTGGAACCAGAAGCCTGATTGTGGAAGCTAAACACACCAAGGCTACTAAACCCACTGAGATAGAAAAGGTATCAACTAAGAAATCAATGTATGGACTATGTGTTCTGAAACCTTGGTCTACACAATTGCTGAAAACTCTCTTGCTGGCCTGAGATATCCCAGGTCTCTTTGTAAAATACATTTACCCACTCATTGAAGAGAAGCCCCAGTGGAACCGAGCATGGCAGCTATATTTGCCTTGCAGCTGTACTGATACAGAGTGAAAGGGGCAGAAAAAGAATAACAGAGTAATTTTCTCTCCTGAAAATTCCCAGAGCAATTTAGCTTTGCATGTACACTTCCTTACCCTACCCACTCCTGCAAAAAACACCTAGGGAATAAATTCATTCCTGTGAAAAAGGACAGATCTTCCATGGTGACAAGTAGTTGGAACCCTAGTTTTTTTTTTTCTCCAGCTGCAAAAACATTTCTAACTATTATTAAATGCTTTACCTTTTTTTTCTTCTGACTGTTTGCTTGAGTTTTCCTTCCTCTGTGCCCTTGCATTCCCTTGAGGTTCCCACATGCTATGAATCACTGTCCGTCATCAAATGAATGCTTTATTATCTTACTTCTTAGTCTGTTATTTTGACATCTTTTATTTAATTTCTTTCTCTTTTCTTATTTTTCTCTGTTTTGTGTTGTTTGTTTCTATAAATTAATCTATAGTAACAGGACTCCTTCCAACAGAAGTCAACAATTGGTGCCACAAACACTAAGGAGAGTTTTTAAAGCTTTTCAGATGTTGAGAATTTTTCCTTTCATGCTTTCTGTTTTTAAATATAGGATGAAGAGGTTATTTATTATTTACGGTGCGATTTGTTTTATTATGCTTCATTACTCCCAATGATGGTAGATGAAGGCTGCAATGCTGGGAAGCCCCAGCATCTTCCTGGAGTACCTACCCTTTTACCATGCATTATAAATCAGATAATGAATTACTAAAGAACCAATTTGTATTTTTCTGAACAAGTTAGACACTGGCGACTCTGCTGATACTCCTAATGTTCTCTTTAAAGACCAAAATGCTGATATGGCCAGGAAAGCTTTTCAATAACTCTGCAGCATGCAAACTACACAAAGAGTGACCTCCAGGTCCGAGATAAGCGCAGCACGGCTCCTGCAGAGTCAGACAGAAAATGAAACCTTTTTGGCTCATCTGCCTTCAAAACCCACAAGATTCCCATTTTAATAGTTATATTTTATTTATAGAGCAGCTACCTACAGGGCTAGCCCTAGGTATACTGGACACTTGGTGTAAGAATTTCTTCATCTTCTTTTCTTTCACTTCAGTAGACTTTCAGTCTTCCTTTGCTTGCCTTCTCAACTTCTCTTCCTCAGATCCCATCTCACCATCACACGTTTTCTGCCCAGCATCTGCACAAACCTTATCCTAATTTTAGGAAGGAAATCCTTTTTATAAAAAAATTATGACTTTTAGTGTGACAGTAGTTACAAAAGTTGAAAGTGATGAGGAAAACTTTCCTTTCTCAAAGCATCTGCCTTTAAGGAACTAACTCAGGGCTCCAGTTCACAGTTTTTGAAATGCCCTTCAGCATGTACTGTGTTTTTGGGGAAGTGTAGGCTGTGGTAGATATACACCCCTGGACTCATCACACTTCACTTCCAGTACCTCACTGAATCATGTGCATGCCCCACTCCTCTTATCAGCAGTGAAAAACATAGATAGCTGCATAGGATATTTTATTCAGTCCTGAATTCTGATTCAATTCCTGCAAATATCTCTTCAGTTCAATAACAGTAGACAATGTCCAGAATGGTCAAACTTCCCCCTGAGATATCTCCAACATGTAGGACGTACCTTCCTCCAAAAGATCATTTTCTTTCAACCAGCTGGAGCAAACTTCAATTCCCATTGCACTGTCCAGGAAAAAAAGACACTACAGCTATTCCTTTGCATCTGGTAGTCAGCAGCAACAGAAAGCAGAAGGCAAAAAAAAAAAAAAGTTCTGAATATTCCACTATATTTAGCTATTTTTGTTCCATGGTATTATTATTCATAAGACTTTCTTAAATGGGAAATTAATAAGAAAATAATACATTACACTCTTTCTGTCACAGAGATGTGTGAAGGGCTTGGTGGAACACCTCCAGCATTCGCCTGAAAACCTCACTATTTAGTGCACTTCATTTTAATACCAATTCTCTCTAGAAATTCTTGCTGCAATTAATTCAAGCCATCTAAATTTAAAGCATACTAATTAGGCAGCCATCAAAAGGGAAAGTCTACCCTTCCAGGAAATTGGAGCCTTAAATATAGCTCTCATCATTTAACTATTTGGATTTTAAAGGGAAGAAAGGTATTTTGAGGCAGAAGCTTCCTGGGCTGTAGAGATATATGAGCTCAGGCACTCACTATCAAACAGGATAAAGCTCTGTATTAGTCTGGGTGAATAATGTGATTTCTATTAAATTTTTACCTTTTTTTAGCTAAAAATTTTAAGTAGGATTGTAAAAGGTTCAGAACCAACAGAACAATCTGCCTTTTCGTGCATAGTGCTCATGAATTGAAAAGCATTGACTTAAACTGGATATCTCAAATTAAAAAAAAAAATTAAAGGCTAAAGGATACCTGCAGCTTCTGACAAGGGCTCATGATGTGCTTCCAAACTATCTAAGAGACATTTGCAGCACTGCATGTGGCCCGTGAACTCCAAGAAAGGAATTTCAGAAAACTGTGTAAGAGCTCCTAATTCATGGTCTTTGACAAAAAAGCAGCTCAGGAAATTTAATTTAACTTCGTTACAAGTTTCCTCAAAAGAAATCCTAGTTTCATTTCTGATTATTCATTTTTTATCTACTCATGGCCTAAAATAAAACCCGTGAGGACTCAAACTGAAACCAATGGTGTTGCAGGCTCTCCCTTGCCCTGTAACACCACCTGATGAGGCAAGATGCCAGCTGGAGAACTTGCCCTATGAACTCTTTTTAAACTGAAACTTTTTCAAATTGCTTGTCCAAGAGGTAAGTGGAAAGCTATCTCCTTTCTTCTCCTTTTTGAGCAGTCCATAGAAATGGACCTATGAGGAGAAAGTTATATGAAAATTTAGTTTTTTCCCTTTACTTTTCTCCAGCTCCCAAATACTGTCATTCCTTTAGAAACATGTGAAAAGCTCCACGATGCCTTAATATCAGTTTCTGGGTGAGTCGAACTGGGTTCATTTAAAAACTTGAATTGGAGGATGATGTATTGCCATTTTCCCCTCTCCCAATACCACAGTCGTGTCAAAATGAGATGAGTGAATATGGTCGGTAGGACACAAGGAAAACAGCATTCAAAGACTCTTTCATTCTAATGAAGTTTGGAATTGAATTAGCTGACAGTCCAGATAACATACGGTTATAAAGATACAGTTGACCTGCACCCTAACGAGGCAATATCAAGTTGGGTGAACATATGATTTACGACCTAATCTCCTCAAGTATTTTTCTCATCCCACCATTCCCACAAAAATCTACATCAATCCATCCACATCAATCCATACCAGTGTTATTGAATCTAATATGCATTGAGTTTGAAGAGGCTGGTGTAAGATCTAATTACTCTACTCATCTGATGGAGGATACCTTTGGAGGTGTCAGATTAACGTCAACCTAAAAGAGATACAAGCGACTACCATTTTTAATGGCTTATTTTCTTCTACTCATCCTTTCAAGCTTTGTAATGCTTGAAAATTGCAAGTCTTTATTATTATTGTTAATTAGGTAATAATAACTATTTAGTACTTTTCTACTTGGGGAAATACGTAGGTGTTTTTCAACTTTTCTTGAAAATGGTCAGTGACAGATCTGCACAGTGGTTACATTGGATCTTTAACTGTATATACACAGCATTAGCACTATATTTTTTTAACATTCTGATTAAATGACAGAACCATGTGTAGGTGCCTGTTGAATGCACAGTCCGTCTGTGCATGCACACTGCAGGTAAGCACCATTTCTGTTTTCAATTTCAGTAGGTAAGTGTGCTGATTTCAGCTGGGGTAGAGTTAACTTTCTTCCCAGTGGCTGTTAGTGGGCCATGTTTTGGGTTTGTGCTG
>VZTH01013637.1:67458-246964 GCA_013397815.1 Aleadryas rufinucha | reverse complement strand
TGTAACTTCATTTCCCACACCTGATGTTTCAGAAAAATAGAAGGGAGAATTAATCTCTTAAATGTGCGTGAGTTCTTGTATCTGCCAGGGATGAGAGTTCATTTATGGGGTAACTGTAAATGAAGACTTGAAAAAGAGCAGTTACTTATTAGGGTATTTTGCTTATTTATAAATCTTAAAACCCACTTGATGCTCACTACATTGTGACTGTTTATTAGAAAGTATAGACCTGTAAGACAATAACCTGTTTAGTGTGCTTTATTTGTCTGATTCCCTTGTCTGGTCTACATTTATCAGTAAACATGAATCTGAGGTGAAAAAATTACTAAATACAAAATTTTTATCTTGCATTTTCAAAACAGTGTTGTGATGTTCTTTTGATAATGTAAGTTTTCTAGGAGGTTATTTCATGTTAATATGAGGTGCAGAAGAGTTTCAGTAGTGAATTCCTAGACAGTGTGTATAATCTTCATCTTTACTGTCTCAAAAAGTAGGAGTGAAACTGTAGAGCTGGTGACTTCTCGCCCTAGCCAGTAGACTTTCCAAAGAAAGTCTGTGACACCCCCATAGCTTTAATAGCTGGATGATTTGGACATTATCCAAAATTTTTTCTGTCTTAGCGCATACCAGAAGAGGCTATGTGTTGGTGACTTGTATTTGCATGAGTGCTGCTTTGTAAGATGCAGTTTATCTGGAGATACTGGGAATAAATCTCCTCTTGCAGTGCAAGTATGCAACCCAGTTTTTTCCCCTCTTTTAAGCACAAGTCATTACTATATTTTTTGTATTATGCTTTAGAAACCAATGGGTTTTTAGGGAAATCCACTTTTCTGAGCACTTGGCAGCCATACAGTGAGACAGCCCATGGTCTCAAGAGCATGCATAGATAATATGGGAAGTAGAGCACAGGGAAACGTTGATTTGTTCAGTGTCATGCTGCTCATTCCTGCTGGTCAGAAGTACTCATATTCTTCACAGTTTACTACCCTCACAGTCTACTGTGGAGTTAGATTTTCAGGCTGAAAACAATTTATTTGAACTTAAATAATGCAGTTCTGCTGACATGATGAAATTTCAGTGTTTGAAAACTAAAAAAAAGGTAAAGCTACATAGTTTAAGTATGCACATGTTTAAAAGTTGAGGCACTATATTCTCTTCAAGGAGAAGGTGATTTG
This sequence comes from Aleadryas rufinucha, assembly GCA_013397815.1. Classification (NCBI taxonomy): domain Eukaryota; kingdom Metazoa; phylum Chordata; class Aves; order Passeriformes; genus Aleadryas; species Aleadryas rufinucha. The sequence goes on along the minus strand of VZTH01013637.1, from coordinate 245,789 downwards.
GGGGTGGCAATTCATAGTTTTTCAAGACACCTGGATGGTGGAGGTCTACTAGTTGAAAAGTTACTTCTTCTCAGTCCTTGTTTCTTACTCTTATAGAAACTGAGATAGTTTGTTTGATTTTGTCATAGTAATGTAGTCTTTCTTTTGAAATGCAGCTTAGGATATGGCTGTGTTCTGAGATTTTAATCTGTCTTTTTGCATGCTTCTTGTTTTGACACGTTTTGTACACCAGTAGTGACAGCAACATTAGTTGGAAGTGGTCTTTATTGCATCTTGAAGAAAAGTCATTGACTTGAAGCAGGTTGGTCAAGTTGGCCTGACATTTGTCAAAAATATATTTAAGCCCATGTCTTGAGTTAAAGAGATAAACATCTGGATGTAGCAAGTATGTAGGTTAAGTAGAAGTAAATAAATAAACCCAACCAACCCAAACTACCCAGCTTGGAGGGATTTCCTAGGTGTTTGGCCTGCTTGAAATATTGTGTTCTAATCACATAATTTTAGAAGCCTGATTTTAGTCTCCCACAAATAATAAAATCTCAGTGACTGAGTTTGTGGAATGTGGATATTGTTAACAGTAAGTACCCCTAATGAATTTATTTTTCTTCCCTTTTCTTTATGATTACAGTTTCTGTTTTCTGGTTGTTGGTTTTTTTTTCTTTTATATTAACTGTACAGGTTGGGGACATGGGTCTGAATCCTTAACTCCACTATTATTTTTTTATTCTGATTCACTGATCTCTTTTTTTCATCATTTTTTCTTTTATGACACATGTTGGCCATCTCCTTTTCTTCTCTCTCTATGTTACTATGTCTTTTCTTGTATGGAGGAAGGAAGCTCCAATTTTTTCCTGATTATCTTCTTGGATCTAGCTTTTAGCAAATTATTCAGGAAATAAGTTAACCTAATCTCCCGTTCTGCTTACATTCGAGACAAAAAAAATTGAAGGATCCTAGTGCTCTCATTCATACAAGATTGGAAAAAGCTAATATCAAACATTACTGATTATTGGAATTACTGTAATTTATTGTGTCATTGAAATAGTCATATTTTCTTGTCTGTCACTTAATCATGTTAGTCTTTAATAACCAATTAAGGCTGATGTTCATGTTGGCTATTACAGCAATCTGAGGAACTCTGCATTTGCTTAGGTGAGCTATGCTTTCAGTGCTACGGGTGGACTGTATTATTGCCTTAGATTTGTTTTCATAGGTATTGGTTGTGACAGGTATGTCAAAATTGCCTCAATTTAAAATCAGTGAAGCAACCAGGGCATGAAAAAAACCTGGCCTCTGTAAAATGATGTTTTGGTTCTTAGAGTAGGAAGCTTTTCATCTGGTACAAACAAGAATAGTTTTGTATAATATTCAGTAGTCTATTAATTCTGAAAGTGGAGGCATTTCTTGAGTATCTTTCTTTCTGTTTTGAAAGACAATTCATGAAACATTCAATATAGTAAACAACCAAAGCCTGACAGTTACAACTGAGGTATGGCATCTAATTTTGAAATTTTGACTAAAGCATTCGTGTATTTAGGTAAAGTTTTTTATAGCATATCCTTCTTCTTGACAAATTATACTTGATCAGTGTACCTCTTCAATAAGGGCTTTATATTTGATTTGTTTGCTGTAAAGTTTCATGAAAAAATGTTGGTGATCAGTCTTTATTACAAGACGAAAAGAAATACTGGATTTCTTTTCGTAAAGGAGTCCTAAAGAAGCAGGCCTCAATTGAAAGGCACTATGTGCCATAATTTATCCTCAGATTAAAGAAAATTTGTAATTGCCTTTTGAGTTTATATTCCTCTCTGCAATTGGCAATACTGTGCTTAACAGGTAAATTTGCCATTCTTAATGGATCTAAATGCTTGCATTTTTTTGAAGGATGAACAATAGATAGGAGGTGGAAGTAATAGTGTATCTCAGGATGTGGGTTATATTTTTAAGGTAGCCTTTTGAAGTTGATGTCTGGAGACAGACAAACATCTTACCAGTGCTGTTTAAATCAAGTAAATGCTGGTAGTGGCATTACTGCTTCCTGATTGCATTTATTTAGAGGTTGATAGCAGCAGGTGCTAAGTTTCTAATTTTCCCTATGGTCTTGATGCCTTAGAATAGAGTCTCAACAAAGTAGAAGCCTTGTCAAGCCTCTAAAGGGGGGGAATGATGCCTTAGGTTTTAACTTTAATATTTTTCAAATCCTGTGTTGCTTAGTGTGTAACTCTGGAGTGTCTTGTAGCCTGTTAGCTGCTGTTCTCTCATGCTAGGTAGACATAAAAAAACCTCTCCAGGCTTGCTCTTCAAGGACACTCAGATTGTCCTGGGCCCAAAGGGTGTAAACTAGGGCCTCTAGAGAGGTGGAGAAATTGAAGAAATTACATCATTAGCTAAAGTTCTAATTGGTGAATTTATGCTGATATGCAAATAAACCAAACCTATAAATGTGTGAAGAACTCGTGACTCGTCATCCAGCTTGGGGTCCATTTTGGCAGTAGCCTCTGCACTCCTCAGGGTGTATATTTGAAGGCCCTTCAAACAAATGCATACCTTTGCCCTTTTATTCCTTTCTAGTCTCTGTTTCTGGGTGGCCACTCAAGGCATCAGTCTTCTTAGTCCTAGACAAACTATGTCAATTTTGTACCCAGCTGTTTTAACATGTTTTCTTTTAAGAACCTTCATTTGCACTCTTACTTTATAAAATCACCTAACTTAAAAGGAAGGTAAGGTTCTCCCAGTGAGGTTAATATTTCCCTTGATTTGGTTGGAACTACATTAGTTTTTTCCTCTTTGATCAAGTGTTTGTTATTGATTCATAGGATAGATCATCTTCTGATAACAAGACATTCAAGCCTAGCTTTTTCAATAAATCAGTGGTTTTGCTTTTATTAGCAAAATAAATGTGTTCTGGAAATTGGCTTAGAGCATTTATATGACTGATCACAGAGGTGGTGCAAAAGTATCCATGATGTTGGCTATGGAGCAAGGAATTAAAAGGAGCTTTCAATCTATCAGTGCTGGTGGTTATCCCCACTTTCCCAATCATCATAGCCTATTGCTTGGAAAAGATGGAATTGAAAATCGGCAAAATTCTTAGCTGAGCCAACAGTCTCTTTTTATGTATTGATAACACACTGATGCTTTCAAACATTCATCAGCTTGCAGCATGGCTGCCTAGTAACACAATTTAGAGCAGAGCAGAGCTATTTCTACAAGATGAGCTTTTTGGGAATTGCATGGGGGAATTCACCATGTAAAGCAGATCTGTGCCTTCAAAATGCAATTAAATCTGTAATAAATAAACAGGATAAATAAATCTTAAGAAATTGCATGTAGGGATTTGGCAGTGTACCTGGGATGAAAATAGCTCATTTTAGCATCTACTTCTATCCCACTAATTCTGAAAGTTTTTGGTTGATTGCTTTCGAAATTTTCTGTTCCCCAAACACTGGTTTAAACAACTTATGGATACCTTCTGAAAGGCTACTGTTCAACTTATTCTCTTTACTTCCCATGGGAACTATTGACTTTGGTAACTTAATACTGCTGTGTTTTGATTTTTTTTTTAATGTAGATGAAGTTCAGTGCTCTGTCTCACGGAATATTTGAAAGACTGCTTTCAGTGAAGGTGTTCATTGTCAGACATTTGTACTTGTATAGGTTCTAGGATTACTGGTCCCAGAACTGTTTTAATTTCATAGTAATTACTATATAGAAGTAGATACATATGATCAGTCTAGAGTGCCAGGTATAAATACTTTAATATTATAAATATAAATTTATATAGATATATAAAGAGAGTAAGGACATACCTATCTCAACCCTTCTTACCCTCTGCCTTCAAATAACATTTTATTGAAATTAATTTTAATGCCATATTTATAATTATACTCCTAAAGCAACACATTCAAAATCTGACTAGTAAATCGTAGAGTGGCTTGCTATGGAAGTGAATGATGATCTAGGTTTATCCCTCCTGCCACAGGAAGGGATGTTTTTCATTAGATCAGGTTGTTCAAGGCTCTGTCCAACCAGGCCTTGAACACTTCCAGGGATAGGATGTACACAACTTCTCTGAGCACTCTGTTCCAGTGCCTCACCACCCTCATAGTAAAGTATTTCTTCCTATTATCTAATCTAAATCTCTCCTCTCCCTCCTTTTCCTAACACTATGTTTACATTTCTACGTAAAATGTCAGTCTCCCTCTTTTTTATAAGCTTTCTTCAAGTAAGGAAAAGGCTGTAATGAGGTCTTTATTCTCTCCTCCAGCCTGAAAAGCAGCAACTCTCTCAGCCCATCTTCAAAGGAGGGATGCTTCATCCCTCTGATTATCTTCATGCCCTCCTCTGGACTTGCTCCAATAGATCCATGTCCATCCTGTGCTGAGGACTCAAGAGCTGGATGCAGTACTCCAGGTGGGGTCTCACCAGAGTGGAGAATCCCTTCTCTCGACTTGCTGGCCACGCTGCTTTTGATGCAGCCCAAGATGCAGTTAGCCTTCTGGGCTGCAAGCACACACACAAGCTGGTCCATGTCCAATTTTTCGTCTACCAGAACCCCCAAGCCCATCTCCACAGGGCTGCTGCCAGTGACTTTTTCTCTCAGTCCGTACCCATGTCTGGGAGTGCCCTGACCCAGGTTCAGCACATTGCACTCGGACTTGTTGAACTTCATGAGATTCTTATAAACCCATTTCTCAAGTTTTCCGAGGTCCCTCTGGGTGGCATCCTGTCCTTCAGTTGTATCAACTGCACTGCTCAACTTCAGGTCATCTGCAAACTTTCTAAGGGTGCTGCTTCCAAGATAGAACCCTGAGGGATGCCGCTCATCACTGGTCTTTTTATCTGTCTTGCCACTTTTTTCCTACTTTCAAACCTTTAACTTATCCCCAACACTATATTACCAATTATAATTTATTATTTACCTTCAGATTTATCATTGTGAACTTTTTTCCAATTAATTATTACCTCCCTTGTTCGAATTTCTTTGTCTTTTAAAATAATTCTTTGCACGAGTTTGGAAAATAAGTGGTCTCAGTATTTGTCATTCTTTATTTAGACAGGAATTAACTTCAGTAGAATAGCAGGTGGATAGAATGAGCTGTTTTCATCCAGCTGAAAGTTTAATCTAGCAGAACACTACTGATTGTATTAACTTGACAAGGTTGTTGATTATATTTAGAGAAGGCATATTGTTTCTTTCTGCCATGCTGCCATAAAATAAAGGTTTGCTAACTGTTGTTGCAAAAATTGGGCCCTCTTTGTATTGTAATAGTCTAAAAATAAAAATTAAGTTCCTAGTGGAATGTGATACTCTCTAGGCAACCATTACGGTTTACAGCAACTGATGTCACATAGATTTCTGAAATTATGCCTGTGTGTTGAACACCCAGGGTTTTCAGGCTTTTTTCCATTTTAATCAAAACCAACTGTGTCATTATTCTGTTCCTTCTCCCTTTTCCAACCAATATTTAGTTTCTGTTGCATGATTTATGAGTACCTGTTGTAGTCTTTTGTGTTGATAATGTTTACCCATCTGGGCTGTCTTAATTTTAGTCCAGAATAATGTGTCTTTTGGCTGATTTGCTCTGTGCTGTCGGTCTCTCTTTCCTGAAATCAAAATGTGCAAGGAATTTAACACCTGTGAAGTGATTCCAGAAGGAGGTAACATCAGTGAATCCATTACTTGCTCTTGTTGTTGCAATAAAGGAATGGTTAAGATCAAGAAAAAGCCCAAACACAATGATTGAACAGTCAGTAGAAGTAATTTAAGGGAATCAGAATTCACTTCTTGTTTAACATAACTAAAAAAACAAAGCTCCTTTCTTACCATGAAGCTAAACCCATTTTCTCTGTACATTTTTGTATTTTACTTTTTGAAGCATGCTTTTCTGTTCTGTGAAAGTTCTATTTTACTAGAAAATAGATGAAATTTTATATAAAAATGAAATTTTATATTAAAAGATGGAATACATGCTACATTACAAAAGAAGCTTTTCACAGAGACATGAATTCATTTTGAAGCAAAGACATTTAAACATATATGTATATATCTATAGATCACTTAATTCACAAACGTATCACAGGCTCAGAAATGATAAGATAAATCACCCCTTCTTCTGTTTGCTTCCCATTGCACTTCAGAAGTAATTCCTGATGATCTGGTGATGGATAGGTATCATTTGGAATTGCTGGATGGCAACTTTGTCTGTATGGGGTTTGTGTGGCCAGGTTTTGGTAGCGAGGAGTATGGGAGGGCTGCAGGGGTGGCTTCTTTTAGAAGCTGCCAGAAGCTTCTGCCAAGTCTGATAGAGCCAGTGCCAGACTGCCCCAAGATGGACCTGCTGCTGGCCAGGGCCAAGCCTGTCAATGACCTGGGAGAAGCCTGTGCTGGAACAGGCTCCTGGCAGGACCTGTGACCTGTGGAGAGAGAAACCCACTCCAGAGCAGGTTTGGTGGCAGAACTTGAGACCTCCACAGGGGACCCACACTGTTCCTGAAGGACTGCACCCAATGGAAGGGACCCCCACTGGAGCAGTTCATGGAGAACTGCAGTCTGTGCAAAGGACTCATGTTGGAGAAGTTAATGAAGGACTGTTTCCGTGAGAGGGACCCAGTGCTGGAGCAGGGAAGGGAGTCCTCTAAATGAGGAGAAAGGCAGCAGCAGAGACAACATATGATGAACTGACCCCAGCCCCCATGCCCTGTCCCCCTGTCCTGTTGAGGGAGCAGAGGAACTAGAATTTCAGAGTGAAATTCAGCCCATGAAGAATGGAGGGATGGGAGGAGAGTGTTTTAAGATTTGATTTGTCATTATCTTCCTCTGATTCGATTGGTAGTAAATTAAACTAATTTCCCCAAGTCGAGTCTGTTTTGCCCATGACAGTAACTGATGATTGATCTCCCACTACCCTTACCTCAACCCATGAGCCTGTTGTATTTTCTCTCCCCTGTCCAATTGAGGAGGGGAGTGATAGAGTGGCTTTGGTGAGCACCTGGTATCCAGCCAGGGTCAAACCACCACATGGTCTTACCAAGACCATAAGGTATTTTTCCCCCACATTTGAAATATTTGATAAATGAAAATGTACATATAAATAATATGAATTAGCTTACACTAAAAAGATTAAATAAAGAAAACTTACATAAGCTCTTCCTTTATTCCTCAGCTGTGTTTCAGTTTAAATAGGTAGAGATGACTGACAGTGCAGGCTAACACCTAATGAAGAACAGACAACTCTTTCTGCAAGAAACTTAGCATGGAATTTTTTTTTTCTCAAAAGTACCCCCAGCTGACATCTCTTCAATGGCTGAACAAGGAGTCTTGAATCTCTTTGCTTGGTGTTCTTGGACTAATTTTTTTTTTTGATAACCAACCTCTTTTTGTAAGGATTTTAATCTTTCTTTTTAAAAATATCCTGTAGAAGCTTTACACAATTTACACATTTATTTTACATATAAATGGGATGGAAATAGGAAATGTCTATAGAACCTATTGTGAGAGGACTCAGTATATTTTCATTCAGTCAGAGAAACAGTAAGTCTGTGCTAGTGACTTCCTTTGTTTTCATTGTAGTGTGGAAAAGATATAAGAATTTTTGAATCCTAAATTGCTTTCTCTGAGCAATTGATTATAGTACATAGTACTTGGTGTGTTGGTATATTTGCTCACTATGTTTGTTTTATTTCTGCATTATATAGATCTGTAAGTATGCTATATTTTTAGCCTTAGTTGTCTAATTGTTTGCATGTTTGCTATCTTCTAATAGATGTGTAGAAATATTTTCATGCTGATATATTTTTTGGGTTTTTTATTTAAAATGCCATCTTATTTATAGAAGGTTAGACATCTCGGGGAGGGGGGGAGCACTGCATGTTATTGGGGCTAACATGATTAAAGGTTTTGTTGTACACCTGAAGAAGCAGCAAGGTTGTATGATGAATCTGGTGACTAAACAGACTTAAAAATATTCATGATGTAGTAATCTGAATCTGATTGATGATGTGACCATGACTGTTGATCTGAGTCTTTTCAAGAGGTTTATAGTAATTTCTGCTTAGGCCATTCATATGAAAATATTACCTTTAAGATGACTTTATTTATATTAGATGTACATTACCAAAAGATGAACATCTGGGATTATTTTGTTTTCAAAGTTAACAGGAAACATAAGCAAAATGTTTGAACATTTCTGACATGAAGTATTTTGTAAAAATATAGTTCAACATTGTGCATTAATTATCTTAAACATTAAGGTGTGTGAGCACAGTTCTGTGCTTTTGTGAAGTGCTTTCAGTGTATGGAGAAATGAAAGCCTATTCCTATCATATTTATGGTTTACTCTCAATAAATTAAGCAAATAAGTAATCCAAAAAAACAACTATTAAAGTTAAGAAATGCAAGAAATTTGCAGTAGAAACATGTTGGTAAATGCAATGACTGGAAAAGGTTTTGAAAGTTGAACTATATTAGCATAAAGTATGGTAGGGACCAGTGCATGCCTTCCAGTCAACTGTTCAAAGAAATATTATAAATCTTCTTAAATTGTATCAAGAAACTAAATTGAGTCCCCTCTTCTGCACTCAGCAGTGTTTCTTGAGGATTTAGTACACGTCTTTAAATTTGTTTATTGCTTTGTCTTTCTCTGTTCAGGCCATGGAGCTTTTGAGCAGTAATCCTCCCTCCTGTTGTTGGTGCATTTGTGGAGTGCACATTCTTTATCAGCGTAGCATATAGAACAAGCCTTCATTAGTGGAGGCCGTAAACGTTATTTGTGCTTTAAAGCATCCTATCATTTCATTTATTATGACTGGTTATTTCCAAATGGAGACCTGTTGAAAAGCATACTCTTTAATCTTATTGAATTGTATTAATAGCTCCCTGTCAGTGTTCCTTTCTGTCTTCTACAGACAAGGTCAGTTTGTGTTTCATCTGTCCCATCTCTCTGTTTTGAAATTTTAAATTTGCTTTAAAGCAGAACACAATGTCATTTATCCTGTGAAAAATAACTGTAATATTTGTTGTTTGTAGTTTTCTTTTTAGTGAGTGCAAGCACAACCTTATGTTTCAATGTGACCCTTCTGCCAAGCACCTAAGTTGGTATTGAAGCATCACTATTTGGATGTAGGATGGGATCTTTGTTTTCTAGTTGCGTGTTTGTGGGCTCAGTGCATGAATAAATGAATGACTAGAAGTCTCTGTGATGGGGGTTCGCTGTGACCTGAACCCCATCACACAGAGGTAGCCCAAAGCCTTGCCTGGTTCTGGTAAAGCATCAATGAAGCAGATACTGACTTTGCCCTAACTGAGATCTCTGTAATCAATGTTTGTATTATATGTGCAAAGTGCCCTACTACAAAAATCACTTTTGATGTAATTTCTGTCTATACTGTTTGGATTATAGCACATCTTAGTAGTGACATTACTCTCAAAAGACTTTGGAGAAAAGACGATTAACTTTCTATGTTGACATATCAGTCAAGAAGTTTCTGAACCTTATTCATTACAGAGAACATGTTACTTTGAGAACATGACAGTAACGTCTATCATTATGTTGTGCTATCAGTTTTATAGTGCTCATATCTTTAATTTTTGTACAAAACCTAAAGGATATAATATCTGCTCATATTTGCTGACTGGTCTCCCAATTGCTTCTGGCACAACATAGGTGTCTATGAATGACAACCGTGCGAGATTTTTATTTGCTTTTTCTCTATCAATTTCCTTCCAGCTTTTGGTGCCTGATTGAATTAGTGTGTCATAGTGATTGGTACTTATTGTGAGTTCACAGATCTGAAAAATACATTACTGTAGATTGTTTTGTTCTTGCTCTGCTGAACCTGTCTAGTTCCTGCTCAAAATGTAGAAGAAAGATTTTTTTTTTCCCCACATTGCATTTACTTGTTCAGTGGATTAAGGGTTATTTCTTGCATATTTCTTCTCTGATGACATTTTTTACCATTTCTAGAGGTAGTCACAACTGTACTAGGTAAAAATTTGTTAGTATGTAAAATGAGTTGTAGCTATTGTGCCTAAAGATTTTGTGCTGTACAAATATGCCAAATTAGAAAAAGAGAATTTGCTGTTCTTTAAATAAATAGTTCCCACAAATTATAGGCTTAGACCATTTCTGTGTTTTAATGCTATTTAGAAGCTTGCTGATAATATCTAATATCTCTATTGAATTCTGAGAACTGCATTATCTTTTCACAATAATTACTCAGTATTAGAAAGTAAATTTGTTTGAGAGCAGAGGTAACTCTCAATTAGTTCTCATCATTTGACTCTGACTTTTGACTGGCCTTAAATACCTTCTGTCGACCAATGACAACATAGTGTCAGGTACAAGAAGCACAGTAGCGGGAAAGAAAGCAGTTTTTCACAAGAAAAACTGTTTTCTCTTTTATAAACAGTTCAGAGAAAATGTATTTATGCATTTGTAGAGCTTTACATTTCTGAATTATTTTGATGACCTAGCATGTCTTACTCCTTCGGCTGAGTTGGCTGCCTGATGTTTGGTAGGAGGATATAAGGCAAGGAAGTGCAGACTGCAATTCTCTTCTGGGAAAAGAATAAAGAATATAAATAAAACTGGTAAAACTCAAAGTAAACCTCTGCTCTATTTATTTTGGGGGATCTAAGGATAGAATTGTCATCTTCCCATATTCAGTTCAAAGGAAGGCACTGAAGACATTAGGCTTGTTTTTTCTTGTGCTTTGAATTCAGCTGACATTTTTATGTTTCTTACAAAACATTTTTTGTCTTTAATGATTAATTCAAATACAGTGCTGAAGGTAGTACTTCCTTATGAGTAAATAAATTAATAGACTATGGACAAAAATGAAAATGTCATGTTTTCTTTTATAATGAGAACTGAACATGTCATGTATCTGCAAGAAAAGGAATAGAGCTTTCTGCCCTACAGAGCACATAAGGACTGTTCATCATGAAGTATCAGAAATTAATTGCGAGTAGAGCCTACAGCTTGCAAAGCAAAAGCAGATTCAGAAGTTGTAAGACTTAGTTGGCAGTATTTCTGAAATAAGAGTGATTTTTCCTCCAGCTTTCACTGAGGTATTTACAAGCTTATGAATGCAAATACTGGATATCAAGGGTTCACTGAAGAGAATAAAACTGTAGATGAATGTATTGGAAGTAGGTATAAAATTTGGCTGAAATTTTGCCAAATAAATACCTTAATAGGCAACAAGGGCACTTCATTGCAATTACAAGTCATCCAGTGACACTTTGAGTAATCAACCCAATCAATATTTAGCTAGTCAGTTTTGGATATAAAACAATACCATGGCATCTGAATGAGCAAACATGACAGTGAGCAAACATGAAAGTGAGCTTACAGAAAATCGATGGTCAAAGATGCTGTTGATATACCCTATGCAAGCAATAAAGCATTTACTTCTGAATTTTTAATTTGTTTTTTAGAGTAACTTATTAGGCTGATCAGGCTAAATCTGGACAGTGTGTTGTTAATTGCAGAAAAGCTCCTTCTGTTTAGATGATGGCTATGGGAAGCTCCACTCTTCTATTATGTGTTTTCACACCCCCTTAACTTTTTAACTGTGAAATACTGTGCAGAGAAGAAGCTGAAAGTAAGGACAGGAATGTCATTTTAACAAGTATAGAAGATGTGGAGCTAAAGTACGTACAATACCCATTTCTTTCTTTGCTTTTCTTATTTTTTAAATGGAAAACTAAGCACAGGTAAACTCTTCTAGGTGGTGCATGGAAAGTAAATACAGTGGCAAATGCAGCTATTTAAAGAATGGGATGCAGCTGCCTTCGTAGTCTTGTCCATGCTAGATTAGGAAGTGGCTTTCCTTGGAGAAGAGGATTAGGAATGTATCTTCTCAAAACGAAAACTAGACACAGGCTTCTTTCTTACAAGAAGCAAAAGCTGCATGGAGTATACAACCTCCTTCTCATTGCTCTGAAGTAAAAGCTTTGAGCAAAGCTATAGTACCATATAGCCTTATGCCAGATTTCTAATGAAAACCGTGGTAAAGCTGCCATTATATTACTGTAAATTAAGGCAATATGAGTTTCTCATTACTTAACATATATTTATGTAGTTTTAAGTTTTTCACAGGGATTTTGTGAGTGTCTCTGAGTCACAAAGAAATAAAAAACCTGGAGTAAAGAATCTAAATTTTTTCAAATCTAGAATGTAACTAGTATGTTTCACAAAGAATGTAATATAATGGAACTCCAGTCCAAACAAGATGTCCATATATTGTAAAATTGATTAGAAACTCATAGGATAATTTCTCATTGACATATTCTCATTATGTTGTGTTATTTGCTCTTCTGGGCCTGTAATAACAAAATGACCTTAGGCATCTAATAAGTTTTAGTAGTTAAAGTTAAGTTGTGAAGTTATTCCTGATTTTGCTCCTTATATCAAAAGTAGTTCTGCAGGTGTGTTTGACAGGGAGGGGAGAAAATACTTAGCATTTTGCTTTCTATTGTCTTTTTTCTCCTTACAAATAATTTGGGGGTAGTGGGACGCAGCAAGGAGTCGCCTTTTCCTCCAGATGGCTGTGACATTTGAGTAAACCTTGGAGGATTAAAGGCACTCTAGTGAGCACTCACTGTAAACTCCTGATGCAACATGACAGTCCTAATCTGGGTTCTGGGCTGATTAGATGGTAAGAGCGCAAAGGAGGGGAAAAAAATCCAACTGCGAAATAACCATTTACGCTGACGGAAGACACTAAAAAAAGCCCCATATCCTAAGTTTAGGCTAAAGATTCTGTACATATAAAACTTATGCAAGTTAAGTTTTAAAGTGTAATAACCTAATAATTGTCTGTAAAATAACTTCACTTGGTGCAAAGCTTTTCTGTGTGTGACTGAATGAGCACAGCTTGATGCAAAAGTCTTTTCTATATATTAAAAAGAGTTTGCAAACAATCCAAATGGGTAAACGTTGGTAGAAAATACAGAAACTGATCTGAATGAGACTCTGAAATCTGATTATGCATCATCACCATCTGCTGCAGTAGGACAATTGAAAGGTAGAGAAAGCTATATTCTACCTTTATTTGGAAAAATGGAAAAACTTCACTATATTACATGTGTTATGCAAGGAGAACTTGTTTGCCTAATAGGAAACTTAATCAGAAATTATGCTCTTTATTAATATAATTCTAAATATCTAAGACATATTTGATGTATTATTATTTTGATTTTATTAAAATAAGGAAACAGCTGCTAAAATTACTTGATTTTTTTTTCCCATCCTGAATTTTCAAAAGCAGAATACTGAACTTTCAAAAACTAGTATGGCAACAGGTGTTGTATTCAGCATTATACATCTTCATTTATTTGTTTTGGCTGAATGAATGTTAAATTGTACTGCTCAACACCTCCTAGTACAAGAACAGTGCTTTGAGGATGGTTGTAAATTTGCCTACTTATCTATAGATTATTTTTACTTCAAAGCCGTTGAGTAATTTGTTCCTTTTCCAAGTTTATCAGTCCAGTATTTTATTTTCAAAGGCGAATCTGTGATAGCTTTAGTTTTACAATCTCTACCTTCACAATGGGGTTTTTTTCCCCCAAGGTATTTTAGTGTTGTAGTTAGAGGTATCACAAAAATATCTGCTGAAAATAGGGCATGTTCTTGATGATTTATTATTGGAAATGTAATTCTATTGACATTCTAGGAAATAAGCTAGGGTGTTTAGTGCCAAATATGTAACTCATGGCAGTACCAAACATACTGTGAATTTTCAGTTATTTGTTTGGTATTAACAAGGTTGTGTATTTCTGCAAAGCTCAAAACTTCTTAATTACGGTTGCTTATTTGCTGAAAAGAAAATCAGTTGCACAGAAGCTGTGAGAGTTCAAAGGAAGTCCAGTCAGATTAATTTATTTAATGAAATCTTCTAAATTATTTCTGTACATACTGAATTTCCTTTACAAACACTTTAATTAAAACATCAGGCTTCTTGTTAAAAAGAAAGAGACAAGCTTTAAGGCATATGCAAATGGATCATAAATGCTAATGGCAAAAAATTGTACAATTTTATTTCTGGTTGCCCTACAAAACACAAGTCATTTGGATACAGTGTTCAAAAGGAAATGCTTTTTTAGCAGTTTCATTAAAAAGATGGCTGTAATAAATAATAATAAAAATATTTCACCATATTCTTATTTTTTTCTACCTGTCTTGCAATTTGAAGTCTAAAGCCACTGACTAGCTATCTAGCATCCAAGCTGTGTCTCTTCAGAACCACTACCAATTCACTCAGATGTGTGGGCTTGAATTCTTAGATTTTGAGAAAATCCTCTGTAAGCATGAGATAAGAATGTGAAAAAGACCAAGCTTGACCTACCTTAAACTATCCCAGCAAGGATCTAAATTACAGCTTCAAGAGGTTGAACTGGTTGCGAGTTGTGAGTGACTAGCAATCTCACAATACCTTGTTATCTTTGCTGTATGTCAGGACTGTGTCTAGACCAGAACGACAAATGTAATAGAAATACCACAGTACAAAGTTTAGTGCTTTAAGCAAAGGTTCTTAATCTTTTTACTATATTCTTCAAAAATGGGAGTTAAAGCGCTACCAAAAATTAGTCAGTCTGCCTAGCACTCTGCTCACCCCATTTCCAGGTTTGTTTTTATTTTATTTCTTATCCTGTTTAATGTAGCCTGTATTTGTAGCCACTGGTGGTGGGAATACAATGGTGTTACTGCAGGCTTCCCTTTAATGGATCCTTGCCAAAGATAGCCATTGTTCCCATTGCTTGAGGTCGCTCAACTGTGCGAGGTTGCTTGGAAACCCTCTACTGAGTAAAACCTTCCAGTCATTTTCCTTTACCTCCCAAGTCATACCAGTTGAGTGCTTAGGGATTCAGAGGAGGATCACAGTCAGTGCGGTTGCTTTTTGTGACCTTTTTGATGCTAAACCAATGACCTCTTAAATGCAGCATTGTAGCATGCACAACTATCTGGCTAAAAAACAAACACCGCACCAGCCAAGAGGTAATGTCATGGGATGCCCACAAAAGCAGTTACCTGATGGTTTAAAAAATCCTGGACTAAGGAAAAGGCCTAACTAGTTGTTAGGTTCTGCTTTAGGTTAAACCATTGAAAAACACGTTACCTTTAAATTATGCTGTGCTGGTTCATCTCACATGCCATGTGATCAATTCTAAACAGACCTGATGCTCTATATGCCTACGTTTTCCCTAACATGCACTTCCTTTTATCATGCTGTTTCCTTTTCTCACATTGCAGAAATCAATTGTATTTGATACAGCATTTCAGAGTGAATCAGTCATTATTAGCTTGAGCAAGCTGGTGAGCAGGATAAATCAAATCCCATGCTTATTTATATCATTTAGTTTGATCCGCAAATAAGTGACGTAAACAATCTTGCTTCTTTGTCTGTTATGTTAAACCAATTACTCTTTTGAGCAGCTAGTATGCTAAATCTTTTCAGTTGGTTTATAAACCATGTTATTTATGTATATGAGAAATGCTGAGGCATGGATACCTTCTTGGTAATAGATATTTCCTTAATACAAATAATACAAAGAGTCTGCTGTAATATTATGTGAAACATTGGCTGGTATTGTATTTTCTGGCTGGGGAATTGAATATTGCCATCACTGTTCTCCAAGTAGTGTGAGCCAAAGATCTGTGGGGGCAAAAATGGGTTGCTCCATGATAATTTAATCTGCTTTCTGTTCTGATAGTTTTCAGTTCTCTCTCTGCCACAATTTTGAGATAATAATTTAAGTATTACATTATACGTTGTCCTGTGTATTGGGATGTCTCTGCTGACTAGGCTCCATAAGGTTTCACAAGTAATGTCACGTTGGCACAGACCCCAGGATATTTGGTTTCTTTGGAACGTATTTGCCCTCTGCCTTTCTCTTTTTTCTGACATCCAGCCTTCTCCATTCCTCTTAAGGTTAAAATTTTACTGCTGTAACTGACAAATGTATGTTTGTTATACATCCCTTAATACTTTATAAACATTGCATGATGCTGTTCATTGAGTTCTGAAATTATTAAAAAATGAGTGAATAATACTAGAAGGATTGGCACTAAAGGATAAATTACATGTCCTGTCTCTTTTCATCTGCACCCAAATTTTTTAATTAGTTCTCAGAACCAAAGTGATTGTGTCTTTTCCCAAAAGGTTTTAGGCCAGTTGTAGATTTAAGATAGCAAGTTGGACTGAAATAATAAGAGTTCTCCAGGATATGAAGGAGAGCAGAGTGGCTCTGAGACTTCCTAGTCCGGTTATAAGTACTGTGTGAAATGAAAGAGATAACTAGATTTAGGATGTTCTTGTTTCTTTCCATCTTACTTGATAGAATAATGGTTGTGTGTTCAGGTTCTTAATCCCCAAGTTTACACAGTCACGTGGAAAGCCTAATCATATTTAAGCCAATAACTATGTAATAGAAACAAAAACGTTTAAAAAAATGGTAGAATTATTTAAAAAAAGGTACATCACAGCTACCCTCTGTCAGTGTGCTGGAAACTGTCTGGCAATTCCTCACTGATGCAATTCAATAAGATGTGTGGGAGTCCTTAAGTAGAGCAGCTTGAGTCTTGCTACAGAATGAGATTCATGGCTGTTGTACCAAATACTTTTAAGTTCTCAAATCAAAAGCCTGTCTTATAAGAACATCTTTTGTGTCAGTAGGAATCCCAAAGTGATTTTGTTATCTACTGCCTGCGATATTGCCCCGAGCATAGTTTCAGGTTACTGGAATAACCAGTAATTTCTGTAAATGTGTGTGGATAAAATACTATTCTCTGTTTTTTTTGGGGTCATCTTGTTGTTTGTGGTTTTTTTTTTCCCCGAGTGTAATTCTGCTAACTTTGAGTGTAGATTTTAGTGTTTTCAGTCTACAACTGTAATAGCAGCAGCACTGTATTTTGTTTTGCTAGAGATAAAACCACACTCACAAAATCTTTACTCAAGTCTTTTAACTGGTCTTTTAGGCATTGTGAAACTGATAACTTAATCAGTGTAGTATAACAGACTGTCAGTATAGCAGGTTGTGCTCAACTGGAAAGAGTAACATTATAAAATTTGAGACCTCTCTGTTCTTGAGTGGTGCCTTGAGGTGTTAGAATCTTAAAATCTAAAAAGATTTTCTCTCTGCTTGTTCTGTATATTTATAAGATGTAGCCATAATTACTGCTGTATCTAAATAAACTTCTTAATATTTTTTTCCTGCTTTAGTTGGTCCAGAGTTTCAGTGTTGGAAAACACAGTTTCAGTGTGAGCAAACTTGGAAGGATTCTATCACTACTGCTGCAAGAACCCACAGGTGCTAAATGCAGTCTAATACAGAAAATATTCAACAGTGGTTCTAGCCCGTGAACCATCATGGAGCAGCTGAGCTAAATGAGCGAAAATCCACTCCATACTGGGAATTAGGGACTTACTCTTGAGGGGAAAGAAGAAATCTACACATGAAATGGAGACCTGGCAGGGCTTATTGGAAGTGGGAAGCAGAGCTACAGGCACCGCATGAAAGCTCCATTTACTGCTTCTACGGCTGTGCAGGGAAGAACTGCGGTGGCTGTAGTAAAGTGCAAAGACTGTAGTATAATCCTGTCAGTCCAATAGGATTAGTTATTCAACAGAAGTACAGAGGTTGGACCTTGAAAGTAGAAAATTTTATGGAGAATTGGCAAGAAATTTTTGTAGTGTACTGCTCACCCTAGTCAAGGGAGATAATGCTGTAATGTAAAATTACACAGGAGAGGTGAAACTAAGAAAGGAAAAATAATTGTTGCAGAGGATTATGTGATTCAACAAGAAAACTATTGAATAATTCTTGATCTCAAAGCATAGCTAAATATGCTTTTATATTTGAGAGAGTTCAGAGATATTTTTAGAAAATCAGAAATAGCAAACATCTCTAGCAGAAGATAAAAAAGGAGATAGAGATTATTGTTTTGAAAAACAGTTTAGTACTAGTTTGTTCGTGTTTTGGTCTTTTAAAAAGTATTCAGTAGATTTATCTTGTATTAAAGCTACTTCTGTTAAAATGAAATTTTTTTTCAAACATTTGTTGTCTTAATACCATTTTGTTTAAGAGTCTTTGGAAAGATCAGTGTAAGAATACAGTTAAAATTCTTTTTCCAGTAACTTTTTCTATTTTAATGTTTGTTTTGCTTTTTTAGCTTTTCTTAGGGTTTGTTGAGGGTTTTTTTCTCAAAAAGTGGTTTGTGAGAAGAGTTGAGCTAAACACCTGATTCTTCACAAAACCACCTTACTTTACAAATAAATGCAGTATAGGAAACTATTCATGTTTGGACTTTTGTATAAACCCAGCTAAAGTGATATTCTGTATCAAAATGGCATAGCTCTCCTCCAGAGTCACTGAAAGTATTATAGACTGTATACATGTATAAATTATTTTTGCTTAGAAAAATTTATTCTGGAGTGAGCAATCAAGAACTCAAGGAGGGGGAGAAGAAATACCAAGATTTTTAATCAATCTGACCCATTGTATATTTTGTCATTCTTGAAATAATTGTTAGGATCCATCTTTATTATTATTAATTACTGAAAGAATATCTGGGAGAATTTGATAGTATATGTAGCTAAGACTAAGACATTCAGTATTGAGGACTTCACCCCAGAGATTAGTGATGCCCCAGGAGAGAAGAGGAGAAGATTCCTTGTGCATCTACAAGAGGGGTGAGATGGTGCACTGAGAATAAGGTACACTTGATAGGATTGATACAGGAGGAGAGGTGACAAGGGCATTTATACATTACAATGTAGGAGAACAGTGAAAGAGTATGAGAGAGTATGAGAGTTTGAGAATGACATACTGTCATTCACAAAGAATGACAGTATGGATAAGAGAAAGGATATTAATGAAATAGGGATTAGAAAAGAGGTAATGTAGCAAAACCCATGAGTGCTGGGGGAAGAAGAACCATTTTGTATTGGGAATTGAGTCACTTACTGTGATTTCTCAAAAGGAAACCATAGTTTTGAGTGCCCAGACTCACACTTTAAACACTCAATGTTATTTCTTGTCATTGCTTTGTATGCATACATGTAAACACATGAGAATAAAAGCAGCGCACTGTGAAAATGCAGAAAAATCTGTCTTATTGCCCTGATTTGTGGCAAATCAAGTGCATTTGTGGCAATCAAGTCCCGTTTGTGTGATAAAACAGTATTTTAAGGTGCTGCTTTTTCAGTCACAATTTAGTCATTACCCTAAAAATATCTTGGCACTGGATGATTGTTTTCAGCTATGTTCTCATACACCTTAGGTCTTTTATTTTAAAAGCTTCTAGAATTCTCATGCTAATGGAGTAGTATGTTATACAGTTATATATATGTATGTTCCTGAGTTTCCTTT
Source organism: Aleadryas rufinucha (assembly GCA_013397815.1). Lineage (NCBI taxonomy): Eukaryota > Metazoa > Chordata > Aves > Passeriformes > Aleadryas > Aleadryas rufinucha. Next base: position 226,411 of record VZTH01013637.1, on the reverse strand, counting down.
AGAATTTACTGTCATAAAGGTTCTTCAGCTCTCTGGCATTAGGTTTTAAGTGACATATAGTCCCTAGATGAATTTACTTTTATTGTCAAATACAACCTCTGAGTAGTACTGTATATATTTATATAAGCCAACTTTGTTTCCAATCATCTATCAAGAAAAGTTTTAACAATGTGCACAGAGGCTTCAATGCCACTTTATTAACACTTGTGAAATTCTTATGTGGTATGAGCTTCATGGCATCCATAGACAGGCTCAGAGTCCAGCAGGAGTATGTATGTAATGCTCTTAGGTTGGGGAAGTACAAGTAGATAGGAGCAGGTTTAAGTCCTGAACTTCTGCAAGGATTGGAAGAAGCATCAGGGTCAATAGGAGTCTATAATTTTAGTAAATGTTAGATGCGTTTGCATTGATACCTCACAAGGTCTTATTCTCTTTATTCCAGCAGGATTACCTAAGCATGCCAAAGTATCACACGGAACAACAACAGCAAAAAGGAAAATTGGTCAAGAATAAATACAGCAATACTTTGAACAAAACATTTAATAATTTTCTTATGTAGCAGAAAAAATCTGCTCGAAACAAATTCAATGTACTTTTGTAAATGAGTAATCAGTGATTTCACTTCCATTTACCAAAAAACTCCAAGTTAATTTTTTTGCCCATTGAAAAGGGAAACCTGGAATATTTTATTCACTGAAAATAGGGGATTGCAGTTACTGCATTTTTTTTCTTCCCATACATATATATCCTTGAAAATATTTGATGTTGTCAAGGGAAGAAGAATTTACCTCTGTTGTTTGCTATTGAGTTTATTGTGGACTTGACCTACATTACTGGTTTGAATTCTAAATAGATTGATCTCACATCCTTGCAAGAAAGAATCAGATTAGTAGGAACACTGTGGGGGGAAAAAATGGCATATGAAAGTATCAAACTATCACAAAAAAAGGAATAAGTATAGATTTCATTTCAGAAGTAAAATCTTGTAAATCATAGACTACTCATTATGAATTTGAAAGAAAAATGAGTCACTCTGCACCCAAAAGCATATAGATTCTGAATTGTTACAAGAGAAGAGGAGTTTAAAGGAAGGCGGTAATAACTGCATAGTTACAAATGAAGTTGCATTAATGCTCTGTTTTTAAAATACAACTGCAGTTAAAGATTCATTGTGTGCCAAATTAAAAGGTTCTTTTTTAACTGGAGTAATAGATGTTGAAGGCCAGATCAAAGAATTGTCATTAAGTATAACTGTATTCAGAGACCAGAATTTTATGAAGTGATTCCTGCGTTAGACTGTATTTTGTACTTAACTGAGATAAAGCAGTAGAAACGGGCCAAGATAAGAGTTTTCAATTAGCCTCCTTGTCTTTTTGTCCAAACGAAGAGAAAAGCCAGTGTGTGCTTTTAGGGCTGAAAAGTGGTAGTTAAATATGCACCACCCCTTGAAACTGTTTCTGCTCTCTAAGCCTCCATTGTCTGAAATAGTGGGAAGCAAAATTCTCAGTAATCAAAAGATGTAAGGAGGAAAAAATCTGCATTAATATAGATTCCAAATAGCAGTGAATAAAAACTGAGACACAGATTTTGCTCTTGGATTTGGCCTCCATTAGCTGGAGCCTATTTGAATTTTTTAATGTCATACTTCTGTTTTTATTGTAAGCTTTAGTACAGTGAGGAAGCTTTCTGATGAAGAATATTGCAAGTACTGCACATTTGTTGAGAAAAATATGTGGATATGAATGTAAAACAACTAGAAAAATGGTTATTATGGACAGTAAAATGAAGTGAAACTTTGTGGATAGCTCTTGCTCAGATGTCATATAGCATTTTGAAATGTCCTGCTTAAAAATAAAAGGAAATCTTTGGGATTAAGTTTTTTATTAAGTGAGAGAGAAATATTAGAGAACTATTAGCTGTACAGACTAAATAATGAGGAGGCTATAAAACAGAATCCAGTATGTGTGGTAATTTTTTTATAATGTAAAACACTTGCATAATGTATAGCACACTCTGTAAGTTTAAAAAATTGAAGAAATATTTAACCTACCAGTCTGTACACAGAAAATGCAGAAAGAATTGGGATCATATATGTATCATTATTGATTTAGATTTTACACTAGAAAAGAAAGTAAACTTGGAAGGATTTGTATCTGCTCTTCTTGATTTTGTTCTGTTTTCCTGTTGAGTTTTAGTTGTGTCCCAGAGTGATGAGTAAAATTGGGGCCACCTGTTTTCCACTTGGCCTTTTTTAGTTTCTGTACCTTAGTTATACAACATGCAAGTATTCCTACCAGACTTATTTGGGAAAGCTGTTGTGAGTTAATAAATATTCAGTAAATGAAATAAAAAAACACTATTGTTTTAGGTGGCAAGGAAAGCCCTACAGAAATGGCTGTTTTATGGTGGAAACCAGTGATGTTTTGTGAAGAAACTTGTTTGGTGGCATATAAGAGATGCAGGGTGTTTTAAAAAATTAGGTTAAACTATGTTGTTTTACTGACCTGATTCTTTTGCTTTTATGCTGCCAAGGCTGTAACGTGAAGCTTCTCAGCCTCCATAACTTACCAAAGGCCTATTCCATTCCATAGAATGTCACGCCCAGAGTAAAAAGTGGGGGAGTTACCAGGAAGGGAGCCAATCACTGCTCGGGGACAGGCTGGGCATCAGTCAGAGGATGGTGAGCAATTGTAGTGTGCAGCAGTTATTCTGCTTCAGTTTTATTCCTCCCTCTCTCTACTTTCCATTACATTGATTATTATTGCTATTTTTATCATTAGTATAGTTTACTTCATTTCAATTATTAAGCTGTTCTTATCTTGACACATGGGTTTTCCTTCCCTGTTCTCCCCATGGCGGAGGGCTGAGGTGGAATGAACAAGCAGCTGTGTGGTACTTAGTTGCCAGCTGGGGTTAAACCTCAACATTTTTGACTTGTTTTCAGATGATGTTGGTAGAGAAAGCTGGCTGTTTGTGAATGCTGTTGGACTAGACAGTTAGCACTCAAAGGATTCCTGGTGTGTCATGTGGCAGTTTGTGTTTCCTGGCTATGTGAGCTTCAAGTTGGTGCGGGAAAAGGCTTTCCTCGGCACTCTGTGGGATGGGTTGTAGGCTTCTCCTGCCCAACACAGTGAGGAAATAGCTTTCTCAGCTCCCTAAGTGTCCATGGGAAAGGTCGTCTACTATGAAATCTCACAGGAAAAGGAAGAATTTGGTCTGCTTCCAGGAAGTTTAAATGACCTATGTAAGAATTCATATAGGATCACATGTTTATTGAAAAGTTAAGTTTCTAGAAATAAAAATTGTTGAAAAGATTTTTTGGTAGTCTGAAACACAAATCTTTTTCTTGAGGAAAAAGAAAGGAGGAGGAGTCATGTGCATTTAATTTTTATGTGAGGAACAATAAATCAACTGCATGAATGTCTTTTGCTCTGCTTTTTTGCAGGGTAGTTCTCTACCCTGAGCACCATTTTCAAATGAAAGAAAGAAGCTCAAGGAGTCAGATAGTTTTATTCACAAACATGTATATCACAAACATGGAGAAGGGGAGGCGAGGAAGAGTCAAAGGTAGAAAGAAAGACAATAACACATCTTTATCTTTTATTAGGCACTACGTATTTATTTGTTTAGCAAATTTTTGCATTACAGGGGATGTTGTGTCTCCTGTGAAGGTAATGAGGGAAATATCACTGATACTTATATGAGCTGAAGTTGAGTTTAAGCAAAAAGTTATGTAGGACTGCCTCCCTCTACTCTTGAAATCTTTCAAGGTTTTATATTTTTATATTTCAGTAATTGTAGGTTGTTTTCCTTTTCATATAGGATACAATAGCAACCACCTCTTTAGAGATTTCTAGGGCATTTTAAAAATTTTCTGTCTCCTAAGATTTGACTACTGCTAAAACAGCTCTGAAAACTGGTTGCATTAAGACATAAATTTATTTACTAATTATAAATTATAGCAATAAATATCCATGAGCCTAAATGAGTTAAACATATTAGAATTCAGTAGGATTAGTGCAATGAGAATTTGAATATTTAAGGAATTTCTCTGTCTGCAGGTTATAAACAAGAACTTCTGGTCATAAATGCCCTCTGTATGTATATCCTTTCATTTACCCTTAAAAGTATATACAAAACTTCTCTTTAGTACATATAAGTGGTAGGTAACACCTGATATATAGGTTGTGGTTCAGTGTTTCTGTACTTAACACTCTTCTATAGTTGGATATTATTCTCTTTGTTTCTGTATGTGCACGGCCCTGAACAGATCTGGGAGCTGATAAAGTTAGTGGTCCTGAAGTGTGATTGCACTAAGACCCATAGATGTCAAAAGTCCTATTGAAATAAAATAAAAATTTCCATAACTAAGTGTTGTTGTACATTGCAACTGAATTTAATTGCTGGACTGGAAGGACAAGCTCCCATGAAGCCTAAGGACCAGAGCTGTTCTCTGCAACAAAGACATCTGAATTAGAGCTATTCATCTCCCTTTAAATCAATTGGGAGAAAAAGGAGTCAAAGGTATACATGAATAATGAGTATAATTTCTCTGATGCTGATAAAATCTGAAATTGCTTTGATCATTTGCATCCCATAAATTTTTGTTGCTCTCTGACTATAAAAGAAGCATAGATTAGTTTCTCTGTAGAAGTGCACATATTCACTGGAAGCTCAGTGAGCTACCTTTGCTGCTCCCTTGTTTTCATAACGAAATATTGTTTTGAACTCAGATATCCTATTTCCCTATATAAATATTTGTGGTTAGTTTTGTTGGGTTTTTTTTTTTATTTTTTTTTCTGATCTAAAGTGCAAGTCCTCAGTTTTTCTTAGTTTTAATATAAACTTGATTTTTAAAAAAAAGTTTTCTTCGGAATTTATGAAAAGTACATGCTCTTAGAACTTCCTTATTTTGCTTCCTGAAGAGAATGAAAGTGGTTTTAGAAAAAGAAGGTTTACAGATGAATCTGTATTGAGTGCAGAAAATTAGAGTCCACCTAAGACGAGAAAAAGAGGGATGATATATAGTTGTTGATGTCATGGTAAAAATACCATCTAGTATAGCAAACACAAAGAGTTCACTGAAGCATTCAGGTATAAAGAGCTAGTGTGAATGGCTGTTGGAGGACTAAGTACTGCTGCCTCTGGGATATTTAATACATGCCTTACATTTTCTCATTTCAGCAGTTCATATGAGCTATATCTAACCCCCAGGGTTTAAAGAGGGGAGGTTCATTCTAACTATCAAGTTTGAAGATTAACAGTCTTTTGAATTAGTGGATATCCTGAATGCCTTTGCCCTTTATATGAGGTGTTTTTATTGCTCCATAGTTAAAGTTCCACTTGGTTGCATAACTGATTAATTTACTTAATCAGCTCTTAGTTCTCTGCTCTGTACATTGTGCCAACAAAATCCAGTTTTCTTTAACCCTGGTGGTGTTTGTGTTCCATTTCATGACCATTGTATGTTGATTTTTCTTATTAACATTTTCAAAACTTTTTTTTTCTTTTTTTTTTCTTTTTTTTTTTCCTTTTTGTTTTTGGTTAATGAGTTTATACCTATTAACTAGCAAACCCCATTACCAGCAATTCTGGAGGGGGAGAAATGTTTAGGAATGGTGACTTACTTTTTGTTATATCTTCGCCTGGTCATCATTGACCTGCTCAGCAGTGAATAGGTCAATGCTGATGATAAAAAGCTTACAGAGACTAGAAACATTCATTTAATCCTTTTGCTTTTAACACTGTAATGGGTCCGGGAGGCTCTTTGATGGGAGCGTGTTCTGCAAGAGGTTTTGGCTGTTTCTGGTTTTGAAAACTGCTTTGGGGAGAAAACAAAGAGAGCTGATGACTTTCCTTGCATCCCAGCACCTTTGTAAGTGAGCTTTCTGTCCTGGCAAAACTTAATGCTCATGATTCACAGAGACCCAAAACAGAGTCAACAAAAGAGAGAGTAAAGTGGCCTTCTGAACCTAAAATGACATTGTATGTTTATTAGTCATGACAATTCAGAAGTAAATTATCTTAAATGTTTAAGAATCTGTGCTTTAAATGGTTATATACGATATTAGACAGTGGTCAATGGCTGGTACTACCTACAAAATCCCAACTGAGAATGGCCCAACCTTGTTCATTTAACATCAAAAAATCAGTGATGATTTTCAACCTACTTTTCATTTCATTGGTAGCTGAGGATCATGGTAAGCCACAGGTGCTAAGAAAGGTATTTTTAATCTTCAAATGCAGATTACTTGTATCTAAGTTTTTTAGTACTTTGCTTAGGAGCTCCGTAACTGTTGGATACATCATGAAACACTTGGAAGCTGTAGCAAGCAAGCTAATTTTTAAAAGATAAATGGATTTTAACTTAAAATCAGGATTGTAAGTGGCACTTCTCCTTAGCATTAGGCACGTTGCAAACAAATCTGGAGGATTGTGTTGGAAATGAGCGTGAGATGAGAAGCGTGGTCCTTTTGGCTTTATAGTGTGTGAGGCTGTCTTTTAGGATCATAGAAAAAACATAGAAGACTTGGGGTTTTTTTAATAAAGGCACTAAAACGACTTATTAACTTCTTTCATTCTGATGAAGAGTGAGCAGGAGAAATAGAAAGAGCCTGGTACCTGAAACTTTCCTGCTATTAATTTGTGATTCTTTGTCCTATAGTTATCTGAAAGTCAATTTAAGTTAATTTATTTAATGGTATTTCAAAGAATACTTAATTGTCTGAGGGTTGTCTGATCTTCATTTCAGTGTGGATCTGGCAGCCTTACAAAATGTTATAACAGTGTGATGAAATGTTTGGCAGAAGAGGTAAGGTCTACCCCAAAAATATAATTTGAGGATAAAAGCAATTTTTTAATCTGGAAAATCTTTCACCATAGGGGAAAAAAAAGAAAAAAAAGATTAACCCCCCCCAGATCATTAGATTGTATAACTTGACATAGCTCAAAAAAAATCTATGAGGTGAAAGTAAGTCTTCCTACAGGACTTGAGTTTCCTGCCTGACCTGAGGGAAAAAAACCCAACACATTTTCACCAGTGAAAATTCATTTTTTGCAATATTCATAGGGCAATATTAGTTAAATTGTTTAAAACATAAGTCCTTTCACCAGGCTTTGTGTTATCTGCAAACTCCATTGACAAAATATCCTCAAATTTATTACCGTGCAAAGTGCCTCAGATAACCAAGAGGCCTCTTAAGCATTACAGTAACATGAGATGCAGTTTTTTTCCTGCTTTATGCTTTGTTTTAGCTCTTCTCAGATAATCTGTTCAGACCTTAAATACATTGTTTATGTGTTCATAAATGCTGTGGAGCATTGGGAGACACCGGTAAACTCCTTTCTGGGTGTGCAAGGAAGATCTGACAAAGAAATGAAAAAAAAGAAGTATAGCAATTTTTTCTACAGTATTTCTCCATTACATAAGTCACTTTGACTTCTTTCAAAACCCATGATGTTGTTATTGCAGGAAAGATGACAGAAGGAAAATAGAAATGCTTAACCAAAAGACCTTGCAGGTGTATAATTTTAGATGAGTTTTTTACCTTTTCTCCTGAAGGCATTCGGATGTGCTGTATAAACAGATATATCTCTCCTTGACGAAGGTTCTTAAAACTTGTAGTAACTTCTCTTCCCTATGAAAATGATACTTTTTTGTTGAAGAAAACAATCTCCTTTTGATCTCTAAAAAGAGTTCTTTTATGTACAGTCGTTCATGTGTCAACCAGTAGCATTTTACTCGTGGTCTATCCATAGCAATTCAGTTTGCAGATTGGAAACTTGATTCAAATGCATGTTTCTAAATAGAATAATGAAATTTTTCAATATGACTGTTTTTTCCAACTCCAAATTCAGATATCTTTTAATTATATTTTTTAAGCACTGAATACTTGCTGCTGACAGAAGAATTTGATAGTAATATGAAAAAAAGCCATCAAGCTGCTTGTATTTAGGCACCTATAAATATGCTGATGGACATGCCTTAAAAAATCTTCCACTGCTATAAGCTAAATGTCCATGTTAATAAAGATAAAAGGTTAAGATTTTTCTTTTGAATTTAAATCAGAGACAGTCAATATTATCATAGTTAGATGAAGCATTTCTAATGTATGGTAACACATATTAACAAAAACAAGATCATAATTATTAGACGTTTTTGCATATTTACAGGAAGTGATATTTTTCTGGAATTTTATGCCAAGTGAGTTATTTAACTACTTGCATCTTATTTCTCATGTCCTGTCTTGTATGACTTCATTCATTTGCATGCACATACTCAACACAACTGGCAATCAAGTAGTATAGATGCAAGAATTTATGTTTACCAATATGCTCATTCTAGCTGGATGTGAATGTGCTACAAACACATTTATATGGTTGCTTAATACCCCACTCCTGGTCATTCCATATAAAAATTACTCAGATTGCCAAATGTATGGGTTTTTTTCTGTGGATGTTCCATTTTCAGGGTATCAGCTTGTAGGGAGAGCACTTACTCTTTAAAAATCAGAAAAAACTGGCTGCTTTTTCCATTACACTTTTTGCTTTAAAAAGCAGTCAGTCAGAGCTTCCACACGTGCTGTTGGGTCATCCGGTCTCTGAAAGTGGGTGGAAGGCAGATCCCATGCTTCTGCTGCCTGTTGTTGTTCTCCAGCATAATAATGTTTAAATACAATTTGCTTCTAAGTTGATGTTGACAATGATGAAACCTGTTGTACATTTGTACAACAGTGGTCTCCTAATTTGAATTGAGATATTGGAAGTATGTTTTAATTTACATTTCAAAAAAACCAAAAAATGCAATGTCTAGTGAAATTATTGAGCATGTTTATCTTTTTTTTTACCTCCAGCTTTCAAGTGGAGGCTTAAAAAAACCATTTCCACTTGGATTAAATAAAGAAAGAAATAAAAAATTATTTGTAGAGTATGCTATATTTCTGTTCTCTGTAGACTGAGCATTTGAACTCAGCTACCATTGTTATGATAGCTGTGTCCCTCATCTGATTACTAAAGGTCAGTTTGTGTTATCTTTATCTCCGTAGAGATTTCCTAGGAAGGATCATGACATGGTTCAATGATCACAGCGGGGTTTTTCCTTCTACAATTTGTAATATTAAAAAATACCAGAAGATTACTGTATAGACTTTATCTATGTCCCTTAGTATGTGCAAAGAATAGCACAATTGTAGTTGTGCATTGGTGTGCAGTGATATGAAACATGAGCAGGATTTGAAAAGGTAGCACTGCCACAAGGAATCTATGAAAAAAAACTATGCATATGCATCAGATATAGTATTCTGGTAATGTCCTGTGGCACTAGTTTTCGTCTCTGAATACAATGATTAATTAACAAATAACTGTGAAAAACTCCGTTAATAATTTCATTTTGTTTGTTCATTGTACTGGGACCTCAAATCATTGAAATACAGTTTGTTAAATCCGTACTTGAGTGATGATTACATTTGAGTAGTGGATATTTCCATTGTACCTCCTCAGGAGTTTAGATCTTTAAATGACAAAAATGGGTAAAGATTGTTTAAACATATGGCCAAAACAGAGAAGTAAGTACTGTGGTTTTTTTCTAACTCACCCGTCTTGTGTAGGTGTTACATGCATTGAAAGCTTAACTCTGGAGAAATTATGTTGAGGTATACATACACTGCAGTGTCTTGATTTTGTGTTTATTTTTAAAATTGAGTTCTCCTTTAATAATTTATGATGTATGTTTAAATCCTGTAGAATATTTTTAATATGTAGGACTTAAAATTTTTTAAAAATTCACAAGGAGATTTTCATTATATGCTACAGAAAAAATTATTGATCTTTTTAAAGACTACTGAGAGAGAGTACAGCTTGAACAATAGATATATTTACACAGAAAATGTTCCTGAAAAATGCATTACTGTGAAGAGACGGGCTTCAGGGATTAGTGGACACCAGCTTTTTTTGCTTCAAGCAAAGCAGCTGAGTTCTGATTTGGGTCAATGGTGACAGAAACTCCAACAGAGACCCCACCCTGAGCCCATTAAAAGCGATGTTGCTGTGTCACAATTTAATTGGAGTAAGGATGAGGCCTCTGATGCAGCACTCCCGTGCCTATGCGCTGTTAGGTTCTGACAGCTCATCATGACCTTCCTTTTTTCAACTCTGCAAGTACAAAACAAACTAAGGTCACTGCAGTGTGTGTGTGTTAGCAAATCTAACATTTTTGAAGTCTGTTATTTCACTTCAGTGTCATCCTCCTCTCTATATTTAGAAGTCTTTAATGATTATAACCATCCTTCTGTATTTATGTAATCAGAGTAGTTTTACAAGCTTCTGTGTCATTTTGCAGATCTGTTTTGTGTGGATGTTCCAGGAGTCATTTCCTGACCTTTCCATTTTTGAGAGGAGGACAGTAGTAGCACTGTGGTTTTGTGTGCACTTTGTTAGTGCCTAGGTAGTGAGCAGAGGTTGGAGCTGGCTACAACTCTGATGAGAATAACGTGATGTGCAAGAGAGAAAGCTTAAGGGTTGCTGTGCACTTTGTTAAGAGGGGAATAATTCTGCTCTTAGAGGATAACCTGCCTAGATTGGGTTATTCCTGCAGCAGAACAGACCGCTACCTGATTATATTGCAGATCACTGGATACTTGGTTACTATTCACTGGGTCTATGTTGGGTTATTTTGAACAGCTATATGTGTTTGTTCTGTACCTATTTGATGCGGAGCACTGAGTGCTTAGAGAGAGCTTGCTATGCATCTCAGCTGGATACCAAAAATTAGATTTTATGGATTTGTCTTCTACTCTGTTGGGAGCTCTGTTGAGAGGATGTGTTTTGGGTTTCCTTTGCCACTTAGTTTTTTCTTTCTTGTTATTGGCATGGTTTTTAAATTGCTGTGTACCCTCAGTTCTCTCCTTTAGAGAAGATGCTGTGCTGTCTTTTTTACATCTTTATTGATTATTCCATAAAGCCTCTCCCATGAATATGCTGACTTAAATCCAGACAGTTGGGGGTTGAAGATAATACGGTATTTTGTTCTAGTTCATTGATATTAACAGTTCACAACATACATTTTACGTACTCATGTTAAAAAAACAAAATCTGTTACAAGTTCTGGCAGTAAGGCATAAGCAGGGTAAAAGCTGGATCAAGTTAAGCACTCACGGGTAAATTAGGTCTAGCTAGTATTACCTGTATAATGTGGTTTACACTTGATTTCAGAAAGGAAAGGCTCTAAGTCTGTGTGGTCCGGAAGCACAGGGATGATATTGTTCTAATACATAGTTTTATGAATTGCATTTCAGTGGATATTGGTGTGAGCACAGGGTGCATTAGCACATCATTGCCATTGATCCCGTGCTCGCATGATTTACTACCATATATTTCTGTGTCCACATTTGATCTGGTTTATTCCTGGTAGGGATATAGTTTCCCATGGTGGTGGATCCAAAATAAAGGCATTTTGCTTCTAAATGCTGCTGTTCTGCTTGCTTCTTGAGCCTGTGGCTGAGTTCCTGGTACAGAGAAGATGGCACACACTGAGCTGGACCCACAGACAATCCAAAAGAAAACATGATTAGTTTTTCTATGGATCTGTCTGATGGGACCGCCTATCTGTTACACCTGATATAGGGGAGGTGGCTGTACATTTGTGGATGGACACTGCAGAGAATAGTCCACTGTGAGATGGATTAAGCATGGCATAAAATTTGTTCTCAGTTTGTTATTATATGAAAGCTGAAACAATTAGACCCCAGTGTAACACTATCTTTATTAGCATTCTGTTAACATGCAGACATATTTGTGCATCTTCATGCCTGTTTCTTCAGTTTTGTGTTAGTGATGTAAAACCTGAACTGATGTTGATTGTGGATATCTATATGCACAACTATACCTACAGATCACATATCTATTTATTTCAAATGACCTAGATAAGAATAAAACTTCAACACTGATAGTTGAAAAAATTGCACAGCTGTGAAATTCATCTAGTGAAGGGGGCTCAAACAAGCATGACTTTTATTTTTATTATTTTTTTAATATTCTGCTATATAAATAAGATTGAAATGTATTTTAGGACCTTTTGTGCTCTCTGAAAAGGGGTTAATATAATTCAGTATTATTTTGCATTCTCCTGTTTTTACTGTAGATGTATGTGCATTTTTACAGTCTTTTGTGGCATAATAGTGAAACATAAATACTGAAAGATTGTTTTTCAACAGCTTGTTTTTTATACTGAGAATTCTTAATGTGTGCATGGTTCATTCTTCAGAATGCTTAAACAGCAAGGTAAAGAATATTGAGGAGATGATCCGTAACCACTTCTGAATGGCTCTGAATTGTATGCTGAATAGTGTTGCATATTAATAGGTACTTGGAAAAGTGGGATACATGATTTTCACCTCTTTTCACCTCTCTTTTTACAGTGTCTTTCAAGTGTATACATATGTTCTGCCTTTTGTGTTGTTCATTTATAATTTTTGGGTTGGTTTCAGAGCACATGTTACACAGTATGCTATAATATTTGAACTAAATCATTCCTAGAATCATAGAATATCCTGAGTTGGAAGGGACCCATAGAATCATAAAATGGCCTGGATCAGAAAAGACCTTAAAGATCATCTAGATCCAACCACCCTGCCATGGACAGGGACACCTTTCACCTGACCTGGTTGCTGATAGCTCCATCCAGACTGGCATTGAACAGTTCCAGGGATGGGTCATCCACAACTTCACTGGGCAAACAGCTTCAGTGCCTCACTGCCCTCACACTAAAGACTTTTCCATCAGAGTCCAACTGCTGGCCCTACACAAGGCGCTCAAAGAATTGCACAATATGCTTGAGAGTGTTGTCAAAACACTTTTTGAACTCTATCAGGCTTGGTGCTGTGACCANCCATAGAATCATAAAATGGCCTGGATCAGAAAAGACCTTAAAGATCATCTAGATCCAACCACCCTGCCATGGACAGGGACACCTTTCACCTGACCTGGTTGCTGATAGCTCCATCCAGACTGGCATTGAACAGTTCCAGGGATGGGTCATCCACAACTTCACTGGGCAAACAGCTTCAGTGCCTCACTGCCCTCACACTAAAGACTTTTCCATCAGAGTCCAACTGCTGGCCCTACACAAGGCGCTCAAAGAATTGCACAATATGCTTGAGAGTGTTGTCAAAACACTTTTTGAACTCTATCAGGCTTGGTGCTGTGACCACTTCCCTGGGGAACCTGTTGCAGTGCCCAGCCACTCTCTGGGTGAAGAACCTTTTCCCAATATTCAACGTGAACCTCCCCTGGACACAACTTCAGGCCATTCCCTTGGGTCCTGTCACTGGTCACCAGAGAGAAGAGATCAATGCCTGCCCCTGCTCTTCCCCTCATGAGGAAGCTGTAACTGCAGCGAGGTCTCTCCTCAGTCTCCTCTTCTTCAGGCTGAACAGATCAAGCAACCTCAGCTGCTCCTCATACGGCTTTCCAAGGCCCTTCACCTCCTGGCCTTCCTTTAGTCACTTTATATTCTTCTTTTATTATGGCAGCCAACTGCATGCAGCACTCAGGTGAGCAGAGTGCAGTGCAGAGCAGAGTAGGCTTGTGATTCTTTGTAGAAGCACTCATCAGGATTGGTGCTAAGCTAGGGGAAACTGTAAGGTGAACTGGCTGTGGACTGCTTCTGTCCCACTCTAAATTGAACTTAACCACTGAAATTGCTAACTAAACCTTACTTGAGCTTTTTTTTTTTTTTTTGGCTAGGCTAATGTGCTTTTATACTGCAAGATATTTAGTTGTCCAGACAGTCTTGCACACAATTTTCAATTTTTTATTTCTGCCTACACTTCTTTATAAGCCTGCGGAGTACTTTCTGCTAGCCATAGTTAGATTTTTCTTTCTTAAGAATTGCTTCAGTCATGGTTTGTATTAGATTTTCCCATATTCATGTTCCATGCTGCTTTGTAAGCAACAATGATGGCACACAGATAAGAGTACTGGGAGGAGGCTTAACAATGGTTGTTTTTTGGTTCTGATTACTCATCCTGGCTCTGGACCACACCTTCACGGACCTGCAATTATTATCTATTGAGAAATCATTACTCTTACACTAAGTAGAGGCATTTAAACTACCTTTTGCAGTTCTTAAGAGCTGACTTTAGGTGGAAAAACATGTTGATAGTGGGGAGTGGATTTCTCTATGTGCTAGAAGTGATTTCCCTGAGTCAGCCACAAATACCTGCACTAACTTTCAGCCAGATGCATGCAGATTTTGTCATTAGTGTGAAAGGACAATGTATCTTACAGTGATGGAAAAAAGTTACTGGGAGACAAATAGTGAATTTTGGCAAGAGGTAGAACTCCTAAAGACAATTGCCCAAAAAAGCCCACGATTGGCAGGTGAATGGCATCAAGCAGTGTTATTTGCAGTTATAGGTAAAGACTTTATTCTCTAGTGTGTGCTTTTTGTCTGTCTCTCCTGAGAATACTTGATAGTAATAGTTCAAACCTGTTATGAAATGTAGTATACAATTTAATCTTTACTAGTTTTCACGTTGCCAAAAATGATGCATTAACTCTGCACACATTAAGTAATAGATACACCTGAATGTAATCAGTATCCAATGATAAAGCATAAAGACCAAGGTTTCCTTTAACATTTCATGGCTCTCATTTTTAATAGCTGTATATACATTTATTGGAAGCTCAGATAACTAGAAGAGCTCAAGAACAGAATACTAGACTACTTGATGTTTTCCTTTTAATAATTTAAATAAAAATACACTATATATCTATCTATATCTATATCTATATCTATATCTATATCTATATCTATATCTATATCTAAACTGGTGGGAGTTACCTGGAAGAGGTGCTGATCTGGGTTCGGGAAAGTGGGGTCTGGCATTGCTCAGTGGGTGGTGAGCAATTGCGTTGTGCATCACTGTTCTTTCCCTTTTTACTATCATTAATGTTATAATTTACCATTATTATTGTATCTTACTTTATTTTCAATTATTAAACTGTTCTTATCTCAACATACAAGTTTTACTTTTATTCTCGTCTCCATTCTACTGTGCCAGGGAGAGAGGAAGGGTTGAGTGAGCAGCTGTGTGGTGCTTAACTTCCAGCTGGGCTTAAACCATGGCAATATTTAACCTAGTCAAATCTCCCATGGCGTGGAGGTAGAAACCTAAGAGAATTAATCTGTTTTACCACTAAACCAAACTTTACATCTCTTTTGGAAAAAACAACTCCACTGCTATGGGGTTGACTACAGCTATGTACATAGCAACTGACACTGCTATGTACGTAGCTGTAGTAAAACACTACACCATTCCATTTTCAATGTCACAAGATTTGGACCACAGATATGGGAAAACACATACATATGCACATAAATATAGAAACGGATTGATCACACAGCAAGAATATTAGGATGCATGCCACACATTCTTTGATAACTGTTGGCACAGGGCTTCAGCACAAGTATTTGAGTTCCTAAAACCACCTGGTAGGTTGAGTTGAAAACCTTTTGAAAAATACATCAAAAAGTTCCTGTGGCACTGCAGGGGATACTTATGCACAGAATAAAAGAACTGGTGTAGTGTTCTGTTCAGCAATTCTTAACCCACAAACATTTCTGAATTCTAAATGTATTTTGACAATTCTTTGTTAAAATACTACTTAGTACTTAGCATTTTGCTCTAACTCTTTTAAAGTAAAATCAAAGTCGAAAACTTAGTATTAGATTTCTTTCCTTTTACTTTTGCATCTTTAAAAATAGCTTGTAAAAAGTTTTGGATAAATGCACTGGTTCCTTTCCTGGAAACAGTGTGGGTGCCTCTGAAAAGTAGTAATCTTCTGCATTCTTTTAATAGAATTCTGATTATATTCTGAGGGAAATGAAAATGCAAGTGTGTGTATGAAAACCAAGGAAAAGACAGGTTTTACCAATTCCATATGGAATGGGGAATAAGATATGGTGTATTCCATAAAGCTATCTGAAGACTGCATGACACCAAATTAAATTGACTGCTGTAGACTGAATAAATCCAGTTTGAGGTGGGTGTGAGGAAGACCTATGAATTTTTCCTGTGGCATATCCAGTGGCTCAGATTATTCACATTGAAATCATAAAAAATTACTACTCCACTTCATTGCTAGTTGCAGAAAGTGTAATGGTGTTGGGGGGTTACACTGAGTTTTGCTTCTTTTCACTTCTATGACACACCTAATTTTGTGGAGGTACTTCGGGTTCAAAATTTAAAATCTCAAAATAAATTTAAAAAAAAAATTACTTCTGGCTCCTTTTTTGAAGTTTATTTTGCAAATGTAAGTAGCATGATAGTCATATAACAAAGGCAGATATTTTCTATATTATATTGTGAAATCATCTCTGTATTCCAAGCTGTCATTTATATCAGTGTTTCAGTCTTTTCTTAAAGTAAATCAGTATAATTTATTGACTTATCCAAGAACCATCACAATATTCTTGAGACTTGAAATGACTTGTGTGAACAATAAGAACATTGTGTGATGTGGACATGTAGGCAGACAGGAAAACAGTGAAGAACTGAGAGCACCAAGTGAAATCCCACTTGTCTCATTGCTCCAAAATTTATAAACATGACAAATAATACATTTTGGCATAATTTTTTTTTTGTTTTTTTTTAAGAAATTGATTGTGATTTTCATTGTATATCTGCTGCTGGTTAGTTATACAAGGCAATTTTACTGGATGTTTTAGGTAAGGAGCATAAAATTTCAGAAATGGCTAGTATGTTGCTCTCAAGTACCTAAGTGGTTCTCAGCATGCTTTCAAAAGGGATGTTAAAAAGAAAATTTTATTTAAAAAGCTTTTTTTTCGTGTGAAGACATCATGAAAAGCTGCTTTTTCCCCAGCAGGTTTTCCAATTTTTTTTATTGTTTACTGTTAAAAATATACCTTGCTTCCAATAGGTTATCTATCTTCATATTCTAAGTATAGGATCTTCTTTTAAATTTTTCGCAGTGTCAGTGCTCAATTAACCTTCAAAATGTCTGCTGAGTATGCAATATGGGCATCTGAAGTACTGTCATTAAAGAGCCTGCTTTCTCATTTCATTTAGTTTTCTCCTTTCTGTTTTTCCAACACAGTATTAAAAAAACTGGAAGTAGAAATAATGTATTTTCCGAAGAGTTTCTTTTATGCTCCAGGTCAAAGTAATATCACTGCCTGCATTACAGAGTTTATAGAAGTTGCTTCTATTAATGATGTTTCCTTTGTCAACTGATCTGATGAGTCAATCAGACATCATATTTTAACAAAAACTTTTTTCCTGAGAAGTCCACTAATGAGAGCATTCTTCATGTTTGTGTTCTTTTTATAGAATTTCTCTGCCTGCTAGACTGAATTTAAAGTCCATAATCAGGTGAAACTGTGATCATTACTAAGCAGCAGAGAATCTAGGACCTGGAGCAGTTTCTAATGAAGTACCCAACATCTTATGATTACCTTGTTATTTGGAGCAAGTTTCCACTTGCATGGTTTAGCTGTCATTTAAAATGATGCCAAATGCAATTGAATGGTGGCCTGACATTTATGAGAGATGTTTTCAAACAGTTGTTTGAGTGGTTCTCAGATGAAGCTTTGGCGTGCAGAATCTATTGTAGATAGAAATAAAGCAATCATCCGAAGTCCAGTGAGCTAATAATTGTTAATAGGCACACAAATGTGAAGACCATAGGGCATTAATTAGTGCTCCTGGTAGCTGTCATGTGGAAGTATCATCAGTTGAAAAGGTCACTTGAATGTTCTTACAGTGAGGACAGGAGCCTTTTCATAGTGTCTGAATCTCTTCTTCTCTTTCCTTGTAAGAAAACACAAGAGAATTAGTGGAGAACTTGTGGTCTTGTGTACTGATACTGTTTTACTTGAAGAGAAGATCTGGGCCTAAGGTTACTACTCCACTTTCCGTCCTTTCTACTGTGGTATGTGAAAATGGATTAGATATAAATATTTACAAAGCCATCATCTGATATAAACTAACAATATAACTTGCTATGAGCAAGATTTTTCACACAAGTTTCTGTGACATTATTTCTGCTTCTTTGCTGACATGTGGAAGACTTCAGGATTGTGATAATGATATTTGTATTATATTTACATACTCTCTATTGATTCACATGAGGCACTCCATGCCTGTATTCTCAGTCCCACATGACACAGACTTAGAGCTGACAGTTCAGCATGGTGCCTAGAAATGTGAAAGAAATTGTGACATCATGTAAGTTTAGGAGCTAAACTTGTAGTCTAGCTCAGGTTTACTTTACACTTACCGACTCATGTGTGCTGTCACACCAGTCCTCCTGCCAGAAAATTTTAAAAGGGATTGAAGTCAGCATAATTTCCTCTTGAAAAGGTACATGTTGTTCTAAACAGCAGTCTTCACAGAGATCAGGTTTTCATAGAAAATGATCACTAGCAATTGCTCCCGTAAAGTTACCTTATTTTCTAGTTTCAGTTTTATGTCAGAACAGCTGGACAATTGATCAGATCTGTAGTAGTCTATGTTTGCACCGAAATGCAGATTTCCAGTGTAAAATGAAACAATCATGTTCAGAGGTGCTTCTTTAATATCTTCTATATTATGGTCTCACTGGCAGCAGCATTACCATTAATACTCTAACTGCTAGGACTGGCTTTATGATGGATCATTGACTGTGAATTTCTTTCAGCCTCCACTTACATTTACTCTGTAGAAGCACTCAAATTATTTCAAGATGCTGCAAGTAAAACCATATTTTTAAAATTACAAAAAGGTAATTAAGTAAAACAAATTTTATACCTCTACAGTACTTACAAACAATTTAAGTGTTATTTTTAGACAGACAATCTAAAGAGTCTTGACCTAAATATTTCAGCGCATGACTTTAAATTAAAATGAAATTTACCTATTCTTAAGAAAATAAAAGTAAATGTAACAATCTAAGGATAGTTTTCTGTGAATATATATTGTAGATTTAATATTTTTTCAAAAAAAATGAGAATGCATTCTCTCATAAATAGCCTGTATTATTGTTCTGCCCTATTTCAACCCACGTGGCCAGAGGAGAAAGAGAGTGCATGATCAGAGTTTCATGAAAAGGTAAAGCTTAAATTTTCTTCACTCTCTTTCTTTTTAATGCTTTTCAGGACTGAATCCATTAGGAGCCAAACAAAGCACATCTGTGTTGTTGTCCCTACTGACAGCATACAGTACATTCAAATACTGCAGCCAGAAGGCGCTTTACAAAAACAGCTTTCAAGATGTGCTCTTGAAATGCATTTGTCTACTCATTATACAGTGCTATTTTTTGTCAGTGGGGAGTTCTGTAAATAAAGCATCAAGGTCTAATATTGCAGTAGCTGGTAGCAATAAAGTAGACTAGAACCCAATAACCCGCTTTTCTTTACACAGCTTTTTTTACAACTGTGACCAGTAAAAGAAAAAATCTAAAAAGTGGGGTTTTTTGTTATTTTTCAAAACTTGGACTATCTAGTATGGCTTTGCAGCAGAAAATGCAGTACTTGTTCATAAACATAACAGGATTGACGACAATTTGAAGATTCAGCTGCCTCATGTTTGATCTATTCAAGTAAGACAACTATATTGCAGCAATATATGCAGATGGAAGGAGTACAGCTGCCTGGAATATATAGTCCTTTCTGTTCCCAAACTGAGAAGAATTGTTAATCCCAGAGTCCTGCTGCGAGGTTGGTAAAAATGAGTTCTGTAATTCAGATCCCATAGGTTATGGCAACAAAATAGGTGCTTGGATATTTTGGGGACATTCACAGGACTATAAGTGGAAGTTGGGAGTTTCAGCAGTCTGTTAGACCATCATTTGTTTCGAAGCATATTCTTGTGGCACCAGAAGCAGTGCTTGCAATTTATAAAATTACCACTGGAGTATCAAGTTCTTATTCAAAATATGCAGGGTAAAAACTTGGCACAGGTTGATGTATTTGCTTGAAGTGGGGCTTTAAAAATATTTAAATGCTGTCAATTGCATTACAATGTTATTGGATGGTATAGTAAGAAGAATGTCCTGTTAATTATTTTTGCCACAGATTTGTAAAACAATACTATGCAGTAAGAATAGAACATGAAATAATAGTGAGTTTACAGAATATCAAAACACTTTAAAATAAAAAAACCAGCAGGTGCAGCACTGCACTTTGACGTTTCAGAGACAGGCTTGCTTAAAGGTACTTGCCTCTTCAATAACTCATTTAAGAAGGAAACATTTTGTTGAGATGAACTTCTTTTGTTCAGGGGAGTTCATTAGAGACCTTACAAAGGTGGGCTGCATTTGTTGCATTCAAAAGAATGAATCTGACAGGACAGGCATATCCCCCTGTCTTTTGAGTACTGCTGCCCTGGTTTTATACTCAATAAATGTGCTTTTGCCAAACCTAACAATAATATCTACTGGATACTGCCTTACAACTGGGCCTTGAGCTTCACTTTTTCAAACCTTTGTTGGTGGGACACTGGTTTCTGGATTGGCACTCTGTTAGCCTGATGAACTAATTGACCTAGTAGGACTCCCCGTGGAATTGCAGCTTCTGCTTAGATCATCAGGGGCACAATTTGTTGTTTCATTTCCTCTTCGAGTCCCATCAGGGAAATTGAATTGTGAAAAGACTACCTACTGGGAGCATTCAGCCCTCATGACTGAATAAGTAACTTTATTTTTTTGGTACTGTCTTAATTAACAACAAAAAGGAGACTTTGTTATGAGGGAGTCTGCTGTGATTTTGATACAGCTGACTGACCCCCGTGGCAGGAGCACTTGATCCCACACAGCCTCTCGAGGCTGGGGCCCTGCGCAGGTGCAAAGTTAACACAAAGCTCCAACCAGCTTTGAGTGCTGCGCTTGGGGTAAGTCATGAAGTGTTACCTGCTCGTCACCCAGCCTGAAGTCTGCAGGTATTAAATGTTTAGCAAAAACATTCCAGGGGAAGACATCTAACTTGTCTAGACTTAATTAGTAACAATAATTAGTGCTATTTGCTCAGAGGAGTTTGTACTTATCTGTGAAAAGATACAAACCTTAAGAGTTTTCTGGGCTCTGCCATCATAAGACAGTGTAAAGATCTTATTAGGTTGCCTGTTTTTTCTTAACAGGACACACATATTTGCACATCTCTTGTTTTTCCTGTCTCTGAACTATATTCCTTCAAAATATGCTGAAATTAAGTGTTTAAATTTTTATTCTTGCAGTATTGGACTTATTTTTCACCAGTCTTTTTGAGTTCACTTTTGTGTACAGGTGAACAAGAATGATTTTGTTGACTCAAAGGAAAAATGCCTGGGATTCTTTTAAGGAAAAAATTGAATAAATTCTCCTTTTTAAAAGTTTAATGCTGACAAGTCTTTTCAGAATAACAAGTACCAAAGCAAAAAGCATAGGAGAAATAATACTACAGAAAGCCATCTTAGTGTGGAGGCAGTTTTTTCATCATAAACATTCCCTGTTTTCAGATATGAAATTTAACATTCTGAAGTAATAATAACACAATTGAAATAGTCATAGCTGTAGGTTTATTGTAGGAAGCTAAAGGCAAGGAAAGGCGGCATTAGAAAGACCATATCAATGATTTACAAATCTGTATTCATAGTAAAAAAAATTCACAGGGAGGAATCAAATTTTGTTTGTTTTACACAAGTTCATATTTCTAAGCTTATGAAGCAAAAGTAATCTATTCTGTTATGCAATTTTGATTTCTGCTGATTTTTGGAGGTTCTGGGACTGAGACTGGTATGGACATCAATATATTTTTGCAGCTCAGTGAGGGAAGGTTTTGCCATCATGGAAAAGGGCAAAGCCATCAGTTAAAAGTTAGTGGTAAATACTATAATTTTGTTTGTTCTGGTACCTGCATTCAGTCTTTGGTAATGTGATGTTGAAGTCAAAAGTGAAATAATGCTTTCATTTTATTCAGAAAACACATAAAACGCAGAAAAGGGCTTTGCTTTCCTCTTTATTTTTCTGTTTATTCTGTTTTGTTTTGTTTTTTTTAACAATCTTCCCACACAGTTTGTGAATGTTAGATGTGAACATGCACAGAAAATACTGAAATACATCCAGAGAGCACTTAACTTACTTGTCCATCACCATAAATGTGATATGCAGAATGCCGACTGCTGTGCTGGGGAAAGTGGGGGATAGGAAATAGGGCAATGCAGTGGTATTGGTCTAGAAGAGCAAAAGGGAAGGCAGGGTAGGATGGTCAGCAAGGCCAGCCTCATTTTTGTCTCTGAAAGGATTGCATTTTTTGATATTCCTGGAGAAGACAGAACATGCCTTTCTTCAAAAGCAAAGACTAAAGATACGGGTTAACTTCTGGAACACAGAATTATTTTGCCATGCTTATTGGCCATAGCTCAAAAGAAAATATGCTTATTTGGATGTCACAGCTTAAGGAGCACAATTTTCAGAAATTTGTAGATAGCCATTCTATGGGTCTCTTGTTCATTCTCTTCCCCTTGAATTCCTGGATTTAATCCATAAAATATACAGATACTTCAAAGGAGGAGTGTATCTGAAAAATTTATTTGGTTGAAAAGGCTGGAAAACTGCCTGTAGAGCAGAAGACAAGATCAGAATTTAGTGATGGCTGTGGTCTGTGGTATTTGGTTTCTTTTTTTTTTTTTACTTGTTTATTATTCCAAAGACGTGTGTGCTGTTGAGTTTCAATGTCTTTCAAAACAACGTGGTAGGCAGCTTTCTGTTAGTGTTAACACCAACTCCTCTATATTTGAACCTTTTAGCTAAGTAGATTTTCATTCCAGTTTGAGGTATTTACAAAGATCCAGGAATACAACACACAGGGAAACCTTCTTTTTGAAGGAGACTAACAGCTGAAGAACCTAATTGTTGGCCATAATCAAAAGTTTTTACTGTCTGAGTTACACAGAACTATATGGAGACCAATAATCATGTTTTTTGCTTACAAAAATGTTCCTATAATTTTCTTTTGACTTGAATGGAAATGACATCAAATATGACAATTCTTTTTCTTCCACATGAGGAATCAATGCTGCAGAAATTATGCATATAGAATAATGATATTCTATTTGTATAGAATAATGATATTCTATTCATATTTTATGGAAACCAGTGGATCTCTGATATGAGAAAATTCACTTCAATTTTGTAAATATTAGTGGGGGTTTTCACTCTTATAAACTGGTTGAACCTTGTTATCATCCCCTTCAAATGCAGCTTCAGGACTAAGCAAGCCTGTTGTTTGATCAAGTCATTGAATGTCTTTTAAGATTTTAATTGTAGGAAAGTTGAGCAATAATGTCTAGAAACTTATTAAACAAATCAGCCATAGTCTGAGAATGCATTTATGTCAGAGAATCCTTTTTTCATTTGGGGAAGGTTGGTAATCTAGACTTTTTGTAGAGAAGGAAAATGTATGTGTGTGTTTGCCTGTCTGTTTACATGTATATCTAAATATATATAAAATACACCTATCTAGGCACACCATTTTTAATGCGTGAAGCAAGAATTTTTGTCTATATCAAGTTATTTGTCAGTTTCATAAAAAAATTCATTATCTCTAGGGTTTGTGTGGATAAATTAAACAAATGATCCCATTTTCTAGGCAAATAGATTAGCAATCCAAAATACCCCTTTGGGATGTTCAGCTCCTCATGCTCAGTCTGTGGGTGAGCCATTGCACGTTTGAATGAGGAATGATGTGTTTGAAATATATTGAATTATTCTTGGGGCTGGATACTCAGGGGCATGACTGGTCTTGGTGAAAGTTAGGAAAGACATTGTGTTCCTTAGCGTTATGTTGTCTGTGTTTCTGTCCCAGGTAGTTGTGTTCCTGATACATCTGTCTCTGAATGCTGGAAAATCTTAAATGAGATTGAGAAACTGGCTAGCAGTACCGCAAACTTTCTAATGAAAGTTTTGTACATGACTTCTGCAGTTCCCTGATGGAGCCACAGAGACCTCTTCCTCTTTGATAATTTGTATGCTGCATTCAGCATGGCTGGATTATAGAGCTGCAAAGTAAACATAGAGTAAACTATAAGAAAGTTCTGCGTATGTGATGGAATTTCCCAAAATGTCTCTTTTTGCTGCTTGGAAGAAATCTGCATGTAATTATGTTTTAATTTATGCCAATAATTTTCAGGCACCAGGATAAGAGGTGCTTAAAAAATTACAAAGGAAAAGTAAAGGCAAATACTTGCTACTGTATAAAAGCAGACATTAATGTAAATAATGCTATTAAGAAATCCAGTATGTTTGTGCACACAGAAATTTTTGTTACCCATGTATTTAATGTTCATTTTTCTTTTTCTCTTAAATCAGGTATTTTGATTAAAGCAGGCAGGTTGCCACATAGCTTTTTATCTTATAACAAAAATAATAATGTAAAATATGAAATAATTAAATTTGAAGGACCTCATAATGAGATGAAAAACTATTTTCAAAAGTTTCTATGAAATGAATTAACTATTGATGTTTGTGGGACACTTGCAGTGCCTTCTGTGATAGGTATTTGTTCTTATAAGGTCAATGTCAGTTATGGTAGAACTCTTGTTTTGTTTCAGGTATTAAATGTTGGGTTGTTTTTTTTTTTCCTGTGTTGTAAAGGACTGGTATGCTGTTGGTTTGATAAAGGGAAATCAAAGAAAAGAGAATCTTTTATGATGTGTATAAATACATATTAAAATAGCAACTTCTTTTTTTAAAGTATTTTTAATGTAATTTTATATTCCTCACCAACTGATCTGTGAAACAGGATTCCATTTCTACTAAAATAAGGGTATGATGTATTTATTTTTAAAATTACAGTTGTGTGAGTGGTAGTGTCTGAGAGGACTTTTAAGGTGTTATAAAGCCATTTGTACAATGCTTCATTGAACCTTCCCTCCTGGCTGGCTGGCTTAATAACATTATGATTAGGTTATATATAACAAAACAACCTTGTTGTTACGTTACAATACTCTTGAGATTTGTGATGAACAGTCTTTTGAGACTGTTCAAAATAACTCTACTGCAAGCATGTTGTCTCCATTTAGATGCAATCTTTCTGTAGTGTGACAATTTTTTTTTCCTTGGGGCACTATCATTGGCTCTGCTTGGAAGGCCTTGGTCACACAGAACCAGCCCCACATCAGAGTGGGCAATGATCATAATCTGTGTTTTGTAAAGGGGCTTCTTGAATGAGCAATATAAGTGTTCAGTCACGTTTCATATATCAAGCCCCAAAGATATTTTATTGTTTTGCATTAGCACCTAACTTCTAAGGTTTAGACATTTTGACTATTTTTAAACAAGTAAAAACAAAGAATCTAAATGAAATTATTGACATAAAGGTGATGAGGCAGTAAAGAGTACTTATTCTTGAATATTTATTTCTTTATGTTAAAGTTGTTGTTTATTGATTTTTAGCAGGGTTGAAGAATAATAGGTTTAGAAGTGGCGGAGAGAGATATGAAAGCAAAAGGAGCTTAAATCTGTGTTTTGCTAAATTAGCAGCAGCTTTTGGTTTAAATTGCATTGTCGTAAGTACAAATAGATTTTACTTCTGTCACTACTTAGAGATTGCAGTGTGTAAGAAGGCACAGAGCTTAAGAAGGAAATATTCCTAAGTTAAATAGCATGGTCAGGTGAAACTGCTCAAATGTTTTTTTCAATGTTTTCAAATTGTAGGAAAGAAATTTGTGACTCAGTGTTTGTGGTGGGTTTTTTTTGAGACTTTGTTGTGACTTTCTTGCATGTTTTGACTTGAACTGAACACATATCTTTGCTGTCTCCTTCTTCAGCATCCTTTTAAAAACTCCTGCTTTCCTTCTGTTCAGTCTCAAAAATTTTCAGTACTGAGAACACCTTGTTGGTTTTCTGGAGGATTATATTGCATATCCCCTGTAGCAAGATAGGACACGTGGTTCGTATGGAGTTCCTGCAGATATGTAAATTGTTCGTACTGAAATAGGTAGTACTCACAGATTATTTTATCTTATACTTTCTTTAGTTTTGGTAGGTGATTCTGTACTTATGCAACACTGCTATCACTATTTCATTGATAAACTGATGTTTCAAGCTGATTAGGTAAATCTCTCAGATAAGCATTTTAATAAGATTTAATTTAAACTCCAAATTACATTTTCATACAACTTTAAATACCAGTTGCTAAGTGAAATAATTCTGTGTTGGGGTTTAATTTTTTTTAAGAATGTTTTCAAGGGAAATATTAAGAGCATAATGCAATGAAATATATTTAATCTTAGTCATAGTAAACCACGCTACAGCTTTCTGTGCTGATAGAATTTTGTTGTCTCCTTTGCCTGGATTTGTATTTTTTTAGTTGTTGACAAAGTTCTTTTTCTGCCTAATTTTTGTTATACATATGTTAAACTGTACACAGACTTTGGGCCATCACTAGAGAGTTATCCAGGCACAGCTTTGACAATGAGAACTGCATTTTGAACTTTTCCGTGCTACCCTATGGAGGGGGTCATCCTGGGTTTGAAAGGAAAATTTGATACCTGGACCTTCAGAGGAGAAGCATGCATGTCAGATGAGGGGCAAAGCTGTCTATTAAACAACAGTAACAACAATGAAACTAGGGTTGAATTCCTGACCATCTTTGAGACTTCTGGAATGAACAACTTCAATTTGCTTTGCTTCCTCTTTACTTTTTTACTGTCATCTACCTGAGTTCCTTTCTTGCTGTGCATTTGTTAAGTGCTGCTAGGCAATTCTAGCTTCCTTTCAGTTTTGGTCTCTAGATACTGCTAGATTCACATGAAAAAAAAGCCCTAACATTATTTATGAATAGGAATATTGATCTAAGCAGCAGTAAGCTAAGTTATTTGGAATACATGTATATGGATATCTGGGTTAGGAATGAAGACCACCCAGTACAGCAATTTTTAAATGCCAATGATTGTTACTGAAAGTCATTCAACTGAGGGGGGAGGAGCATTAAGGGAAGGCAGATGATTAGCAGAGTATTAATTCGGCCTAAAATGTGTAATTGTAAAGCTGTAATGAAGTAGCTAAATAAGTATTTTTATCCATCTACCAACTCACCTAATAGCAAAGGACTGTAAACCTTTAACTCATATTTGTACTAATCCAATTCCAGGTGCACACTGCATATTTTTATAGTAATAAATATTAAGTAGTATATATTTTAAAGAGCAGTGTATATCTTAGCATTCTTGGCAGGAAAAAGGAACTCATAAATTTTAGTTGTGGCACTGATGTTGATTCACGGCATTGCTATGAGCAAGTCACTTAACTTCTGTCTGTGTTTCTTTAGCCATAAAATAGAAATAACAGTGCTTATTTTCTTTCTTCCCACAGGAGTTGAAAGAAATTTTAACATTTGTGTAACTCTTCTGAGAATGTTAATTTAATGTCCATTTAAGCTTTTGGCTGTATCCAAGATAAATATACCCAATGTTATTTTTAGGGAAACTATTTACAACACTTCTACAAATCTATTCTGTTTGATATTTTATCCAAGTAATAATCTTTTCATGGTAATAAAACATGGTGTTTCCTTGTAAATAGGAAAGCTAATTAACTTGAGGAAAAAAATGACCCTATTCCTATTATATGAAAAAGAAATTTAAAAACCCAATTTTGACTATTCCATTCTTATAGGCATCTACTTCTTTAGATGACAGTACTGTGAAATCAAAAGAGTATAACCACACAGATCATTGTTTATACAAGAAAGAGGAATACTACAAATGCATTTTAGAAATTTCTTTTCAGTTGTTCAGCTGTAAATGGATGAAAATAACATTTTTGTTATTCATGCAGGTTTTCCAAAGATTGCTTTCTGCTTACTTCTTTCCTGAAATGTACATAAATAGTGAAGATTAATTTAGCCTACAGCTGGATATGAAGACAGGATCAGGAAGAAGATTATAGAAAGTTCATGTGGGTTTCGGCACATGTGAGTAGAGTAGCAGTTTAAGGTCCACATACAAATGTCAAGGGTAAAGGAAGGGATCAGTAAGATGTTGCAGATGGTTGCATTACCAGAGAAGGATTTGCCCTTTGAATAGTATTGGCTAGAGCATGAGAGCTGCAGATGCTTGAGGGGACATGAAAGAACAGGTGGAGCAAGCAAAGTTGCATCTTGAGTGAAAACTCCACCAGATACACCATATGAGATTACCACAAATGTTGGCCCAAGAAGAGCCCACCTCTGCCAAAATTAATAGCTTTATAATTCAAATGTAGTCTGTACTCTGAAAGTCACAAAGTTCCATAGTGTTATCCACTGACAGGTTGATTTAAGCATAAATAAACTTGGTGAGATGATCCACAGCAATTAAAAGCTAGTTTTTAGTTCTCCATGCTACTAAAACTTGAGACTGTGAGAATAGAAAAATGTGGATCCAGTAGCTGAAAACTGTAATTCCACAGAATTGGCTAGAAGAATGCTAACATCATAAACTTATTAAATTTCAGGAAATAAAATTTTTTCAGCTATTGAATTATACACTGAACAGCAGTCACTGGAAAGAGTGAAAATCACCTTTGTAGAAGAAATACATGCATTTTAAGATTTACTAAGCTGAGTGCATCAGGAAATACAGTTCTACAGGATACTAATTTCATTGTGGGGTTAGAAAAAGGAGGAAGAGATAGTCAGCGTGGCTTGATGAAAAGAGCTTGGTTGGCTGGAAAGGCAAGCTACTCCATTAGTTTTTAAAAGAAAATGAAGGGTGGGGGTAAAGGAAGAGTAATATGTGCTTATGATTTTTTGTTTAGACCAGTTTGCAAAAACATCAGGATTAGAATATTTAAATTAGATTTCAAAAGAGATGTTGCAAGTTTTTTTTCCTCATAATTTCCTGTAATAGAAGTTCATTAAATCATGTCTGGTTACACCAGCAGAAATCTAGTTAAAAAAGTGTTGTTGAAAACAGTTTGTTTGTGTGACAGAAACTAAAACAGCAACAGAATGAGAATGCAAGAGAGTGGATGTTTTTGGTTTTTTCTCATTCTGTTGCTATTTAAAAAAAAGTATTTGAAAAGATTGCATTAATAAATACTAATGAGTGTGGTGTACTTGCAAGGTTATGTGTAGGAGCCTAAAATTAGCTGCTGTGATTAATCCAGTATAGGTGCTGTGAATCAGAGGATGAAATCTTGGTTCTATTGAATTCAGTAATAGAAGTCCTGTTGAGTGCATACATTTAAATACTTCCAGGAGTAGGACATTCAAAACATATTTTGAAAATGTGAACAGCTATCTGTAAGGTATCATTTGATGACACACTTGCAAAATGTCAAAATTAGCATGTATTTGAATGTTTTACTGCACCAAGGTCTGCATCATCTGCTGTAGGTTAAATTCATCATTGTACAACAATTTTTTGTAGCTCTGAGAATTGCACATTGAAATCATTGCAAACAGGAAACATTTTAATCCAGTGTCAGTTGCCATTGAAAGTAGAAGGAGCAAAATGTTTTTGATTTTTCCTTGTCTGGCCTAACTGAAGTATGAAACTATAACGACCTTGAAAGTTAAATCTTGGTTAAGTTCCAGGTGCATGGGAGAAATGCATCATTTGGGGTAAAAGATATCTTAAAATCTGCAAAATTTGACAATTCTTGCTGAAAGTTCTTGGTGTAAAGTCATATAATGTTGGCAAAGGTCAGTCTTAATTTTCTAGAGGGGAGCCCTAAAGAAGAGTAGGAATGAGCTGACGGGCCTTGCAAGTCCCACATGCGGTCAGTTTTTCTGTCTAGTTTCATGACTATAGGCAATTCTGAGAAGTTACTTCTCATTAAGTTGATCCATGATGAGAAGACATAGTTTAAAAACAAATCCCAAAAAATGAGGCTTGAGCATTACTTTGTTCTTCTTTTAATGAAATGCTAGTAATTTGTAATTGGTAATAAGGAATTTGTAATTTAAGAATTTTAATTTATTTTCTCTTAATATGTAAGCTGACTTCCAAGGAAAATACAGTTCAGATGTGTTGCTTTCATTGTTTGCTTTAAAGTGAATTCATCACAGTCATGAAACCAGCTATAGAAAGGGGGAAAAAAAAAGGCAGAATAATTCAAATTGCGGACCTGATTCTGCAATTTTTGTTCCTAGACAGAATACCAAATTGCATCATGGGAGGTTTTCTATGTACCAGGATTAAAGATTGTCCTAAGTCTGAGCTGAAATAAAAGTTCCTAGAAATGCTCTATCAGTCCTTTCCAACCAACCTTTAATGTCTATCAGTGTTAATATTGTAAAATCAAAAGACAAACTAAAGTCTATCTGAAGAGAGTTTTTGTACTCTCATGAAAAGATGGAAAACAATTGCTCATAGATCTGTAATGGAATTTGGTTGTTCATGGTAACAGGACCACATAGAAAAGATCCATGCAGCACATAATTTGAACTTAATTTTATGGATGCAGGAAACTGGCCTTTGAAGTGATCTCCATAGAGATTCTATTTGGCATTCATAATATCTTATAGTCATCTTGATGTCTTGCTTATCTAGTGCCTAAAAGATGTCTAATTAGGATTTTTTAAAATTCTGCTGGCATATTACCATCCATAGCATTAGTTGGAATTGTATTTTTTATGACCACACGTAATACTTCATTCAAAACTTCTAACCAGTATTTTAATCTTCTTTAGATTAATTTTGAATCTTTGAAATATTTAACAATGAAAATACAATCTGAAAGAGGATACAGATTTTGAAAATCTTTTTTATGATACTAATGCTGTCTTCCTTTTAGGGCATGATTTAAAGCTTTATTTCCAGCATCACTCTTTTCAAATGTGTATTCTCAAGTTATTCGATAACTGTGACCAGGTTTG
This sequence comes from Aleadryas rufinucha, assembly GCA_013397815.1. Lineage (NCBI taxonomy): Eukaryota > Metazoa > Chordata > Aves > Passeriformes > Aleadryas > Aleadryas rufinucha. The sequence continues at coordinate 195,576 of VZTH01013637.1, read as the reverse complement.
GGCTCCTCATTATAAAAAGATCACTAGCACAGTGTTTGGAGGCTGGGGCACATGAGGCAGAGGGATCTGGGTCTAGTTGGCATGGAGAAGAGCAGGTGGAGGCAGACCTTGTTGCTGTGTGCAACACCATGATCAGAGGATGCAGAGAAGACAGAGCCATGCTCCTCTCAGAGCTGCACAACAGTAGAACAAGAGGCAATAGAGAATACAAATATATATAATTTTGATTATATAACAGAGGGCAAAAATTCACCGTGAAGGATGGTTGAACACTGGAGCAGGTGCCCAGATTGATTAGGGGATCTCTTTCCTTGGAGGTGTTCCAAGACCTAACTGGATGTGATCCTGAACCACCTGATCCCTGGTCTGAGCAGAAAGTTGGAGTAGAGATCTCCGAACGTCCCTTCCTAACCAAATAATTATATTTCTGTAAGCTGAAATAATAGAAAACAGCACTGGAGAATGTGTTAAGTCATCTAACTCATTTCACTGTCAGGTGAGGACTTCTCTTTGCTGAAACTAATTAAAAATAACAAATTTTAGGATGAAATGTATTTTTATTATGTCAAAACTATATTCTGTGTATGTCTCACAAGCCACTTAGGTCATTATAGGTCCACAATTCGTCTCTTCCTGTATATGATTTCCAGAAACCCATATGGTCTCATCCTTGCCTGTGCTATTCCTTCTAAAATGCATATTTTTCAGTATCTTCAGAATTTACAGATTCTGCATTTGTTATGACTTTGGTTGCTAATCCTTCTCCAGGATGAAATTGACAAACTATTGAATGAAGAAATCATTATCTTTGTATTGCTTGCCCATTCTCCCCCACACTTAAGCATGTTACATGTGCACATTAAGTAACATTCTAAAGATTGCAGATGCAGTTGTAGTATTTTCTGTAGAGAAACAAATTCTGGTTTTTAATTTAATTCTTTGAGAGGATTCTTTGACTCTTCTTCCACAGAAATTGATTTTGTAAACAGTTTTTCTTTATTCCTAGGACATTCAATTTGTGGGCAGTTGCAGAGGCTTTACTAAACCCCCTCCTTGCAACTGTGTTTATAAGTAAGCTGTTTTATAGATTGCATAAATTATTATGTAATGCCTGAAGTCAAGAATAAGTTCGAAGAAAATTGTAGCAAATGGATTCATGGCTGAAGACTGACTTAGCAAGGACTGTAAAATATTCATTTGAGTAAATAATTTTTTAAGTTCTGTCTGTATAGATCTGAAATTTATTTAGAATAAGAATTTTAAATTTACAAGTGCATTTTCATGAGGTTTTAGAGCAAGATATCTTTGAACTATTGTAAATGTATGTATTTGCTGTGACGTGCTGAATACAAACATACAGATGCATCTGCATTTTTAGCAAAAAATTCTGTATGACTACGTGATGTAGTTGGTTATGGTTCTAATTCTGTGGTCAACAAGTGCAGCACTTCAGTCTTCATTCTTTCTCATTAACTTGGAAAGCCTATGTCCTGTCATATGAAAAAACATAAGAATTCACAGTCTGTGAACTATTGTTGGTGTGGGCTATTGGGTATCATATAATTGTATCGAACTTCAGAACTATTTTACAGTGCAGAATCATGATTCTTAAACATTGAGTTTCTGTGTTTTGTTCTGGGCTTTTTATAAGTCGCTTCCTTGTCTTGGGATACCACTTACTCGTTTTATGACAAGTGTTGCCCGCTCTGAGCTTACAACAATGCTGGTCCCTACAGTAAATCACAATAATTATGTATTCAGTGCCTCAGCAAGGAAAGAGCTTTGGAATCTCATTGAATGACAACAGTTTGAGAAGTGCAGTGCCTCAATTTGTGTCTGAAAAACTGATGGATTTTACAGAAATAGGAATATAACCTGGCTAAAAGTCTGTCAAATTATGTACTACTGGAATTGATACAGGGAGGCTATGAAATGATTTCTAGACTAGGAAATGACAAAGAAATTTTGAAATCAAAAACACAGGTTTCTTTCATTCGATGCAGTAATTGATACAGAGGCACAAAGAAATACACAGCCTGGGCATTTTTACCTAATCTTTAGTAAGATGGATATGATATTCCTTATTTCCAGTAAATACTCATGTGCCCATTACAAATTTAAATAGCCTAATGAGCACTAGTCCAGTTAATTCACATATGCGTATAAGCAATATAAGTTTTCAGAGCCAGAGAAATAGCTCCTCTGTAGCTTCCAGGGATTGGCAATAAAGGGCTCACTTTGAATACTTGGCATAAAACTATTTCCTGTTCTTTGAAGGCACAGCAATACTCAATGCAATCCGCTGAGGTTCTCAACCTTCTAGTTTTTGGCATCTGGATTCAGGTGATGAACACTCTGACTCTGGACATGAAGGATGAAGGCTTATGTTACAAAGCCTGACCAGAGCTGCTGCTCGACCAAAGCCTTCCAAGCGCTGCTGGTAATCATTTATGTCCAGTTTCCAAGAGGAACACTGAGAGCCAGATGTAAGATAACCTCCTGGAGACTGACATTTGGGGGATGATAAGAGAGCTGTTTATCTTCTTTTGGCATATACATTGGTAGAGATAAAGATGGGAACATATTGTACAAAACAACTTCAAATACAAAGTGAAATAAAATCATGTGTGTCATTTTTTCCCAAATAGTTGAAGGACTGAGGTCTTTACAGCTGCTTGGAAATCTGTTTCTAGAGCTAATTCATGAAATACTTCACTAAGGGTGTCTACTGAGGTGGGAATTCTATCTTAACCTATAGAAAAGAACTATAAATAGCATCCTAAAAGTGCAGTTTTATTTATTTAAATCTCAAAACATGTAAATCACTGAGGGGAGAGACAGCTCTTTTTTGAATTCACCAGTATATACATCATAGGCAAAATTTTGTTCAATCTAAGAGGAGGGTGAATCCTCTCTCAGTTGGTATTTTAACTTCTGATGTTCACATTTTTTTAAGAAATACTATTTTTTGTTTATCAAATCTGTCTTTTCCAGTGTCTTTTACCTACATAGATATCCTATGAGGAATAATGTAAATTTTAAATAAACTAAGGATTTTGAGAAAACTCTTATTTATATGCTGAGAAACAGTCATATCTTTAATATTTAAAATCTTTTTCTGGTCTCTATAAACCTCACTTAAATAGACCATATATAATTAAACAATTTCTATAATACAAAGGCATGGGTTTTTTCTGTCAAAAAGGGTGGATTTTATTATCCTGTTAAGATCCCCTCTGTTAGTCAGCCATTTGGGTCAAGTTAAGTGGCTTTCACACATAAGTGATCTTTGCAAGGAGGGTAGAAGAGAGCTTGCCAGTGTCTTAATAGCTTTAATTATAGATACCACTAACCTGTGGCTTTACAATCACGTTATGTGTTGTCTTTTTTCCCTTGCCTAATCTTTTTGCTTTAAATTTAAATGTAAATTCTCTGAAGTAGTAGATTTTTTATTTTCATGGTAAATTTGTGCAGTGTGTAACACAGTAGAAACAGCTCTGATGTAGAATTATGAAGGGTTAGACGCAGATGGAAATAGGAATATGGTATGGTTGTATAATAGTTGGGGCATATAAATAATTTCTGGGTGCCTCTACAGTGCACAATTTCAGTGTTCCAGGGTGACTTCTTAATTATTGTGAATTTGCTAATGATGGTTTCTCCATGGTATTGATAGGCACTGTCCAAACAGGTACAATGTAGTATTGTGTGCCCAGAGAACTCACATGAGGGGAACGAAATCAACAGGAAAATGCTTCCAACATAGTAGAGCTGCTGTGAGGATAAAGTCATTAATGTTTTAAACACATCTGAGGATTATCAGATAAGGGACATGATGTAAGTGTGAAGTACTAACATATGTATGTGTATTCATAATGTAAAATACATTAGCACAGTTCTGTTTCCATTAACTGTCTTATGTGTGTTAAGTATTTTCCACGGAGAAATTAATCCTCGTTTCCATTTTGCACTGGCATGAAATTTTCAAATTTTATTTAAGGTGGGATCTGAGGACTGTTCTCCTCCTGAATTAAAACTGTGATTTTAAATAGTTAAATAAATCCATGTAGAATATTATTTTTGGAGAATAACTGCGAAGACTGTTAATAATGGCCAGGAAAAGATGTTAAAAATCTCACAGTTATTTTTAGGGACAGCTCTTTGTAATAGGAAAAATAATACTAAACATGTGTAATTTAGTATGGAAATGCATAGTTTGACTCAGTAGGAATTTGTCAGAGATTTTCTTGCTACTTCCTTTCATTCCCACTTTGATATATGAGGAGGCATTCCAACAGCACAGAGGGCCAGCTACACTGAAGTGATTTCCATGGACAATTTTGCAAGGGGACGATGCATGTGCTTTTCCCAATTTTTCCTTCCTCCTCATTCATCCTTGAAAAAAGGATAAGAGACATCTCAATGGCACGGTGAAATCTGAAGTTGTGGCTTGTTTTAGGGAACAATGTGAATTTTACAAAACTGTCTCCAATTTATAAGATCTTCAGCCTTTTGAAGAGAGTGCTGAGGGCTTGCAAGCATCTTTCAAAGAGCTGTTCCTGATGATAGCCTGGTATCCTGACATTTTCCATCTCTTGCCTGAGAAGTTTTCTGGGAGCTTAGAAACCACAACCCTGCTCAAAGCCTCCTTTTTGTGTGTTTTGTGGTCCACAGCAGCCTCTCAGCAGCTGTTTCAGTATAACTCTATGCCTCTCTCCCTTGGACAAATTTGTTTATGAATTTGTTTCCCGTGCTTTCCTTTTAGATTCCTCTAAACAAATACAGGAAACTTGAATTTATTTTCAGTGAGGCACTTCCAGGAGATATAATCTAGGCTTCAAGGAGAAAATACTGAAATGTGGTATACTTGCCTCTTCCTAACCCTCGGGCTTCTGGAGAAAATGTCAATGGAGGCCTAATGCTCTGCTGAAATGGTGTTCTGATGAATGACTTTGATTACATCCTCATAAAAATACTGGAGTTGGATTGTTCCTCAAAGTTTTATTGTGACAGTGGCAGTCATCTGATGTCTTGATGCTTTGAATAACTCCCGAAGTTTGCTAATAATATATCAGCATCTAATAAGAGTTATGGTTTGGACAGATCTCTCTTTTTCGGTTGATGCAAATAACATGTCTGAGGTCCCTGCTGATTACACACGTAAGCAGTTTAACTATGGTCACGTGTTGGCGCATAATCATAATTTTTTCAGTGGTTTTCTCAGGTTCTTCGAGCTGTTCAATATTTGTCTAATCTCTTTGACTTTGGGGGGCCAGTTTGAAGCACAGCTTGGTTTCAGTTCAACACCAAGAGCTCATATGATTCTGATTTGGATACTCAGTGCTTTCAGGAGTTGTATAGTGGCTTGTGGGTCAGATGTTTTCCATTCAAGATAATTTCCCAGGCAGAAGAGACTACCCATTAGACTAGTAGACTCAAAGATTGTAGGATAGATCTGCTTACAAATTTTGCAGTGTAGATGCAGGCTTTCACTAACCATACATGCCAAAAAGGTACTTCCCTTCAGTCTTTTGCTTTTCCTTCCAAGGTGTATATTCAGCCCTTTCTATAGCCTGTGAGAGGCAGGGGATCTCCCCTATATGAGACTTTATACAAGTTACTAAAACACGAAAAACTTTTAAAAATAGTATTTAATTCTGGATGCTGCATCATCTTAATTGTTAGAGCTGGTGGACTATCTTGTACTGATTTGAAATACTTTTAATTTCTGTTTCTGAGCCAATTTTTATGAAAATATGGAAAATAGTTTCATTAATATTAAGTAAATCTATATGCTGACACAACATATGATTCTATTTTAACTAAATAAGGATTCTATATAAGTAATTAGGCTAATTGTCAATGGCTTTGCATGCAGTAGAGCTTTTAGTTGGTTTTCGTAGGTTTTTTTTAAAGTTGTTCAGTAAAATGGTACCTCATTTCTAGAAATCAAGCACAAAGTTCTATGATGGAAAATTCTGATTTATATTCCCACCATTTTACACTTCACAGACTCACTAATTAATTAAATTCCGGAATGTGAAAATTCATTTTTCAGAGACTCAGATTCATGTTATTCCTTCTTCTTTACCCTCAAATACAACTTAAAAACCTCTATGTTCTTGGTTTTATAGTGCTCCTTAAAATAGATTGGAGTTACAGGGTGAATTTTAATATTTCCTAAACTTGTGAAGTAGAGAGGCCTATCACAATCATCTGGAATATGTTTCCTTGGAATTTTTGAATAATGTATCATCTCCTATAAACTAAGTTTAAATAAGAATAGAACTGAGAGACCAGTAGCTGAAATCTTCTGTAGTTTCCTAGATTACACGTGTTTAAAGAGTTTGATATTAATGTTTAGAAGCTACTTTTATTTACTATTTCAAAAGCTTTTTCTCTTTACATATGTGTACATTATGTCCTTGGAATCACTATCATACCTCAAACCTAAATTAATTTTAAGGGTTTATTTCTTAATGTCTATCAATTCAAACTTATTTAACTGTATTTACTTAATTAAAATGTATGTACTTTATTACAGATTGAATCTTTTAGGTCAGTGCTTGCTCGGCTGGCTGCTGCTGCTTGACACTGGACTAAATTTGAAGTTTAAAATGTTTTAGCAGGAATACACTTGGGTTGAATTATGTAAGAGACAGAGTTGTAAGCAGACAGGAAGGTGAGAGCTTGTACTGATTGCCGTTTGTCTCTAGGTCCCTGCATGTGAAAAGGTTATAATTAAGTTAATCTAAAGGAATGTTTGTGACTCTCTGTTCTCTTTGTTGGAGAGATGTTAGGTAGAGAAATAAAAATTATTGATTTTCAGTCTTTCATTTAGCTTTCCAGTTGTTCAAGTTGTATATTTTTTCTAAAGATTTCAAAAATAGAAATGATAAATAGATTAGTTTTATTCTTTTGTAGACAGGAACAAGAAAGCCTGATAAGCATCTTGTGATTCAGTAATGCAGTATATAAAATCTGCCACAGGCAAAAATTGATGTGAAGTGATCCGAAATTCCCCTTGGTGTAATTTCCCATTTCTTTTGCTGTTTTTGTAGGACTTGCACATGCCCTCGTGGCATATATGACACATCTTTGCTCTCATTTCAAAACTCGTCATAGCTTTGCTTTTCAGAAACTGGACAGATGACTCTTATCAGAATCCATACGAAATTGCTTTTAATGTTTTGCTATAGGTATCCCATCAAAGCTTCCGGCTGTCAAAGAAATATGTTAAAGGATGAAGTCAGAATTTGGAGTTTGGTTACTGTCATTTGTGTATATTTGTCATTTGTATTTCTCTGATAACTTCAGAAAGATCACTTCTTCAAAAATTCTGTTGTTTTTCTTTAAAAATAACTCTATGTCAAAATTAGACTTGCTTTCTTATGAAGCAGAATATCCTTGACAATTATTGAAGGTGCTAACATGGTTCTGGTTGTTGTTTTATTTTCCTTGTCTCTTATAAATAGTCAGTGTGCTTCAGGATGGAAAGCAAGTTTCAAGGAACAAGATGTTTGCACTCTGTTGTCAACCTGATGAGTAGAATTCTGCTCACAAGGCAGAGCTCAGTTTAAACCATCATGTGGCTTCTGATGTTGCATGCGAAATGTGAGGGCAATTAGTTTAACATTGTGCAGATACAAGGGATAATTATGCCTTGCAGTACTGCTGAAATCTCCAAAGAGCTTTCATACCATGATCCTGAAAAGTTGATTGCTAATATGTAGTAAGGAAGAATAGAATTTATATATAGGAAAACAATAATTATTGAAAAATTTTCATTTTCTTAATGATATTTACTCATCACCTCTCTGTGAAATAACTTCCTATTGCTTGTTGGAACAGGTAATTGGGCTGCATTTACTCTAAAAAGTGCTTGGCTACCCATAAAGTATAGTTGCACAACTGTTATAATATCTGCAGCATGAAACATAATACTTGTGCAAGCGACCATGAAGACATGATTGTTGAATAGCAGATTTTCAATCTTTGCTTAGTCAGTTGTGTGACACTGTATGATGCTATTGACATCCAGATAAATAGTCTAAACCTGCCTGGTGTTTAGCTGCATGAGATGGAATTAGCATCCCCCAGGAATGGAGGTGCCTACTGTAGCAGTTGCCCTGATTTAAATCTAAACCCAGGAAGCAACACAGAGGAATAATCCTTTAAAGAATGCCTGTTCTTTAAAGAACTGTTTTTTCTCTTCTCATTCAAGAAATGCTCATATTGGCAAATTTGTACTGATGCTAAATCATGCACGAATTAAAATATTTTTCAGATGTTCATAGAAATGGTACTAGTACTGCAAAATGCAAATGGAAATGTAAAAGTTCACACAAGTTGCCCTATATTGACAATCCTGTTGTTCTGAGAACATTTTGTTCATTATCTTTTTAAAAGTGCAAATCAAGACTGATGCTTTCTACAAGCTGGTGAATTGTGAACCAGATTATTATCTATAGTAGATATAGCTAAAACAACTTCATAAAATATAACATGCTTCTGTAAAGAATACCGTATGTTAAGGTAATGGAATGGGTTCACTAAATTAATTAAATTTGCAATAACCAAACTTCAACTTCTTGCAGCTTTCACTGATCAAAACAGCTGTATCTAAGCCATAGTGTCTTTATTAAATTCAGAAAACAAATGTTCCTCCTAAATCACAATTTTCTCCTATATTTAGCTCTGTTACCGTTAAAATATCCATTTTACCATCATATATAGGAAATATGTCATATTGCACTTTGCAATGAAAAATCTGTTCTGTAAAGAAATTGACTATTTGCTTATTACATCTTGAATTTGATATTTACTGTAATTATCAAATTCTTAGCTTCATGCCTGCAAGTAGGTTTAAGACCTAGTATACTTTTATCATTGAAACTTCCATTAGAGAGTTTAAACCTACGTTTAGTTAAAATGTAAAAATATTATGAAACTACTCAAGACATTTTGCTCTTCTGTGACACTCTTATTAACAGTGGCAAAATTAATAAAGAGATGTGGCCTATTTTTATCAAGCATAATTAAAATCTCTAAATTACTTATACTGAATAAATTGTCAGGAACTTACTGTAAATGCTGACAACTTTTTAGAGAAAAATAATTGTGAGTCACTCAATAGCCTCACATAGAAAAGCATATAAAAGCAATAGTCTAAAAAGGAATTTTTATTTTCTTTTTTTATTTTATTTTATTTTTCTTTAGTTAAAAGGTTCCCATTCCAAAAGCAGTAAACTTTTAATACTAATGATGTGTTTAAGAAATTTAAAAGGAGATAGTTTGCACCATGGACTACTGGCTAAGTCCTCAGAGTAAATGGGGAGGAATGCCAATCAGAATATCCGTGCTATTTTTACTGCCTACATCAGTATGGGAGGGTGGATACATTTTAATTGGTTGCTTTAGCTGGCTGATACTGCAGTTGGAAAACTATGTGAGATTTATTGAAAAGTTTAAAAAGTATCTGTTTTTTTTCTGTTAGTCACCTATACATGTTGATACATTTTTGAAAACGTATCTTTTTCTTTCTTGATCATATGGGTTTAGTTTTTTGAATGATCAGATGGTGCATAGAGCCATAATAGGGGATAAGTGTTCTAGAAATAGAGTATTATTCAGTAAGTGGACTTGTACACTAATGGATCTTCCTGCATTTCATATTCTGAAAGATTTTCATTTTTTTTCACAATGACAGAACATAGGCTAGAGGTTTTTTTATCGCTTCTGAGGGTCCACCCTGAACATTTTTCCAAACTGAAAAAATTCAAACTTATGTGTTTGACTTTGTTGTGGGAAAGTAGAGACTCCCGTGGCTGCCCTGCTGCAGTAGGTTTCCTGGGCTGGGGTAGCTGGCAGCAGGGAAAGCTTCAGGGAGCATCCCCAGAGCTTCCCTGGGCTGAGGCTGTCAGGCTCCTGGCTGTGTGCCAGGGAATGTGCGCAGAGATAGAGCACTTCCATGAACCTCCTGTGTTATGTCTTTGCGCTGTTAGTGGAGAATGAGGATCCCTCCCTTAGGGGTACCCGTGCGGTAAAGCTGTGCAATCCTGGAAGTCATGGTCTAAGAATTTGTCCAAAAGCCAAATTTAAAAAAGGTTCACAACTAAACAAGCACACAAAATCAACTTCATGCATACACTCCACCCCTCCCTGCCCCACCTTAATATTTTAGTGCAATTTCATTAGACGGCAATGTGTCCATATGTTGACAAACACTTCAATATAAGTAATATATAACAAGTTCTCTTTATTAAGAAGTTATTTTGATCAGCTTTAGGTAAAAGTTTATGTGGATATTCAATAGCATTGTATTTTCTAAGTCTTAGCAATTTCTCATCACATTTTTATATGGGTAGAATTCAACTAAGGGTTTTGAGCCTGAAGTCGTAAGCAGATTTGCATGTTTAAGAGCTAACTGTTGATCCAGCTAATAATTTAAATGTAAAAATTGACTCTACTGGTGACTGAAGAGCAGGTCTGAGTGGTAAATTATTTCAAAAGTCTCTGGCATGCCATTCTGTTCACCTCTTGGGAAATAGGTTGTGTTGCTTTTAATTAACATTAAAATATATAGACCTTGTTGAGGTTTAAAAGTTGTCAATTAAATCTCTTAGAGGAAGAGGCAGTGAGACTGAGATAGTTGACTCTAGCTTTGAGCAGTTGTAAGTTTTCTAATACAGGCTGTCTGTCATACTTCAGAGCAGACTGTAGAGCTCAGGAGATGCCCGAAGGTACTCTACTAGATGCTCTAGTTTGGCTAGAGAATAGAGTGCTGGATTGTTCTGCTCAAAAAAATCCTGGAAAAACCAGCATTTTTAGAGAATGCCCTATCCTGATGTACAAATACTTAGGGAACCATCCTGGTATTTGGGAGACATCAGTTCAGTACACAACTAACGTGGACTGCTCTCTGACCTTGACTAGGCAGCATGCCAGAGTCAGTCTGTGTGGATTTCTGGCTTGGCTTCCCTGAAACTGAGGTATGAAATCCAAGCTGCCTTTCAAAACTTCCTGTATACTCAAATGTGGAGACAGAGATAAAGCTACTCTTCTTCTAAAGATGTCTTCACCTTTCTGTAGACAATTAAGACTAGACTATCTGGTTTTTATCTGGCTTGAAGATGGGTGCAATGACTCACACTGCTAGTCCCTTGGTACCGGTCCCTTTTTTCCCCCATCTGAAAATGAAATTATTATACTGTATTTATGTACTTTGCAGGATGAATGTTTATTTTACTATAAAAGTATTAAATATGTATAGTATTTAGGCAACATGGTAATGAAATTGTATAAGTATTCATGATAGACAGAAAATCTTTCCTTAGTGACTGCATTTCTTCTAGATCTACAGTTTCCTGCCCATTTATCTAGATATAATTCTTGGTAGTTTTAATATTATTCCCAGTGAATATTCTGTTACCTGACTAAAAGACGTATCTGGCACATGGAATATTCCTGGATTTTGGGAAAACTGGCCTGGATTTAAATACATGAAGTTAAAGCTTATTATAGTAGAAGAGAAAGTTGGGTTTTCTCATCATCTCCTAGAGCAGTAGCTTGGATTTGTAAACATACGTCCAATTTATTGTTGATTACTGCTTGAGATATTTGGCTACACTGTGAATGGCAGAACTGTCTTGTATAAGGCAATTGATTTCATGGTAATATTTTTTTTTCATCTAACAGTCTGATTAGGCATTCTAATCCTCCGATAAATTAAAATTAAAAAATAAACTTCCGTTGATACTCAGTGGGGATCCTCCAGTAACTAAGGAAATCTGTACAGTACCTGTAGAATCTGAAATCTTCAAACCCAGATCTGATGTATGCTGAAGTGAGGCTCACTAACCTCTTCTCTAAACACTGTTAAGGGTTTTTTTTAGAGAATTAAATGGGAATCTGCGGAACAGAGAGGTAAGAGTTCAGCAATCAACTGTTTGAGGGTGTTTATTTCAGCAAAGTTAAAAATACCAAATATTCATTTCAGGCTGTGTATGGTACAAGTACTGGTACCTTTCTTCCTTTGGTGAGTAAGAAAATTTCTCTGGTCTCATGATGAGCCTGCGCTTGTCTAGAGAGTTAATATCTTTCAGTAAACCAGCGGATCTGTCTGGAAAAAAGGAACAAGAAGTTGAGCATACAGCTCCTCCTTCAGATCTGAACTGGATCACATAAATGAAAACTAATGTGAGGTATGCGCACATGAGGCTAAAGTAAAGGTGTAATAAACAGTGCTAGCTTTAGCTTTCATTGAGGAGAGAATGCTTTTCTCTGCACTAGAAATTTTCTCATGACACAGATTTTTATTGTTATTTAATGCTGGTTTTAAGCTTGTGGTGGCTTTTAATTTGTGTCCAGTAATAAAGCCCATTGAGATCTCTGTACCTATAACCAGCTGTTTCTTTCATTGAAATCAGCTCTTGCGTTTTGGAACCCTGCAGTACCCTTTTAAAAATGACATATATATTTCATAATTGTAAGGCAGTAGAAGATAGTAGGTTTGGCTTATGTGTAAATTGATTTGTATTTTTAAAATACTGAAAGGGTTTTTCTTTTTTTTCTTTTTTTTCTTTTTTTTCTTTTTTTTCTTTTTTTTTTTTGAGCCATTACATTGTAGGTTAAAAAAGCTGAAAGCATATGGTAGCAATTTTTTAACCTCTCTACATGAGGTGCTTGTCAACGGAGGTCCATGCGTCCAAAGCTAGTTAATAACAGCTGCAGGCCAAAGTTCTTTTAAGAGCTATTGCCGTGTTCCAAGATTCTCAAAGACTTTGAACAAGTGAAGTTGGCCACAAGGGAAAGCAGCAGGTCTGCATTCTGCTTGTTAAGTGAACCCTGTTTGAATGGAAAAAAATGTGGCTGAAAGTCAGAATTTTCATGCTATAAAACTTGACCATAAAATATCAGATAGGATTGGCTAGTAGGCTGCTGCAGTTTAGCCTAAACGAACCATTTGCTTCAATCTAATTCTTTATTTTGCTGATTGCTTCACTGAAAATATTTATGGTTTTTTTTGCTGAAAATTTTGAAGACTAATTATACCAAATTTAAAAAAAAAGAATTCACAGAATCACAAAATGTAGGAATGGTTATGTTTGCATTTACATTTTGTATACAAAAAATATAATGTAGAAAGGAAGAATGTATGTGAAGAAGAAAAAATTGCAGTTCTCTTGACCTTGTGGTGCTTTTTCAGTTTTATATTCCTGTCCATTTTTGCCATGTCCTTTTCAAAGCGGTAGTGAATTATAATTAAGTGAACTCTCTCTAGACAGCTTTCCATGCAGTTTGGAAGTTTCTTGGCAGTTTGGAAGAAGTCCAGCCTTAAATTCTGAAATCACTTTCTCAAAAGATATGGTCTCTATATTTTTGCCTATTGGTTAAAAATCTTCATGGTATATTAAAGCCTTTATCAAAAAAAGCTCTTTAGAAGTGTTTGAGGAAACAAGACTGTCTGGCTGGTTATCTGCCAGTAATAAAATATCAATAAACAATACTCATCATTGTTGTTCAAGCTGAATATAAGGCAGGATGCTTGACAGAAAATATGTTTTGTGCTCTACACCGGAATGGGGCTGGATCAAAAGCTGAGATTTGCAATGGATTTGTAGGACGCTGAGTGCCCCTAGGTGGTCACAGCTAAAAGTACAGCAAGAAAAGCCTCCCCTGTGCATCTGGCTCCTGCTGAGGGCCAGCTCACCTCTGCTGGGCACTTGGGCGCACATCCCGCCCACAGTGGCATGTTTTTGGGATGCGTTACAATTAAAGAAGCACTTCTTTCCTTTTGATAGGTCTCTGCTTTACAGGAGAACGTTTGTGTGGTATTAATTTTAATCAGGCAATTGCTGACATACTGAAGTGGCAGTCTATCATTACTCCCGCTTATGGCTCCAATTTAGCCCTTGCCATTGCAGTTGTCAGTATCAATTGGGGATTAGAGTGGGTTATGGCATGCAGAGTGTATGGTCAGTGGATCAGTACCACTTTTCATCCCTTTTTAGCACAATCTTTTTATTATCAAGCTTATTGATGCAATTTCGTTACTGCTTTTCAGGTTTTTTATATACATCAAATATTTTGGAGATAAATTCCTTCTGGAATTGTTTTTGGATTTTTTGCATTCCATTTTGCTACAGGATTTGAAATATGTGAGTAATTAAATGACACAGAAATGTTACCACTTCTGAAATACACATTTCTAAATTATACAGTCAGTTGTTTTGAAAATGCTTATTTTCATAGCAGTGATCCTTAGAGAAGATGTGCACTGTGAGATACGCACAAAAATTGATTTGCCATTGTGAGGAAAGCAAGCATTAATAATGGAATTGTAGAGCCAATTCCAGATAGCAAGGTTTTAAAACCAAATAATAGAATGCTATGTAGTAATACAACTTATTATATAATTTTCACCAGATAAATGATGTCTCAAATATCCAAGTATGGTATGTGAGAAAAGAAACTTTGTATTATATCCCAAGAGTTAGGTTTTCACTGACAGACATTTCAGGGAAGGAGGGTCAAAACAAAAAAGGTAAATCTCACTCTCCGAGAATTCTGGTGAATTTGCTTCTATGGTAACCAATTAGCCAGAGCCTATTACGCATGTAAAATAGGAACTGTTTGCATTTTTAAAACCTTCAATTGCAAAACAGCATGTCTAAATGATAAAGTTAAATTTCTTTCCCAAGACCACAAGTCTTCTTTGGAGGTGGAAACAACTAAGTCTACAGTTTAAAAAGCAAGGGAAAAGGCTCTCCTAGGCAGCAGCATCCATCCACGCTAAAAGCAAATATTTGTTTTTGGAGCAGAGAATGGCTGTCCCCGGAGCAGCCAGCTTAGCAAAAGCAGGAATGGAAGGGCAGAGCTCATCTTTTATGGAAGTCAGATAAATTTCATGCTCTTTAACATCAGCTGTGACTGCAGGCTTTTCACTGAAGTCTGGCTCCTTCCCCAGTGTGAACAAAATAGGAAAAGTGATTAAAGTTCACTCAGTACTGGATGGCAGGAGGCAACTGCTCCGGTATCTTCAGCTGAGGGAAAGGGCGAGAGGGCTCTTTAATAAGACTTGTGAGGCTTCTTTGAAGAAAAGAGGTAGGACTCATAGGGCCTATAGATGCCTACACTAACATTCATTCATTTCCGGTACTTCATATGGCTTCTTTGACACATTGTTATATTGTTATCCCCTTCATTAAAATGTTCATTATGAAAGGAGAAAGAGAGAAAATGTAACTGTTAACTGGAGTCAAGGGTCAGCAAGTTCTGCTGTGAGCAAAGGACTCGGAGCTGCCTCGGATAATAGCGGCAGTTCTGGGGCAGACACGAAAGACTGACAGAAAATGAAAATATGGACCTTACAAATTGTCCTGTCTTGTAATGGACAGGAGTCTTGAGCATCCTGACAAGTCTTGAAAAGCTGAAGTGGCTAGCATATCTTCCCAGATCCTGCCTTTTGGCTTTTTCCTTCTGCCTCTGTCTCTTTTTCTGTTTCTCCCTGTTTTAAGTTGTGCAATCAGTATTCACACATTCTTATAACTAATAGGATTAGAGGCGTTGCAAAGGGATTTGAACAAGATAATTAGTTTACTGCTTAGTCCACAGTATAACAGGCAAAACCCCTCTGAGAAGAGGCGGACAAAATGGGTCAGAAAATGTGTGGGAAATGAGGTAAGGCCTCTCAAACAGGGCTTCAATCAGCTACACAATTATGAAAGGATCCTGAAGTATTCATTCATTGCTGCAGACCATTGACTTTTTTGGCTTGGCCACCAGAGGTGTCAAGGAAAGAGACCGAGCTGAGCAGTGGGAAATGTTGCTGGATACGAAGGAGCCTGTTTCAAGTGCTTAAGTGCAATTTAAGGTTCTTTGCCACCATGTCACATAGAGCAACTCTAGAAAAGTGAAGCAGCCTCAAGCAGTTTACAAAGGTGAGGCTGTAAAAGCAAAGCTTCTTGTAAACCTTGGAATGGATCACATCTCAGAAACAGGCAACTGAAATATTGAATCAAGAAACTTAATTTTGATTTAGTGTTATGTTGGAACCTCTATCTAGGAGTTATTTAAAACATAAATTTTCTAGCAGTTCATTTAAGTGTTCCATTTAAATATATTTTTTCTAGTTTTAAGATGTGCCAGACAGAAAAAGCCCCCAAATCCAGTCCCCCACTGCCCCCGCCCGGTGATACTAGTATGGTGCATGAATTACTAAGTGATGGTATTTGGTTTCCAAAGGACTAGCAGGAAATGCCTCAAAGTTCCTGCCTTTTTTTTCTTTTTTTTTTTTTTTTTGCCTGTGAAACTTGTATGAACCACCAGCGTGATCAAAGCTGCCAGAAGTTGTTAGAAGACATGTCGACTTGGGCCTGCCTGTGTATGATAACTTAGAGGTGCCTCCTCTCCAGTGGAAGAAACAGCAGGAGCTTCTCTAATGAACTGTCCAGCAGCTCTATCTTGCAGTGTATATACAACCAGAGGTGAGAAGAGGTTAATCCATAGGGGAACTAGTTAGAAAAGGAAAGCGAAAAATACCAGCGAGCTGTGTGACCAAAATTCAACTTGAAGATGGTTGCTGACACATTTGGTTTCTTTTAATGAAACTTTCCTTTCAATCTGTTGCTTTTAGTGTCAGTTTGTAGGTTTTAACATACTTCAGCTGTGGTGCAGCAATATGCATTGCATGCGCAATACAGAACAATACAGAATGTCATGTTGCTTGTAGCAAATTGACCTCTTATTCATTTTAAATACCTGTATCTTATTTCTAATGGAGATTAGATTCCTAATCTTGAGATTAGTCTCAATTTTTTTTAGCATGGGGATTTATTACTATAATCTTTATCTGTTCATAAATGTAAGGAAGACAAAGACATTCACTATTAGACATGTACATATCTGGCAGTAATATGAAATTCTGACATGGTAATCCTGGCTGTTGTGATTTTCATTGCTAAGCACATTTACCTAGAGGTTTATCCTGATTTTATAAAAAAAAAAAAAAAAAAAAAAAAAAAAAAAAAAAACCAAAAAAAAAAAAACCAACAAAAAAAACCTAGTCAGTTTCTCTTTGTTGTTCAAATGGTTTTTGTATGTTTCTTTGTTCAACTACAAGCTGAGATGTCATCTCTGCCTCATCTGGGAATCTATTTTGTGTTGCTTATTATTGTATGTATGGAAAAGGAAATCAGGCATATGAAAAGTATCGTGGAAAACAGACACTGTGAGATGTGTTCTGGTTCTTCATGTCAGGCATTGTACCATACATACATTTGTTTTCATATGTGGAGGGTAATTTCCCACTGGAAGGGATGTGTCCCTGATTAAAAAGGTAGAATCAAACCAAGAAAACCCAACAAGCAGAAATTGGTATAGGTATGCAGAAGTCCATATAGGACTCTTCTTCCTGTTCTATATAAAAATATTTGGTAATCGGTATTATAAATAGTAAGCATCTATAATGAGATTTCAGCTAGGTTAAAGGAAAAGAAAAAACAAATGCAGGAGAATAAAATACACATCCTAAAGTTCATCAGAACATTTATTTTTAAGCTTAGACTTAACACCTGAATAAAATCAATATCACCAACACAGAGACTTAGATTTCATTTTGTATGACCAGGCTGTTTTGAATGCTGGCTTTGAATCTGGTAAGTCCTATTCCTTAAGGAACCAGTATTTTAATTTCTATTTACAAAACGGTTATCTAATATCTTTTTTCAAGTCCATATTTCTATATGGTTTTTTATGTTTGTTTAAACTGTTCAATTAATACAGTCATCAAAACAGTTCTGGACATATTCTCCATTCAGATACTCATGTAAAATATATCAGTGAGGAAACTTTGGCTTGTTTTCATTATTTATAGATGTGAATGGGAAGATGGTTAACAGAGGGCAAAAGAGATATGGAAGAAAAACTGGGAAAAAAAAAATACTGCAGATCCAGGGCTTAATTAGATATTCTGTATTCCTACTGAATGCTGAATTTGATCTTTTCGTTTTCACAGATTGCAGACCTTTCATTCTCACCCACAGTCTAGTTAAAATTGATACTAAGGGAAAATATTTAAATATTTTTGTCCCTGTTTGGAGCAAATGTTTGTAGGCATATCCTGATGACACCTTGGCTCCTTTGGCAGTTTTGGTGTATTTTTAGTTTTCATATGGGAAGCACTCAGTAGCACTTCAGTTCAGCTCTCAGACTTACTCAGTTGCGAGTCAGGGATGAATCCTTATCTGTGTTTACTTTTCCAGCAGTATATATACTCTTCCAGTGTATATGTTAACTGCTTTTGATTCCTCCTTAGAATGCTCTTTTCGATAGCACAGTTCCTGTGTTATTCTGCAGGGATGCAGACCTGACACATGATTTTGAAGTATAGTATTATGTTGAATGGTCAGTCTTCCTGAAATACTGACCTTCCACCCCAAAGCATTCATCTACCTGGCCACTGGAAGAGATTTCCATCTCTGAGAAAAATCCCTTGAACTCATAAGGAGTGTTAGGGAGAAGCATGTGAGGACTCTGCAGTTTCAAAATTATTTTTTTACAGGAGTAACTTACAACTTGGCAAGATTCACCCCCATTCCTCAAAGAAAACCCAAAAAGCAGCACCAAACCCCTGAGTTTTGTTAAATATGAAAGATAATTATGTTAAGGACTTGCACATGGTCCAGTTGTCTGAAATACTGGTTTTGATGTCACAATAATTCGTCATGGGGCATGATGAAAATTTATAGATGGATTACAGAAAACAATTTACTTATTTTTCTTGTTCCGTTTCCCCACCTGAGGAGAATTTTGTCTTTGTTCACATATGCTTAAATAAGGGAAGCCTATAATTTAAATGTGTTCAGTGCTGCTTTTCTGTAAGTAGTTTGTGATTTAAAGATATATTTCGTCACATGCGTAACACTAAACTTGTGAGTAGTTACAATGAATTTAATGGGATTTAAGCGCATACGATAAATTGTACATGCCTCAGTGCTCTCCTGAATTGAGATGGGATTATTTGTATGTGTATGGTTAGTAAGAGCTATGTTCCACTGAGTTAATGTAATTTTCCATCCTGTGTCTTTGAACGTGCTGTGCCATAGCCTATACAATTCATATTGTCACAGGTCATTTTACAGTGTATAACAGCTTTACGTTTAGTTGATAATTTGGATCTTTGAAGAGTAATGCTTTTGTATATTTTCAGAATTAGTGGGGATGAGAAGCATTCCCTAAGTAAACTTCATTCCTAACCTATTAAAACTGGGGTTGGTTGTTGATTACTAAAAAAAAACAAAACAAAACAAAAACAACAACAAAAAAACAGCAAGCAAAACAAAATTAAAACTAAAACCTAAAAAAAAAAACCAAATGAAAACTAAAACAAAAAAAAAAACCTTGTAAATAATCATTGGAGAATTTGGAGTTTTGAGTTGGAGATTTTTGAGTTTTGGGCGTAAGCACTTCCTGGTTTTGTGAGCGAGGAATGAGAGGTAGAGGATTGGCTCAGTATGGCTGAAGGGCAGGGGTAAGACATGCAAGAAGTGGTTTTGCTCCCACTGTTGGAACACATGTTCATTGAAAATGGTTTCACTTGCAAGAAGCACAGCATAACCTGACCTCAAACTTTTTTGCCTCTTTCCAAGACACTTTCTTTCTTGAAAAGTTTCTTCAAAGCCATAAATACTGTTAACCATCTCTCTCCTAAATCGCCTTAAGCATGTAGAATAGATAATTCAAGCAAAGTTGTGACTGGCCTGAATTTACTATAAACTTGGTTTTAAATTAGGGAAATCAAGTTGTGTATTTCTCATGCAGTGGTTAGGAATTGAAGCAGGAAATCATGCTGACAAATGAAGTGAATGGAAACAGGAGACAGAGTTACTCTGTGATTTAATACATTGTCCTGAATATGTTAGATGTATAACTCTATAGAAATTTTAGCTCTTTACTGCCATAAAGCTGTGACTTAAGTTACATATCTTCAATAATTCTACAGTATTTCGATTCATAAAAGTTGAGTAGATTGGAAGGAGCTTAAAAAATGCATTTTAGTAAGCTTTTTGACAGATGTGATTTAAAAGCTTAGAGAAAGCAATGCACCTGTCACTTTTAATTGCAGAAAGCTTTCCATCTATTAACTTTATTTTGCCAGAGCCTTCTAATGAAAAAGTTCCTGTATCTAATTTAATTTAATTTTCATTGGGTTTGCCAGAAGAGCAATTAATTTTTAGAACTTCCAGCTATGAAATTGTGCTTCAGAAAGCATTCTCTCTATCTTACATACCATTAAGTTTCATCGTATGCCTGTCATACCTTAGGAATATCTTGATATCCTTGCAGAAATGTGGCAGTGAAATGTAGACATATTGTCTGTAGCACTAGGTAGGGTTTACAAATACAAATGTTCATATGACTGGGTTATTCCTATCCATCATTAGATTTCATCTCTCTGGAGCTATAAGTATATCTGTGCCTGGCAGGCTTATGTTATCACTGATGCATATGGGGACCATGTGTCAGTCTTCCAACAAAGATATACAGCCTTGTATAGGAGCAGGATTGGATATGCTTGTGTTTCAGCCTCTAAATCAATTTCTGGGACCTTCGCTACAGATGTTGGAAGCTGCAGGTCTGTTAAAAGAGTATACTGTAACATGAACTGAAACAGAAGAAAAGGCATGAGAAGGAATTAGACATATGGCAACAGATAGCAAGTGCAGTGGAGCTATGAAGAGGCAAATTCTCACACCTTCTCAGCCATCTGTGTAAATATCGTTTAAATTCAATCACCTCAGAGCTCAGAGCCAGTCCCGTTCTAAGAGGAGATCTGTTCATACTCAGTTAAAAGAGTGAGTACAGATGCTCGTGCTGTTGTAAGATGCATGTCCTAGGATTTTTGAGTTGGCAGAAGTCTTCCTGAATTCCCTAGAAATACAAACGGATTCACACTGACTGCTTTAGCAGAAAGCCTGGCTATATGGAAATGTTGATCTGTTTAGTGGCTATTATTGATACAGGCGCAATGCCATGTGTTCTTATATTTAGCCTTATTTCTTAAATCCCTTTTTTAAAATTTATGCTTCAAACAAAATGCAGTCAATCGAAGTATTTAAACATTTTATGGTATATTTTCAAATTAGTCCTTAAACAATAGGGAAGCTTATGCATTTTTTGCTGGTTTTTTTTAAAGTAAATTTAATAGTCTTTTTTCCCATTACCATAACTGTTCTCAGTCTCTCTGTGGTCACCTGGACCTCTCTTTTCTGAAATTACCCATTTTCTCACTGCAGGAATGTGTCGTATCTTGTGAATGAAGACATCAGTGTCATCCTTGCTCATCCTGAGTGTGCTGCGCTCTCATTTGATTGCAATTGCTTAACTCATATCCATCCCATCCGACTGCTTTTGTGTGCCCTCACATAGCAGAACACAACACTCATCCTCCTGAATGAAAAAACCCTCAAACAACAATAGAAAAACACCTCCCCCCACACACAATCGCCCTTTACCCTAATTATTAGGGCTGATCAGTGGAATTTTCTGGATAGTTACTTGAGGCAAAGCTCCATCAGCTGCTTAGGAGAGTCTGGGTATTGGTTGAAGGGAAAGAATTTAGCAATTTGGAAAAAAAAGTCTTTAAAACATACAGATAGAGGAAAAACATCTGAAAAGAGGGAAGATGAGTTCTTAAAGTGCAGTTAAGAGCAGCTACTTTTTGATGGTGTCAGTGGAAAAGTGCGGTCCTGGAACAGAAAATCAACTTTGGAGACTTCAAGCTTAAAAAAATATCTGAATGGAAATTATTGCTAGTACAAGCAGCTGAACCTTTTTGCAAGTTTAAGGGAGAAAAGGGGGATAAATATGGCAGAAGTAGCAATAAAATTTAAGCTTTTCTATAAAAAAAAATTAAATTCTGTTTTGCATGGATTATTTTTTCCTAGAACATTTTAATGTAATTTACATACTGGTGTTGTGGCAACAGCATACACACAGGGCTGTAACAAGAAGGGTTTTTTAACATTCTTGAAATGTAGAATGGAAGCACTCTGATTCAGTTTTTTACCCATAGCTGCTCATTTTAGTTTGCTATTGATTAAGAAATTGGTTGTGATCAATTAATTCTGGAATGGCGAATTTTCTTTTTATTGCTTACATACATTTTTACCATTTTTACGAGGGTTTTCAATTCTAAATAGCCCCTTAACCCAGGTAGGATGCACTGTTCTTGCTTTACAGACCAGTTGTACTGCCTCTCCTGTATTCTCAGCTCCTTTTATACTGCTTGAAATTCTCATTAATACCTCTTGAAATTCTCATTCTTTGTGTGGCACTGAAAGGGAAAAAAATTGTGGTGAGAGAAGATTGGGGGAAGAGGCTGGAGCGGAAAGAGAAGGCAGGCTCAAGAAGAAAGAAAAGCCTGGAGCCCTTGAACAGAAGCTTGAGGCTTGAAATTTCTGGGATGCGCAGCTAGAGTATTAACGTAATCTAATCCTGGTCAGTGGGAAGTTTTACTTCCAGAGTACCTGAATATATGTACCAGTAATTGCCCTGAAGTTTCTCAACAATTTCTTTTTTCTCCTAAGAGCTTTTAATTGACTTGTATTAACCTGCACATACACAATACACAAGAAATAGAATAAACAAAAAAATGCGGTCATTCATTTACTCAAATAATTGAGCTTGTTATTACTGTTTTATAGAGTTCATTGTCAGTGAAGGGGAAGATAATATGAACATACGTTTCTTGTCCTTTCCATTATCAGTTTTCTCATAGAACAGCTAAAAGCCCTAGTTCTTTGGTCCAGAAGCCCAGTGGTGCTAGTCCCTGTGCTTACTCCGTTACACAGAATAAGAAAAAAACCAATAAACCAGCACCCAGTAAAACAAAACAGCTTTGACAAAGATATTACAGTATAAGAAAAGACAGATAGGTATAAGCAGATGGGTGAGGACCAGAAAAACAGTCATATAAAATTGGTCATCTTGATAAGCAGCCATGATGGTAGCTTAGCTGTTGTCAGTTTTTAAAAATCATCTGTGGTAATCCTTTTAATCATTTACTTTGGTTTCTTTCACTGTTTTAGCATAGTTTTTGGCACTGACAGCCAACAGCCTTAAAGCTTGAAGCATCAGTGCTTCATATATGTTATGCAACTATACATATTGTATAAAGCTAAGACTGTACAATAAATCTGTCTTATCAAGCAATGAGCCCATCTTGAGAGACAATCCCCAAATTGCATCATTCGGCTCAAATGAAGGAAGAGTGAGCACAGTGCTGTTGAACATTAATGGTCTGCAAGATCTTTTCTAGTTTACTCTTCAAATTTTTCCCTGTCTCTTGACAAATTGTTCAAGGTTAGTTTTACTGTTAGGAAACACTTAAACTACTCAGGTTATTATTAGAGTAAAAGTTTGGAACTGTACTTCATGAAAAATGTCTTGTGTCCAGGGATGTAATTATTACTTGTCTGTATTGGAATTGCAGCTCTGCATAATGAGGTTGGATAAGGAGTCCGCTCTGCTCTGTTTTGAAGAAACAGAAATTGCCACAGCTTGCCGAGTGATATTTCAGAAGCGAATATACAGGGTTATAGACTGTGTAGTGAAACTAGACAATGTACCAGACAACCTTTCAATCAGTTCCTGAAAGTGCTTACAGTTTCAATTCCAAAGCAGGTGAAACATTATTAAATATTAAAGACATGTTGACAGCTGCAAACTTCTTCTAAAAAAGAAGTTTTGTTGCAGGGAAAAGTAGTGATAGATTTTTCAGATACTGTTGAAGAGGTCTTTTGGTAAATTAAATATGCCATCTCATCTATTCTTAATGTGAGCAGATCCCCAGCCAAGCCAAATGGATGTTTCAGCCATGCATATGCTGAGTGTCTAACGTACCAGAAGAAGTGAAAGTTACCTGGCAGAATCTTGTTTTATTCTTTTAAAGTTCTTAATTTATAGTGCATTTTCAAGTCTGTCACGTGTAATAATTGATTAAAAATTAATCACCGAATCACCTATCAGAGACTAGTAAAATGAAAATAGCAGAATCTTCACCCTTTCCCTACAAAGAAATGGTCTTTTGTGGCCTCGTATGAAAAAGTGACACATAAAGATTTTAGTTATTTTCCATTTTGCCTTCAATTCCAAACTGGTTAAAGAAAAAGGAGAGGAAAATCCACAAACAAAACCCATATCTAACCTAAACCTCCCTGGCACAATTTGAGACCATTTCCTCTTGTCCTGTCACTTGTTACCCAGGAGAAGAGTCTGATCCCCACCTGTCCACAACCTCCTTTGAGGCAGTCATAGAGAGCAATAAGGTCTTTCCTGAGCTTCTTTTTCACCAGGCTAAACACTCCCAGCTCCCTCAGCTGCTCCTCATCAGACTTGTGCTCCAGACCCTTCACCAGCTCCATTGCCCTTTAGACACTCTCCAGCCCCTCAATGTCTGTCTCGTGGTGTGGGGCCCAGGACTGAACACAGCACCCGAGGCGTGGTCTCACCATATGGGTATACATCCATGTGGGTAAAAGTCATTTCCCCCTCTGCAAACTGCAAGTAGGTCTGTAGGTCAATGATGCCCGCACACATCACAGCTGTGCTGCTGTCTTGGGCCCTATTAGGGAATGATAGTGCTATTAGGGATGCATGATAAGCAGCAGTCAGTAAAATGTCACTCAGTGCCTTCCGTCAGCTTGACCAATTTGAGACTGTGTGGAGGATAAAGAATTGTCAGTTTTTTTCTTTGGAGGGTGAGGGGTGTTCTTAAGAGCTTCAAGTTTTTCTATGAAAAGGATTACACTGAAGCCAAATTTGAAGTAGTATGTCAGTTCTCTCTGAAATTGTGGGTGGTCCTTTCCTCTTTAGGAGCTACAACATGTAATTTCCTTTCTTGTTTTGTTTCGGGGTTTTTATAGTCTAAACAAAAGAGAATTATATGTTAATTTAGTGGAACAGACTATTAAAGACTGCTTTCCTTTTCAAAAATAATTTCTAAGACTCCAATAAAACACGTGTGGTCCTAATACTCCTATTTTATTGCACAATTGGCATTTGCTCTGCTAGGCCACTCTAGAACAATAAAGAATAAATGGTGAATCTCCTTAAGCAATTATTTTCAGTAGTATCAGAGTATACAAATTGATTTAAGTACACTTTTGGAGACATTGTAGAGTAGAATTGATTTTGTAGCCCATGGGTTAACTTTTCTGCCAAGACTGAGATTGGAGGTTTTGGCTTCATCCAAACCCAAAATGTATTCCTATTAAAAAGTGAAAGGTCTAGTACTTCTACTCTGTGCTATTTAGATTATGCAGCAATCACTAATTACTAATACTCAAAATTATAAATTAGTTGTGTATTATATTGCATGGGTATGAAGAGTCAGGCTGTTTCTCAAACAAAAAAAAATATTAGCACTAATTATCAGAATTTAAATTTTGGATGACTTATATTAAATGTTAAGGTTGAAGGTACTGGTAAACTCTGGAGATCACCAGGCTACCAGTACTACTGTTTTGTAGTGCATTACTTTTTCTCTTTTGCTGTATATGTTCTATACTTACACATAAAGGATCTCTCTTCTTTAATAAATAAATAGATAAAGTAGATTAAAAGACCTGCTCCTTAAATAATACACATAATAATATGCCAGAAGCTATAATAAGAAGTAGATTTTGATTCCTTAACAGATTTATAAATGGATGACATTTAAAAAACCTCAAGCATTAAGAATGAAAGAAACATCAATGATATAATCAAAAGTGCTATCATTAAAAAATGAGAGATGAAAGTGGGCAGGGAAATTCAGTCTGAATATTCTTAGGGAAAAAAAAAAAAGATGCATTCCTTACCATGGGAATTGCTGTGACTTGAATATTCAGTCCATGTTGCAGTGATGATTGCCCTGTGTTGTGAAATGTGAAATATTCACTTGGGCAATGTAGCACACCATGGCCCAGGGAGTGATCCTGCTTTAGTGTGAGAATAGGTTTTGTGCCTACTGTGTGCAGCGTCTGAATCTCTAGGGAGTCAACAGAGCAAATGGAAATTAGTGATGCAGAGACAACCTGAAATTCTGTGATCTAAATCTTTCTCATTGGTTTTGTGCAGGGTACCTCAGCAGGGTACTGATACATGCTACCACTGATACATACTGCCTTGGTTTCCCTATCTGTAAAAAGAGGTGCATAGTAGCCTTCTCATACATGAAATTTTAATCCTCCTATGGGAAGCAGCAGCAATAATGATTTACAGAACTGATGTTTGAAATTATAATTTATAGCTTTTATCTTCATAAGGGGATATATGTGCCTTAGAGACATATTAGCTACTGCTGGTAGTATTGGACACCTTTTGTATCTTCAATATGAAGAGAAATAGCTGCAATGATTATTTTACTAAAGAACAGAAGAAAAAACCATTGAAATTAATAGAAAGTTAACTGGTTTATTTCACAGTCAAAGAATAATGGTACAGCAGAGTTGTTGGTTGTTTGATTTTTTCTTTCTTTGTTTTGCTTTTTCAGAACAAGAGTTTAGACTGAATTTTAAAGTATACATTTTTAAACATGTCCTTGTTCCATCATAATTGATCTGTAGATCTGCCAGAAAGCTATGCCTGCTAAAAGGACATGACTAGCCATTTGGGTAAAAGATTATCTTCATGAATTAGTGATGCTGTACTGTAACTTGTTATACAGTAACTGCATAAAGTTAAAGCCAAGCACATGTCAGTATTCTTACAATTAACTGGATAAGCCTTGCTTGACTGAGGGGAAAGGTACGTAGTTGTTTGTATATATTAATGTATTTGCTGAACATAGGAAAAAACGTTGTGTCATAGATTAAAACATTCATGTTTGTTTAGTAAGCTTGTGTTACAATATGATATATTTCTGCCATGATGGAATTCCCAATAGGCTTCAGTAGCTTCAGTTCACCTGAGCTACTAATTTTGAAGGAACTGTCCCTTCAGGATACTCCCCCTGTATTAACACCACAGTGTTCAGTACCATCTGTATTCTTGAAGACTTTTTACTTTGGTTTGATTCTCATTATATAGTTTGGAAAATAATTTTCGTGCTTACATACTTTATCCTAATACAACAAAACTTGTGGTTGTCAAAGCATGCCTCTGTAGCATTCAGAAAAGGTCCTATATTAAATTCCTAGTCATGCTGGAACTTTTCAATTTAGGAGTATGGTTGTATAGTGATAAATGAATTTTCATGAGCAGAAAAAACCCCATCTGATCAGAACTTTTCCATGTTAACTCAAGACATCTAATACAGAGTAGAAAAACTTATTTATTCAAATTTTGAAAGTAGAAAACTGACATTTTAGGAGTAAAATCCAAATCAGAGATCCATTGCAACATGAAAAATCTACTTTGGGGTTTCATTCTCTTCTCTTTGCATCAGAAAGCCCATGGCTATGGCAGCTTTTGCAAACAGAGTTAGCTGCCAGTGTTCATGATAATATGAAATAATCTTTTGCCATACTTCTCTGGAGACATATGAAGACAGTTGAAATTTAGGGCTGTGGCTCCCTTGTCTTACACTGTCATGTTGCAGCATGTTCTCACCTTCCTTATCTCAGATTTTACTGCTAGTGTCTTCAGTGCCTCCCAATGAGGCAGAGTACTTTGCTTTTCCTAAGATCAAAGCCAGGGGAATAAATAATAATTCTTCAGTCTTGCTCTGGAATAGCTTTGAGGTTTTAGACAATGTGCCTCATTAATGTGACTGTGACTGGAGACGGATCTCAGACCATGCAAGACCTCACAGATATCTTAATCAAGTCCAGGATCCAGTGAGTAGCCTATGCCAGAGCATGTTTCACAGGCTCTTTCTGCAAGGAGATCCCTAATGAATATGTAGTGCATGTCTTCGTCCTGCCACCTGTATTTTTTAAGGTGTACACAGATACAGAAATATTGTAGGAACACTGAATAGTACTGAAGAAAAAGCCAATCACAATAAAAACAGCTGAGATTGACAGGATCGTTTGATATTCATAAATCGTTTTGTTGACTTTACTGTTTTAGGATAAATGTCTAATTGATACTTAATGTTCCTAAAAAAAAGTTGCTACTTGTTCCATCAAAATCATCTGATTGGCCTAGGTGATAATTGTAGGTCCCTTTCAACTGAACTAGCCTATTCTAAAATTTATTGTTTGTTTTTTTTTTTCACCACGTTTGTATTCCAAGTGAAATCCCCCATGTCCAAATTCATCTATTTGATTTTCAGTCAAATAATTTAAATAATTCTCATTCTTGTTATTTCTTTGAATGTCCAGTAGTCTCATTATCTATGACACTTTGCCACCTTGTACAGGCATGGAGGATTTCATGGAGAATATAGTTAGCTGATGTTAAAACTGTTGTTTTCCAGTAAGAGAGAAGCACTTAGCAAGGCTTACTTTATTCATGTCACTTATATGTAAATAATTATCAGGATGCTGATCCTGGAATAGCCACTTTCTGAGATGTTTTTATAAACTGGCTTAAATAAACTGGTAAGCATTCAATACTTAGTTTGGCTGAGTATTTCTGCCTCTTCCTTTAAAAATGAGGACACATTACTCATTCCCAGTACTCAGTATTTTGCAAAGTACAGAATGGCAGTATAGATTTATGATATCACTGGTCAGACACAGAGGGAGGTTAAACCATAGAAGAAAATAAAATTACAAGTAATTATATTTACAAGCAGGTTTGCCATCTTCAAAAGATTTAGTGTTTCAGAACGAACAATGATTTAGCCACACAACAAAACTGTGATACAGCCTTAGCAGTTTATGATATAGATATTTTATGTGATGTTTCAATTTATATAATTAAAAATTGAGCACTCCTTTTTAAGGGTAAATAGGATGTTCAACTGAGAGCCATACATGGTAAGTAATAAAATAACGGCAATGCAGTACTGTTTGCATTTTTTAAGAGCTGAAAAATTCTATCAGGATCATTAATTTCAGGTTATCTCAGGGCTTTATCTTCAGATAAGAAAGCAATATTGTATATAAGTCTTCAAGTTTTTTTTTTCTGAGAACAGGTTCGTATCTTCTATTGGTATGAATTTCAAATGTTCACAGGACTCTAAGCTGTGAGGTTTCTCCCCTGATACACGTCTATCTACTAACCAGTAAATATGATAAATATAACTGTACCACTTCCCTCCTGTTCTTAGGAAGGATTCAGTAGTAACAAGGTTTTTGGCAAGGTCTTCCTGCTATTTCCACAAGTTTCATACATTATCATTACCAATGTATTCTTGGAGAAAAAAAACCTGCATGTGCAAAATGAAGCTGTTGGGGGAGGGAGGGTGGGGCAAAGGGTCTTTGGGCTTTTTTTTTTCATGTTGATATTTTTGTTATTGATTTTTTCCTAGTTCATTGGTTTGTGAAATACAGAAATCTACATTCTTTTAGGCATAATTTCAAATTAGACAAGTTCAGTTGCTTTGTCAGAATATCCAAATTAAATCTTTAATCTTTGGAAACCAGTTTAAAAGCTGAGGTATATGTGCTTATCAGAATCCATTGCGTGTAAATTGCCTTTATCCAGGTTGTTTAAAAATAAATTATGTTTTACATAAGCACAGTAATTGCAGAACTTACTTGATCATGGATCTTAGAGAATCTATAGTATTTCTGGTTTTATTGATGAGTTTGTGTACTTGGATAGACTATGTTAATTATACAAAGTAATTATTTAGATGCAGCATATTCAGTCTTTGATTTAGAAACACACAGCTGACCTTCTAAGAGAGAACAAAATAGTATGCAAGCTTTTAAAAACACTGCTAGTTGAGCAAAAATTCAGAAATCTTTGTGCGTTCTCCACTGTGTATCTTCATTTATCATGGGATTCAGCTTTGTTTGGTGTATGGATTTGGTTTTCTGTTTTTACATTTGAGAAAATGGGGTTGCAGACAGAATATTACAGCTCAGAAGAATGCTTGACATATATACATCTTAAACTTATCTGAAACAATCTGCTGTACCCAGGCTGGTTTGTGCATCTAGAGCAGCTGCAATGCTCATTTGTGCCTCCTCTAAAAAATCTCTGTCGGCTACTGCCAGTCTGACTCACCCAGGTGGCTTTTGGTTCAAATCTGCTATTTAACCCCTGTATTACCTTTTAACCTGAGGAAACAAACCTGAGAGTTCTCCTTGAGAATATCTCACATTCAGAGAGACTGAAGTTAGACCTGGCCCTGAGCACAGGTTTGGTGATGCCAGAGCAAGGAGAGGCGGTGGAGGCCAAGGAATGAAGGTGCTCTGCCCACCACTGAATGACATAAATGAAGCCCACGCAGTTGCACTAAGGAATTTTCTTGAAAGGTCGGTGTCTAAAGTACTCTCCTTCAGACTTAATAATTTGGAATATTTCTCTCTAGGAATGATATAATAGAGTCAAGAACAATTTAGTTGAAAGAGGCCTCTATGACAGAATCTGCATAAAGATGAATTTGTCAAAACATCTCACTAGATTATTGTGCTCTATTTAAAAAAATAAATTGTCAGATAGCCCTGGCTTTTTCACTCTACTGTATTTTGTAATCAATTCTGCTGTTCCAGAGGTATTCTGGATTTTGATGTAAGGTCTTGGGCTGTAATAATAATGGAGAATAATTTGTTCCAATTGAAGTATCTTGGTCAGATTTCTGGTTTCTAATGTGAAGCAGGTTCGTGCCTTTTTTTAAAAAATACAGATGTTTTCTTATAAAGGTAGGATGTTTTGTTGTATCCTGGCTTAAATGTTATTGAAATGCTTAGACATTCTTTCATTTTAGGGATATCAATTGCCATCATAAATTAGAGTCTCTATTCAAAGGCTGCCTATTTTTGAAATAGAAGATGAAGTCCACACAGTTATTAGTGCAGCAATACAATGGCCATCAGGCTGAAAAGGAGTTTTGCACCTTTCTTCACTACAGAATATAAGTTGTAAGGTCTAATCAATGTAATGGCCTACAAAATTGTCTGGTCTTATCTACAAAATAGATTTTTGCCCCATTTCCCCTGAAAGTCACAATGCACCTTGTGCTGCTCCTGGCCTTTTTTGTGAGCAGTCTAAGAATTGCGGTGGAATGGGTTCAAACATCAATAAAAAAGACCACATGCAGTTTCTGAGTTGTGAAATGTAGGTGTCATTTATGCAAGAAGAAAAAGATGAATGTTAGTTTAAGCCCCTCAAGGCTTTTTCAAGGAAACCTTTTTATGCCGAGCAGATGAAAACTTGAAGCAATCAATAAATAATTACTAAAAATTTTTCTGCTATAAGGAAAATAATATTTTTTATGAGAAGTAGAATTTTGCAGTGTAGAAATGAACTTACACTTTTGTTGCATAAAAAGTTCCAAGAAAGTTTCACAAACCAAGTGATGCATTGCAAAAAAATTACTTTTGGAAAACAACATTTGCCAACCTTACTTAGCTCTCCATGTTTAAATGGATGCTTTAAACAATGCCTTGTTCAGCAAGATTGGGAACCTTTGCAGTCAAGCAGTTTACATTTGAAATGAGCTAAAATTACCAAGGAACAGTATAGTTCAGTCTGCATGAGCTTGTGCTACACAGAAATGGTGTTGACTGTGCAGATCCAGCAGTAAATCTAGCATTCAATTAGTTAGTCTGCTGTCTTTCACACGTACATACACACAGACATACCTGCGCACACATACAGCCTCAGTGTATTGTCTGTTGAGGAACTGGACACAATAGCTGTCACTTGTAAATCCTTGTGTTTGTGCTAAAATTTCCCACGGAAACAAAGGTTTTGACCATTGATATTTTCTATTAGGTTTTTAAAAATAATTTACATTTGGCCTCAGTATTGCTCATCTTTCACTTTTTTTTAATTATATAAAATGATGAATGATGATATTATATCAAATGCCATGAAAAGGTTAATGCACCATTACCCATTATCTGCTGTAGTGTATATTTACGAGTATGGCAGTGGCTTACATAGATGTATACATATATCTGTGTTATAAACTAATCATTGATCATGATACAAATCACTACTGCTACCTTAGCCACTTCACACACAATTTTTATATAGGTAAAATGTATTAGTCAATTAAACAGAAGTGTAAATATAGATATTTGCATTTTATGCTTATAAGGGAATTTTTTTTCAAGAAAGTAGGCTGTTAAATCATGTTACCGTAACAAATGCTGAAGGCTGCTTTTTCATTCATTGCCCCTGAATTTATTGTCAGAGCAGTGCAGTCATATCCCATTTCAAGATTACTTAGGTGGCTAGAAAATTAAATCACAGCTCACAAATTCTCTTTTTACACACACGATTAATAATATTAAAATTGGGTCTAGTTTTAAGTATACTTTGCAAGATATTGCAGTGCAATTAGGTGCATGAACTATGAAAGATTTAGTAAATAGAAAGTGATTTCCCATAAATTAACAATGAATTGGATAAAACAAAATTGCTGTCAATGTATGTGGAATTATTTTCAAAATAATTATATTGATATAAATTTTCTTAAAGTCGGGCAGCATGGGGTTTTATAAAGTCCTTGAATTATTTTTTGGGAGTTCATAAATCTGAAAGAGATTTTCTGGAGTGATTGCTCAGAACTGGAAATATGAGCCCATGCTAGATTACGTTTTAGAGAAAGAATATATCAAAAGCATGACTACTTATGTCTAATCAACTAAATGATTCTTGCTTGTTCACTTACTCTGAGCTAGATCTTTCTTTTCTGTGCACAGTTTTGCAAGGTTTCTCTAAAAACTCTCTCTGAAAAAGGTCTTCTAAAGATGTCTCTAAAGCTCAAGACAGAGAAACTTGACTTCTGAGAGGAGCTGGATCGCATTTGGTGTGCTTTGGAGTGAAGATCCTGGATTGCTTTTAGAAAAAGGAAATCTAATAAACCACAAGAAAACTGCTGTGCAAATGGACTTAAAATCCCACTGTAGAGACACCTGTATGCATCTGATTTGTTTGTACATTTTATTCAGATGCTCAAGAAAACTTCTTCATGTAATTGTGTTCCCCATATTGTGTGTAGATAGGTGCATCTTGGAAGGCTTCCAAAAGAAGGTCTGATTTCATCATTTTAGTACAAAAAAGTAGATAAGGCCCTTTTCAAGACTTCAAACATTCTTGTACCATGTGTGATAGGTGTATTTGCTCCAGGGTAGCAAACTATTGTCTGAAGTGAAACCTCCAAACTGCATGTGGTATAGATACATCAATAAAGACTTTAATGTATTGGTCATCTTCTATTGCACTGCATCATTGCTAACAGTGCATAGCATAAATGGAAAGTTCTGGATCCTAGTTTGCTTTTGTTTCTTTCTTTTTTATTTTTTTTGTGTCCTCTGCTAATGTCTTCAGTTCTCTAGATTTTATTTCCAATATTGACCTTTGAAGACCAAAAATGTGTCTGGATTTCAGAAAAAAAAAGGGCTGTTTATTCATACTGATAGCAAAAAACCACTACTGAATAATAATTTCATAAGCATTTTAATGTTATTTCTCTTTCGTAAAAGATAATAGTTTCAGATAGCGTGGTACAGCTGATCATACAGGGATTTGGGGAGGAATGTTAGATATCTGCTGCAGAATATATTTTAATTCCTTCTTTTAAAATATATGGTGCTTTCTTTTAAAATATATGGTGCTTGACACTCTGAAACAAAAGTCAGAAACATATTGATCTCAGATACTACACAGCTTCATCGTTGTTTCTCCATACTCACTATTTGTTCTTTTTGCTGGATTACAGTCTTTCTTATATAAAACTGAACATACTATCAAACATGGATTTGGAATGGTTGAAAAGTGAAAACACTCACTTCTGGTTTGGTTTTTTTTTTGGCACATAAGTTGCTGTTTTCTAAAGGAACTACTTAGTGTGACACAGATAAACTGTTTTGACTATTATTGCTACTTCTTTTCTTCAGTTACAAATTAGTTAATGTAATAAAATAAGCTTCATTGGAAATACTGACTGAACCATAATGGCTGAAATTATTTTCTTATATTTCCTTTTTGTCATATGCAAAACTAAATAAATATATATATAGTATTTTTACATTTAATTTTTTTTTCTTAGTGATCTTAGTGAAAATCAAATTCAAGCAATACCAAGGAAGGCATTCCGAGGAGCAGTAGACATAAAAAATCTGTAAGTATTTTCTTCTTTCTGCATATTCTGATGATAATACTTTGTTGGTACAGTGCTCTTTCGTTGGGTCAGATATCTTTTTTCTAAGTACTGTTGTAGCTACGTAAGGAATCGCTGCATAAAACTGATACTTAGCATTTGCTTTGGCAAAATACTTTAACGCATCTTAAACATCCAAAAATTGCCTTATGGAAATGTGAAACATTGAAATAAAGTTGAAGACAACATGGCATTGTAACAATTAGTTTATGAAACATAAGTTTAATATTTGAATGTCAGGCAATTTGAAACATTTTATGGTTTCATGTGGAAAAAATAATTTTGCCCTGGTTTTAAAAGTTTGCCTTTCGTTTGCTTGCATAAAAGGAAGAAAAGCCATGCTATTATCTAGTTTTACTAGCACGTGTTTTTGTACTTGTGTGACTATTTTTCTTGCTCAGTTTTCTTCTGTTGTCTTTTCTGAAAGAAAGACACTTTCCTCGAGACAGTGACTTTGAAGGTCACGGGCAGGTTTTGTATTCTTATGGTTTCTAAATGTGGAAATACGTGAGTTTCAAGGCAAAGCAAAGCAGTGACTTTTCAACTTTCTGCTCAGAGTGGTAGGTCAGTTTAGTGGATTGAACGAGCCAAACAACCTGAAGACTGTGATGAACTTCTGTATTAGGAAACAAAAGGTCATGCTCTCAAAAGCTAGAACCCCTGCTGTAAGCTAAGGACTCATCACTTATAAACAACCCACAAAGACAGAGCACATAAAATAGTGGGTTTCAGAAAGACTATGGAGCTTCCAGCGTGATGCAACTGTGAAAAAATATGATTGCTATCTTATGTGGCATCAATAAATACAGGGAAATATCAAGTCATTATAGAAGGCTTTCATGTAATTCCTGCTGAAATAATTTTTATTAATTGAAGTTGACAGTGTTAAAAAAGAAAGACAAACTTTCTAGTTGTACTGCTTTGTAAACAGAGTGCTCTGTGATTGTAAAGGGAGGGTTGTGACGTATCCTCAGTAGGAGAGGATGGGACAAGAAGCCCTTTGCGTTTCTGTCTTCCTGTGATGAACTCTACTTAATTCTGTTGCCTGCAGCACTACACACAAATTGGTGAGGAAAATGTCTTTTTGAAGATTTATCAGAATGCCCAAGAATTTGACCTACTACAGTTCCTTCCTGCAGTGAAATTCTATCGTACCTCAGTGGAAAAAATTATTATGTTCAACTCTATTGTGTTCTAAAACATGCAAGCGCTTCTCAAAGTAGCTTTGGTACTTTGTTTAATTGACAGTTTAGGAGTTTTTATTCAGAACTAGTCCCATCACTATGCATGGTCAAAAAGAGGTTTGGCTACAAGAAGCCTGCATTTTTCTGCATGTTCTTTTGTATTTGAAAAATTATACAGCTACAGAAAGGAACTTTGGTAGTAAAAATAGGAGTATCATTGAGAATATTCTAGTGGCAAAGTAATAGTTTAGAATGTAAGTGTACTTATATATTGTAAGAAAACTCCAGTTAGAAACTGCGTTAGGATGCTAATCTTTATCTGAGATACTATTTTTTATCTTAGTGTGTATTTTTAAGCTAAGGATCCTGAATTATGTCTGAAACTTGCTTAAAACAGTGGATATGCCCTTTAAAGTCTTTCTCTTTTGAGGAAATAATTTTTTAAAAAATCATAAATGCCATAGCATTGCCACAAATTCCAAATCATATCTGTGGCATATTTTTTAGTGTGATAGGACAAATACTACAGATATCTTCTCATTAGTTGTCCCAGGAAAAAAAAAATTGGAAAAAAATGCCATCAAGCCCCTAATCTGAAACTTTATGATCCCTCTACATTCGCTCTACAGAATGCCCCATGAGTTCATAGGGTGAGTTGGGTGGATTCTAGCACAGCATTTATGTAACTAGATCAGGCTGTTGTGACTTTCCAGAATCTTTGGCAAGGAAAGACAAACCCCAGCCTTCCACTTAGCCTTGGACATTACTTAGAGAAGAAAGGTATAGCAAAAATTTTACAAGTTGTACTTCATTGGTCAAGAAAATTGAGGAGATAATTGATAAGTGATAGGTATAGAAGGCATCACTATTCAAGCAGGAATTGAACTGTCTGAAAAGAGGGTATAGCCAGGTGGGTGTCAGTCTCTTTCCCAAGAAACAAGTGAGAGGATAAGAGGAAATGGCCTAGAGTAGCACCAGGGGAAGTTTAGATTGGGTATGAGGAAAAATTTCTTCACCAGAAATTTTTTAAAGCTTTGGACAGGTGGCCTGGGGAAGAGATTGAGTCACCATAAACTGGAGGTATTTAAAAAATGTGTAAAATGTGGCATTAAGAGACATGACTGAGAGTTGGACTTGACGGTTTCAGGTTTACAGTTGAACTCCATGATCTTATAGGTCTTTTCCAACCAAAGTGATCCTATCAGTCTATGAAGGTGATTAACCTGAGGTCCTGGAACGAAGTACTTGTATGTCCTTACTAAGAATTGTCATAAACAGAATTACATATTTGTTCTAATTTTGGACATTTTTTCTAGCAATAGCCCAGTAGTTGAGCATAATGTTAAAGATGCTGCATCTCTTCCAAACTTATCTATGAGATATGTGAAGGTACAAAGAGAAAAGAAATCTGCATTAGAGCATATTGTAATATATATATATATATATTTAAAAAATTGTGTAACAATAGTAATTACATCAGTTTCAGTTTAATTTATGAGCCTTTTTTTTAACATGGAATGATTGATAATCATCCAGAACAGTAGCTCTGTTAAGCTCTTTTAAAAGTAGTTAACAAATTTCACAGAACTTGACCTGATATTTTATGTACCTGAATGGAGACTCACATTATCTCCTTTCCACCAAATACCTTCCTTCTGAATCAGGAGTTGGAATATTTTGGAAAACACCTCATTGTATACTTCCAGTCTTCCCAGAGCAAAGGGAATGAGGTGTTAACTCAGATAATCTGAAGGAAACTGCTTCCTTTAAAGTTGATAATACCACTAAAATCTCTTGCAGTGTGTTAGCTCTAGAGTCCTCTGGATGTTTCTCAGAAGAAGCTGTTTTGTTTCTATAAAATGTGTTCATGGTGTTTTCTTTCTGGACACCTTTATAACGCTTACAGTATAGATTCTGTAGAAAATAAAAACAAAATGGGCAAGACATTATGAGAATTGACAACACGGGCAACCTGCCACACCCTTGTAGTAAAAAGAATAACAAACCCTGAGAAACCTTCAGGCCTCACAAATGTAATTTGCATCTAATTGGAATTACCCAGTTTCCAGTTCATTATGCCTTTTTTCTTATAACTGAGAAGCTCTGGCTCTGTTTGTACTCTCACTTGAGGCAGTTGTAGGCAGCAATAAGGTCGCCCCTTTCCCCTCTCTCTGAAGGCCAAACAAACGCAGTTCTTGCAGACCATCCACAAACGTCACCTGCTTCAACCCTTTCATCTTGGTGGCCCTCTTGGGGCTCTGTCTTCTACTGGGGAGGTTAACACCAGATGCTGTCTCACAAACTCAGAGGTCGTCTCAAAAACGTCAAGCAGAATGTCCCTGTCTTCAGTCTCACCATTGCAGCCCAGTTGTTCATAAAGTATTAAGCTCTTCAGTAAAAGTGACAAAAAATGAGGGAAGCTTATGTTGGTAGTAGTTCTCCAGACTACAAACCCAGTATCCATTATTTTG
The DNA here is from genome assembly GCA_013397815.1 of Aleadryas rufinucha. Taxonomy (NCBI): domain Eukaryota; kingdom Metazoa; phylum Chordata; class Aves; order Passeriformes; genus Aleadryas; species Aleadryas rufinucha. Next base: position 157,705 of record VZTH01013637.1, on the reverse strand, counting down.
GCTGTTCAAATGTAGGAAAATAAAATAGCTGCAGTGTGCCAAAGTCTCAATTTTTCTGTTCAAGGAATTATTCTTGAATGACTTAGAGTAATACACTGTCGCTGTTGTAGCGGGTACGGAGAGAGAATGAACACAGATTCAGTCCAGGAAGCAAGGAGAAGAAGCCTTTTATTTAATTATATACAGCTCATTTTATACCTTAGTACTCTTACATGGTGTAAGGTCATTGAACCTCTGGTCATCCACCTCCTAGGGTGATTGGCTAAACTCTACAACACCCGTTTCAAAATATTTCTCTAGTCAGTATCATAACAATACTGCAAACAACTGCAGGTGCAGATAGAAAGGAATAGTTTACAGAAAACCGTAACATTGTTTTGAATAGCTTGTGTGGGAAAAGCAAGACTCTCACAATGCTGCAGAAAGCTGGAAAGTTTCTCTGCTGAAAGCTTTTCGGCATCCACAATACACTGTAAGTATAGCTACTGATTTGGGACTTGAGAGAAATTAGGGTCAAATTCTGGAAATATAATTCTGAAAGTTTCCCTTAACTTGCTAATTTTTCAGGGAGAAAAGTATTCACCAAGACATTAGATTTTTCAGAGAAGACAGTGGCACCCATTTTTTAAAAAAATAAGCAGAAATTATCATATAAATGGGAAACTAAACACAATTTTGTTAATATACATGTTAATGAAAGTTTTATAACCCTCCCTGGTGATATAGCACTCACGCTGGATGTGAAAGATGTTCTAAATTTTCCCAACCTCGGGAATTTTTTTTATATTTGAGATGGTAAGAAAATGCTTTAGGTGCCCAGACTGTAAGCTTGGATGGGGTTGTTTTTTGAAGCTGGTTGAATTAGGAAGAAAAATAACTAAGTTACATACAAGTGTAGGGCACCACTGAAAGAACAGTAGTGCTATGCTCTCCTTTTGAGTAGATTTTGGCATTATGACTTTTCCATTTCAAGTGTGTAAAATTTTATAAGATTCCAATTTTCTCTTTCTCTGTGTAATCAATACTTGGCAGAGGATAGAAAGGAATATACCAATATCATGGTGGAATTGTGCTGCTAAATATATGCAATCTCAAATGTTACCAAAAAAAAGCAGGACACATTTTCATCGTATCTCGTGCAAAGATCTTGTGCCCTGCTTTTCTTTTCATGCTCTTGGCCTTTCTTTCGATTCCTCTCTTCTTCATGTTCATTTGGTTCCGTTTTTTCCCAGCAAGCAGGGGAGACTGTAGCTGTCATGCCAGGGATAAAGGCTGCAGGGCAACGAAGTAGCTTCACATGTTAAATTGCCAGGGAAAATGAAGAATTAGTGAAGAGGGAGACAATCTCCAGCATCCAAAGTCCTTCACATTATACTAAACTTTCTCCAAAACTCTGATTGATATTACTTCTTGTTGCCCTGATGCCTCTTTTATGCTGATTGTGAAACATTTAAAACTGCCACTAAAGACAGAAATTAATTTTGTATTAATTTCTTTTTGGGAGTGATTGGACTTTTTAAAATTTCAATTATTAGCAGCTGAAAAAGAGATTCCTGCTGAAGATGTTCTAGTGACTTATTTCTTCTCAGATCATGCATAAAATTCCACTGTGACTGGAAGTATATTTGTCTATTCATTTGTACAAGTGCTGTTCCAAATGCACTGCTTGTCTAAGATATGCTTAAATAATCTAGAATTCAATATTTCTCATGCTTGCTCTTACTGGGAATCTCAATTGGACTGCTAGTCTATTCAGCCACCTGCATTTCAAGTTTACATCATGAAGGATTTTCACAGGGTGTTAGTGAAATATATTTTGTTTATGCTTAAGATTTTTATTACAATAAAAAATAGCTCTGAAGCCATGAAGGAAAGAATAGGTACAGTTTTCTAGTGCCTCCTAAACCTCTTGTTGCGAAGCAAGTTGGTGATCCTGTGGCTTTTGGGAAAAAATCCCTTTGTTCTTACTGACTGTTAAAATAAATAGCATTTCTATTTTTAGAGTTTTGTTTTCTTTTAAAAAATTATTTCTTAATAATGTGATAGTATCTTTGAATCACATAACATATAGATTGTTCGTCTTGTGTGCATTCTCCTTTTGATGACATTCTTCTGTTTCATTTTTACCTTTTTTTTAATATTATTTTCTTCCTGTAAGATAATTCTGGGATTAACCAAGTAGAGTGCTAGACAATTTTTAGGGGATTGAACCACCTGAATTATAGATCTGTTCTCCCTTTTCTTCTAGTTTGTTCAGCAAGTACGTGTTACTTGGATGTAAACTGTAATAGTCATGGGAAACAAGCAGTTCTTTGAAGTTTGATAGAAACAGAATAAATTGTGGCATGATTTTGTTTGCATCATTTTTAACATTTCCTCTGAAATTATTGATTTGTCTTGAAACTGAAATTGAGAAGTAAGAAATAGGAAACATAACTCTGTTCTGTTGTAAAAAGTAGCTGTCTAGCATGGGACCACGAAGTGTCCTCAAACTGTGAAGAACAGGAGAGTAAAGCAGACAATTGTTTGAATTGTCCCAACTTTTAACTCTCTAGGAATGAGTAAAGAAAGTTTTCTCTGTCAAGAGTCAGATGACAGATTTTTCCTGTATGAGGGTAGTAGTTTTTAAATGTATGCAACATCTTCTGTTAGTCATTAAATATTCTTCTTGTGGGATAACAAAATTTATTTTAAGGTATTTATTTATCATTATCTGGTAGATAACATATGCCAGAAGGGAAGAAAATATAAGTTAGCAACGCTTTTCTACAGCATAAAATGCATCCACAAGAACAATAAATAAGAAACATTTTAAAGCAGACATTTTATTATTAGTTGAATGCTTATTATTCTTACTAGTTCTTATTGCTGAACTCACAAAAACATTGATATTTTAAGTAGCAGATTAGTAAGTATATGAAATACCCAAGTAATGCTGCAGACACGGGTGCAAAATCCAGTTAATTCTTTGTGATTATGGAAAGATTTTGGATGTGACAACTGGTGTTTGTTATTTTATGAGATTCACAGGAATGGCACTGCTGAAGCTCTGTGAATGTTGGAGGCAGAAAGGAACAGCAGCTTTACAAAAGCATGGAGAGATCCCATATAGAAAAGACCCAAGATGGAGATGGAGCAGGCAGGAAGATGATAAAGAGAAACTGAGGAGAGGGGAAGGATGAGAATGTCCCAGAGTTGCTTGTCCATGTCTGGTCAGCTTCAGTTCTAAGAGTGTTCTAATAATTTGAAAAGAAGAAAATCAGCTCTTGGGGGAAAAAAAGATTTTTAAGATGGAGTTAGGGTTATTGGCATATTCAATAACTTAGTGGTGAGAAAGGTTTCATTATGGTATTGGAGACTTTTATGTGTGGTTTTGAAAGTCATGCTTAAAATAAACTATAAAACATAACTTAAAAATAGATAAATATGTACGTTTTAATTTCTAGTATTCTTGCTTGTGCCTTAAGACATAGCTTAGTACGTACTTGCTATCAAGAACCAGTTTCATCAAAAAAACCAATCAGACTGCTTCAGTATATCTGTTAGAGGGACACCATAACTTAATGTTACATTGGTTGTGGAATATTGTCTAACTTTCTGTTTGGGTCATATATGCAGTGTAGGTATCCTTACCCTTAACCTTTATTTTTTACCATAAATTGCTATTCAAGCCAGTCTTCAAAGTCATGTCCCTTTCATAGCTTAAAAAAATATATATATCACACCAATTGCTCTTCATGGTGTGTGTCTAATCTGTTTTATATCATGGGTGTAACAGATGGAAGATGATCTAAAAAATAAAGACGAAAGCATCTTTCAAAGACAGTAACTTTTAAAACTAGGGAATATTTTTCCTCTCCAGTCTGCAAACTTCCCTTCCTCAAACTGAAACCAATCTGTTAGTTCAGTGCAAACAGAGTAATCTTTCTGGTAAGAAGGTTTAAATGGAAACAACTCCCCCTTCACTAAGGTAGTGATCATGGTGACTCATTAAAGGAAGAAGTCCAAAAGTTTTTGGGATCACCACAACTGCTGCCAGTCTAGTGGAAGAAATCTGCCTTTCAGTTTGTGTAGGACAAGATTTGCTCAAGTGCTTTCTCTGCTTTAAAAGATTTTCCTTTGTGTATAATATGGATGATTTAGAAGAAGCTGTGTCAGCACTGATTTATACATTGACAGCTAAGGATAATAAGATATGGGCAAACATACAGCTCACCCTTTTACGGATTAACCTGCAGACTGCATTAGGCAAATTTGATGGCATTAAAAGATTTTTCCAATTTGTCTGGAAACAATTTCTCTTTTGTATTGTGTCAAGGGTAACATTTCATGGCATTGTAGTAATTTAAATAGCTTTGATAAATTGTTTGAGAGGTTAGAGAATCGTACTGTGTATATATTTTATCTCTTTAAAATAAAAAGGCTATTAGCTTAATTGTTAAATGAAATTCATTAGTAAAAATTGAAGAAGCTTTAGAAAGTAGACAAATATTCCAACACTGCAGCACTGGTGGTGTAACATTGCACCAAAATGATTAAAGATCATATTCAGCAACTGATAGTTTGCATTTAGCTTTCAGTACACAGAAACACAGGTGCTGTTACAATTATGACAATAGTTTATTCCCTTGTAGTAGTAATTCAGATGAAACTAGAAGAACTTTATAGAAGTTGGTACATTACATTCAGCAGTGGGCGTGATGATTTATTAATAAAGTAAAATGTTATCATAGATTCAGAAGAATCACAGAAAATGCTTTAGTAAATGTGTCATTAGCCCTGCTAGCTAATATATAATTGAAGACAGAAGGGCAGAGTTCATTTGTATTTTGTTCATTTTCTTAGTATTGTTCACACACATTTACTTATATATATTATTTGACACTGACAAGCTACCAGCTTGGAGAAGTTTTTAAAGTGAGGTTTTATCATCTTTGCTTTGCAAGCCATGCCCTGAAATGCATAAGACATTTCAGTTTTATAGGGAAAGCTTTTATTAGTAGGGAAAGTATGATTTTATATTGGCATAGTTGTTAATTTAAGCAAAAATTTTTAATTGGGCTGTATGTGCTGTATCAATGTTTTGAATTGAAAAGATAATAATATTCTTCAGAGAAATGAATCTAAATTTTTCATAACTTAATACTTAAGGATTAATAATGTATGGGATGGATTGCTGAGTTTTATGTCTAGAGTTCAAGTGCTCCATTACAACATACCATCTGCATATAATTGCAGACAGCACAAAGTCCGTAGAAAACCAGATACTGAAGGTTACAGCAGAAACACTACTTTCATTTGGAGCAGAATTAAAGGAGATAAGTAAACAAGTCTGGAAATGCCTTGGACACTGTTATTTCTACATGTAGACATATTCCAGGAGGTAATTATTCTCAATCCCTCGCGTGCCTGGGGGTAACACCTCCCACCCGCTCCGGGCATGCACACACGCAGGGAGACCCCTAAAACTGGTGTCTGTCCCTGGTCCCTGCCGCGGCGGGTGGAATTAACATGCAGCTGGGCTGCTCTGATAAATGGATTCTGTTAGGTCACTGAGGGGATGCGTGTGACATTAAGTGATTTACCGTCCTTTACCTTAATGAAATTGTTTCAGCAAGATGACGCTGAGAGCTTTTAATGGATAGCTTTTCTTGATGTAATGAAATTGCATTCCTTTGGCATTTAATATAAGGTGCAGTTATTATTTACTGGAGCTTTCCCAGCGCTGCTGTTTTGCGCAGACAGTTGAGAACAAAAAGGGATTTCTGTGGCAGCGTGCAGGCCAGCGCCGTGCGACAGCCTCGAGCGGGCAGCAGGGATGGCCAGAGCCTTTCTGTTCGCGTGGCCTGGCTCTGCCACCCCTTCGGGAGGCTACCCTTACACCTCTCCCTTACAAATGCCTTCCTAATCTGTTTAACAGGCAACTGGATTACAACCAGATCAGCTGTATTGAAGATGGGGCATTTAGAGCTCTGCGTGACCTGGAAGTGCTGTAAGTATTCCTTGTATCTCTTACTTGTAGCAAGAGCTCAGTATCTGGGGAGTACTAATGTAGAAGCTTATCTGCAAGCTGCAGCCTGGTGTCAGGATGGTCTAGTGAAAAGATGTCTTAAAATAATCCACTGCGATGTGCTATAAAATGGTAAGAAGATATGGAGAGGCATAGATACTCCTTTATTCTCCAAGACAGCCATTAAACATAATAATAATAAAAAAAGCCATTGGCAGATACTGTAAGAAAATAATATATTTAATTTTAAAAAGGGGGAGGGCAGCAGTATTAATGAACCCAATTAATTTTGTAAATTATTCATTACTGTTGATGGGCTGAACATTTTCAGGATTGCTTTTGTTGTATACTTAACATCAATTTGATCTTTCAGACTCAGTGTAAGGAACAATGTGCTATATCTATTTGACAATCAGGATGTTTTCAAAGAGGCACTTCCTAGCAAACACTACTGCTAAATGTTAAGATATTTATCATGGCCATGTTAATAGTCCCTTTTTAAAACATTTTATGTGCATAAATACATTTGTATGTGTAGGAAGATTTCTTTTTTTGTGTCACAGAAGATTACTATTGCAACACTTCTTAGTATACTTTTTTTTTCACTTTCTTCAAGTCGCTATCAGTGAGGTTAAAGGTAACAAAATTATCATCTGAGAACAGCTAGTCTAATGAGGAAAGTGCCTTAGTTCTCAAAGAATATGAGGCGCAGGACACATTCCTGAAATAATTGCTCTGTCAGTCAAAATGACACATTTTTTTCTGGATTTTCTTCATTAAGAGAAGTGAAAGAATTTGTGTATCAGTTAGTTACTTCGTGTTAATTTGAATCACACCTGATGAATCACAACTTGAGGGAGGTGAGGAAATGGGTTTTGTTGTGTTTGGGTTTTTTGAGGATTTTAAAATATTCTGAAGAACAGAAGCTTCTCTGGCAATAGATAGTGTGTACATGTCTAAGAAACCAAAGAGTGTGTGAATAGCTGGTGGTAAAAGATTTTTATTATTAAACACTAGTTGGTTTTACTTATAAGCGAATGAAACTGGCAGCCAAATTTGGTACTATTTTTTTACATTGCAATCACAGAATAACAAGCCTATTGTTAACTCTCTGGTATAAAGCCATGTAAAATATGGTGTAGCTTCAAAACTACATCTAATTGTTAAATTGATGATTAGTTCTCTATCAGTAAATGTGATGTTCTCTGAGATTTTTATATTTGAAACTCATAAATGTGACAGAATATTTTTTCCAGTGATGGCTTAATCTGCTTATTATGGTTTGGTTTTGGGGGTTTTTTTTGGGTTTTTTTGTGGTTTGTTTTTTTGTTTGTTTGTTTGTTTTTTCTTGGTTTTTTTTTTTGTTGCTATGAGTCTTTACAAGTGCAAGGGTTAAATGTTTATTTAAAAAAATGAATCAGATGTTTTCTGCATTTTTTAATGCTTGCAGTTTTAGTGTTCTTAAAAAGTCATTCTTGCAATTGAGGTCAGGAGTAGAATTTTTACACTGATTTCAGTGAGTGGAAAAAAGAAGAAAGAAACCTCTAAAATAATAGGCTGCTGAAAAGTAGATAGAATTTTTGTGAATGAATATACATGGTCTATTAGCATTGTTCAAATATACAACAAAATGTTTGCTATCTTGATTTATGTTAGGGGATTAAAATGATGTAAAGATTCATGGCTTTTTGAGAAATTGAGATAAATACTTCAAACAGACCTGAAGATTTTGTATCTAATTAAGCTTTCTTTACAATATGGCTTAAAGAATGTAAGATGTGTAGATCAGACCATACTGTTTATGCACTGAGTAGCAAATAGGACTGTGCATATTGTTTTCATTTGGAGTCAATTATTCTAACTAAGCACGGAAGGTGGATATTACTTCAAACTTCAAGTTTGAGGTAAAGCTTTTTAATAGATTGTAATCCTGTTTAGTGACAATTTGAAATGCTTACCAAAGTAACAAGTCTTTATATCTTGGTTAAATAATTGTAGAATTTTAGAGGCTATTAGTGTTAAAGATACAAAATAGCCTGAATATTCCTCTCCATGAATTTCTGTGAAATTTTAGTTTTCCTTCATCTTTTTTATTTTTTTTTTAATGAGAAATCTGCTGTATTTGGGAAACACACTATGGGAAAAATATAATGCTGACATGTTAAAAAAAAAGGAAAGTGTCTACAAAATGGAAAAAAAGTCAGTCATCAGTCTTTGCTATAGTATGTAAAACTTAGGTAAAAGTATTGAGCTAACTTTTTAAAATTACATCTCTGTAATGAAATCAAGCATTTTTATCATTACAGAGAAATAGCTACAAAAATCATTTAATTCCTTAAATATCCCTTATATCTATTCCTATATATAATTTTCTTTACCCTTACAAAAATAAATTAATAGCTCATATATACAAAATAGCAAAGCAAACATCAGTCAAAATTGGAAATTGAAACATCTTTAGATTCACCTTCTCTTAACAGCTGTGGAAATATGGACTGATTTCCCTTCCCTTCATTGAAAAGATAGGATTTTAAAATCTTGTAAGAAGTTATGCAGGAAGAACTGTGGGAGCCATCATTTGCCATGTGGACATTGTAAGAAAACTCTGCCACAATTTATTGACATTTATTCATTAAGACACCTTTTGTGGATGTACCCAGTTGGCCATTTTTGTTGTTTCATTTTTGTTATGTTTTGAAAAGGGGCACAATTCCCCTCTTTACTTGTTTCGTTTTTGGGGCGGGGTTTATTATTTTTTTTTATAATTCTTCTCTCTGTTTATCTATCCCTAAGAACACACAGGAGAGATCTCTAGTGCACAGCAAAGGAAAGATTTAGTACATGGAATGAGTAAGCACACAAAGGTAAAATGCAGCACATTGCACCAGTAATTAATTGCTTGGGTAATGTGGAGATGTATAGCCTGATCGTGGTCAGGGTGCTGTGAATTTACCTTTCTGTGTTTCAGGATCAGGCAGTACTTAAAAATTTGTTCAAAATAGGTACAAATTACAGTTTGTGATTTAAAAAAACAAAAGGAAAAAGGAAAATTTTCTGTTTCAAAAGGGAGAAAAGCTTTTTTCAGTGGGAATTATTATTTATTGCTGGTTCAGTTACATAGAGCTCATTCTCCATTCTGGTCAGATGAGTAATCTCTAAGTCAAATCTGTAAATTCTATTGCTTGCTTCCTTTTTCTGGAGTCAAGCTTGTTTGCATTTTATTTGCAGCCTAAAAACAATATTTAACTGCAAGTTAATTCATAAAGTTTCTGAATCTTTACAAACTACACTTACAGGGTATAATGGGCCTGTGTAGCCAAGAATTGACTAAGGTTTGTTTCTGGTTCCTATCGCAGTTCCCAACACTTTGTCTAAAATTTAAATTACTAGTTTGCTAAAGTATTCTAGTCCCTGACTCCTTCTATCATATTGGAAACTCCCCTATTGTTCATGCAGCTCTGGATCATCTCTAATAACTCATTCCATATAAAACCTAAGTGCAGCCCATTTTCTTTTCCTAAAATTCTTGGAAAAAAACATTCAGCTCTTGTATCACGTGTCAAAAACAGACTCTCAGAAGCTAGAAAGAGAAATCAGCATCCTAGTGATGCCTTTCCCCGGTCTAAAAATCAAAGCCAAACACGGTTAAGAGGGAGAAGGGGTTTACCTCGGTATTTATGTAAGGATCCTTAAGGTGCACTCTCCACGCGGATGGAATGCACTGAGGAGCACACACAGAAATGCACACACACCATACATCACATATACAGTTATAGGCCTTGTGAATTAGCACATCTATCAAAGATTTTCCAATGAGAGGCTCGAGTGAACCCCTCATCCCAAGGGACCTTCTCCTGGATGGGCCTATCTTAGTTTACTGAAGATGTTCTGAAGAGGACCTTGGTGTCTGGGGCTTTCTGACCCCCATCTGCGAGGCTTCCAGGATGTTTGGTCTCCTGGCTTAACGGAATATTGGGTCTATGCTAGTCGTCAAACCTAAGAGTTAAAAAATATGTGGGCTAAAAGCATAAAAGCTATATAAAAAGAATATATAAAAGGGGTATATATAAAAAAGCAAAAAATCATCATGGCATCACTAGAACCCTCCTAGAATCAACACATTTTCTCCAAGGACTCTCTTTTTTACCTCAGGATGTCAGGTTTGGCTCTTTGAATGCCATAGATGTTATCAATATTGGTGGAAGTTCCTTTTGAGTGAATCATAGGCTACTGCGACCTCTTACTTAGGACTGGTAATGGTAAAACCATGGTATTTTGTTAGGGATTCAACAGGGAGGAAAAATATAACTAAAAGCATGGGTTTTTTTCCTGATACCCATCCATAAAAACAGTACACCATGACTTTCATTAGCTGTGCCTTTTTAAAATGTGACAAAACTCTTAACATGTTAATGTGCTTCTTCTTGACTTTACAGCACTCTCAACAATAACAACATCACTCGACTGTCTGTGGCAAGTTTCAACCATATGCCCAAACTCAGAACATTGTGAGTAGTCCCACTGAAACTGGCTGCCCTTTTTATCAGTTCAATATTTTATTTTTACCTCTATTAAGTTTTGTCAGGGATCTATAAATACACATACAGGCAAAGCAAGCATAAGCTCAAATAAAAAATATTGATGTCTCATGAGGTTGACGAGCGTGAAGTCTGTATGTGCATCTATGGAAGCTAATTCTGAAAGGTAAACCTAAAAAGTGACCCCAAAGATATACTTGGGGCTCAAGAGATAAAGAAGCAGTTGTATCCTTTTCCATCAACTTTTTTAGGATATGAGATGAATAAGTCTATAAAAATGGTTTCGTGGCCTCTTTCCAAATGGAATTTCCATAGTGCTGTATTCAGTCACAGAAAAGCTTCACCTTCTAACCAAAAAAAGATGAGGGCAGGGGGAATTCTTTTTACATGGTACAGCTATATAGAGAAATAAATTGATGTTTTTTGAAAGTCAAAAATTTGTTTTACTTTGAGCTATTGAATGGGTCACATTTCATTTAGAAACATTGGAGATTCTTTGATTGACTGTCAGATGTGATAAATGGGAAATCTTTATGCTTTTATTACTGTACTGCTAGCAGACCTAATTAAGCTAAACTGGCTTGCCAACATTCTTTGTAACATAAAATTATAGCATCATCCGGTAGTGCTATTATAATTAAAGTTGTGTCAGCATTTACAATAAGGTCCCCATTTTTAGAGGTTATGACTTTCACAGAGGAACACTTCAGGCTTCTAAAACAAAGCACAAGGGAAAGACACTGTATGCAAGTCATACAGGCTGGAATTATATTTTGGTATATTTATACTGACTACAAATAAATCTAGATTATGTTGACTGGCAAAACCAGGTTTGGTCCAGAGACTCACTTTCAAGCAGATTTTCCAGTGAAGTAGGAATTAAAAATGAATGGGATGTTTCTATCAGAGCTCAAGAGTAGCTGTTAGTGTTAAAGAACTACTTTTACAAAAAACCTGTCTAGTTTCTTTTACCCATGTTGGCACAACTGTTCTGAAATCAGTAGAACTATTCACCCGGATTAACATATAGCTTGTCACTGAAGAAACTTCACACAGGTGAGCAGTTCTGTTGATTTCATAACAGAATTGCAACTGTTCTTGCTTAGACAAATACAAGAGTACTTAAACAGTGCTCACCATGGGCTTTTGGTGACTTCAGCTAGATTTTGATAATAGAATTTCATTCTATTCTTTCAGGCCCGAGTCTTGAAAATGTGCATTCCGTACTTATTTCAAACTTTCAAATACAGTTTCTATTTTGAACCATAAAATAGAATTAATCAAATTAGCTATATTTATGGGGTTTTTGGTTAGGATATTTCATTTTCTGAAAGTATATTTTAGAAACAAAATAAACTGGACACACATTGTCCTGGATTATAGCTGTAACATCCCATTTGCAGTCAGAATATGCTTATATAACTGTATTGATTTCAGTGGCATTAGTTGTGATTTGCAATGGTGTTCTTGCCTACAGCTGGCCAGAGATTGCGCTGAATGAGTGTGCTGTATTGTGAGCTGTATTTGCAAAGCACCCACCCAAGAATTAGTACAGGAAAATATATTGCCTTTAATTTCTAGTCATTTATGGGGGGGGAAAGTGTTTTTAGTATTTTAGTTTATGTTGGTTACATATTTCATGTTGCTTTGCAGATTTATTTTCCAATGGATTAATTAGACTCTTCGTCTACGTTCTGAATTTCCTGCACTTCCTTCCCAGTTGTTTAGTTAGGATTGAGTACATCAGCTGAAAAGGACCAAAATGGCATGTCCCTGTTATGGATGATTCTGAGTAACGATTTGATTTATAGCTGTGGACATCCTTTTCAGTAGTTTAAGAAAATGTAAGAGCCAGAGAAGAGTAATTTACCTAATTTAGTGAATACATTTGTCTGATATTTCATCAATGGCAAAGTGCTTTTTGCCACTTGGCAAGGAGCCATGGTCTTGTGTCAGACCACACCAACAAAGAGACAACTTTCTTAATTCCATCACTTGCTTCCATTTGGTCTTTTAATTTCAGGCATTGCTTAAAACATAGATCCCTAGCAGCCAAAAGCAGCTAATCCCACTTTCTGCTATTAAACAACTAGAGAGGAAATCAGAAAAGAGATGTGAAAGAAGGTGCTTTATATTGAGTTATTACTCTATCTTGTTCAGCAGAAAATGAGTATGACCTGTTAAAAGGATCTTTCAGGCTGTTTCTATAGAGACTAATAATGGCCAGACTTACAGATATACCTAATTGGAAACCAAATCTTTTCTTAACCCTTTTTTTCTGACATTTTGTTACCACTCTAGGGCATTTTCTTGAGACATTTTTGTCTTATTCAGTATTTGTACAGATCTGGACTAAAGAGTTCCATGTCAGCTTTCAAGCTTTTGTATATTTACTTCTTTCTTTTAGACAAGAAACAGGAAACTACAGAAAACTTAATTTATTAAGAAGCCTTCTTTTTTCTTTCAGTTAATTAGACCACAAATAAAAAGTAATTTTACTGCTTGTATAGTTTTATTGAATAACTTGTAACTCCCAGACTTTCAACGAAAGATGTAAAAAGTTCCTCATTAACAGTTTTATTAATAAACTGGCATCGTTGCTTGCTGGAGGGTGGGCTGGGCAAACCGGCTGCTTTTCTGTTTGTTCTTCCTAATGGGAAGGTGTTGCCATGTTTGTTCCATGCAGCCGCCTTCACTCCAACAACCTGTACTGCGACTGCCACCTGGCCTGGCTGTCGGACTGGCTGCGGCAGCGGCCGCGGGTCGGGCTCTACACGCAGTGCATGGGGCCCTCCCACCTCCGCGGCCACAACGTGGCCGAGGTCCAGAAGCGCGAGTTTGTCTGCAGCGGTAAGAGAAACAGGCTCACTCACCGAGTCCTGCCTTGAACCACCCCTACTGACAGCTCAGGGCTGGCTGCTAGCCAGCTTGACTTCTGTTAGCTTTTGCATAATCCAAGCATGAATGCTTATTAAGAAAAACCTAATGATTTTTACTAGTATTTGGGGGGGGTCCTTGCGAATTTTGTGTAAATATTGCATTCACATACATTTTATAGCCTTCCAAAAGTATAATTGTGGGGGATACATACAGGAAATTAAATAAAAGGTGTACTGATTGAGAACATAAAGCCATTAGTAGTAAGGAATTATTTTTTTTAAACTTTACAGGTATATACTTGTTGTTATTTTCCAACTTTTAGATACTATTCTGAATCCCTAAGTAACTTTCTGAATTTTATTATTATGCTTTAATGCGTCAGGTTATTTTTTATGTGAAATAATGAAATCACTAACAGTTCATTACTAATCACATTTTCTCTATTCAATTTTTTTCCTTATTTGTATCTTCTAGATGAGGAAGAAGGCAAGTTTATCTTTCTTATTTAAATATCTTTACACTCAGATTGAAAATTTTCTGTAAATTTTGTCTGCTGTTTCAAGTTTTGCCAAGAACGTTAAAAACCAGCTGCAATAGTGCTGTCTTTTCAGTGGTTCAGCAGGGTTTCTACTACTGGCTGATCTTCTGCAAACCCCCAGAAGCCTACTGCCAGATATGCCAAATTTTGCACAGACATATGTTTTAAAAAGAGTTTTATGGAGAGCACAGTGTTCTGTCCTTTTTAAATAGCCTCTGACATCAAAGTGTAAGGCACTGCCACCTTCACATGGCAAGTGCTAACAGTATTCTTGCCACTAATTCTGCCTTTATGTACATTTAAAAGGATTCCTAACAAGATCATTTCATATATCTTACGTGTAACTGTTATGGCTGCAGAGCCTGGGTGTCAAGAACAGTTTGATAACTTGATCATTATAATGCTGATTATTAGGAAGGGGAATAACCATGTTTTCTCCCTGAATCACTGTACTTTTGTTCAATAAAGGTAGGTGAAACATTTCCTTCCTGATAGTATAAAAAGAGTAGTGCGTGTTATTAGATTTGGCAGTTGTTTGTATTTTTGTAACACAAACATAAATGTGCAATCACATTATTATATTGTAAAAGTCTGTCTCATAGAATCATAGAATGGTTTGGCTTGGAAGGGACCCTAAAGATCATCTACTTCCAATTTCCCTGCCATAGCCAGGGACACCTTCCACCAGACTGGATTGCTCAAAGTCCCATCCAACCTGGCCTCAAAATCTTTCCAGCAATTTAGAACTTGGACAGTTTTTAGATGAAGTTTTAAGTGGGAACAGCACTGCCTGCAACTTACATTATCAGTGTACCCTTCCTATATTCATACATGGCATTAAATATTGTGAGAGAAATCTTAAGTTAAAATGTGGTTTCATAGTCAAGAAGTTGTTTCTTTTTTTCCTTGAGAATTTCAAAACAGTCTCTAGCTTTTCCTAACTTAATGAAAAAAGAAAGAAAAGGGTGTTGTGCCTTTCTCATCCCTTTATCATTACAAAACAAAAAGGGTGTTGTGCCTTTCTGTATCATTACAAAACAACTGTTCTGTATCATTAAATTGAAAGAAGAATGAGTGCATTAATATATTTTAAAATGTGCATTCTATCTGTTTGCGGGAAAATATAATAAGGTTTTTACTTTCTAAAACATACCTAACTATGAAATTATTAAGTTTAAATGCAATTTAAAATGTTGAATTTAACATACGGCACTAAGGAATCAGAGGGGAACTCATGTAAATTGGCCACCTGAGTTAGTAAGAATACTAGACTGTGGGAGGAAGAAGTCTGCTGAGATAAAACAGAGTGAGAGTAAGAGATGTGAAGTCAAAAATTTTATGTATTTTTGTGTGACTGAATGAAATCATCATGAAATGAATGAAAACTCCAAAATTGTCTATAAGCAATACATAGCTGTAGGACCATATTCAGATAAGTATTGGCAGAACAGAACAAAACTGGCAGGTCACCTTCAGTGCTTGTAGCAAAGTTCATTCCTTTCTCTTGACATGCATTTTTTAATACTATACAGCATTCTGAAAACTAAATAAATCAGTAATTAGTTTTTAATAATATGCAATAAATAAAATATACCTGAAAAATGGACCACACTCTTCCACATTTAGGACCAAATGGACCACATTTAGGTCTTCCTAAATGAGATGATATTGAATGGTTTTTGCTAAAGAAGTTGAAAAATTATGTAGTGCTGGCACAATAGTTGAGAATTTGTCTTTCACCTCTCTGGGTTGTATCAACATGTTACTATTAATTGTATATTTAAATTAATGCAGTTTGAAAGTACTGATAGGCTACAATGCTTATTTTAGAAGTTCTGCCTTAAATTTAGCCGAAAGTGTGAAATGTGCTTTCTTTTGCAGGTCACCAGTCCTTTATGGCTCCATCCTGCAGTGTCTTGCACTGCCCTACTGCGTGCACCTGTAGTAACAACATTGTGGACTGTCGTGGGAAAGGCCTTACTGAGATCCCAACGAACCTTCCAGAAACCATTACTGAAATGTGCGTAATCTGACATTTTTCCATTAACTTATAGAAAACATTTTTTTCCTGTGTATTAGTTTTTGTTATTTGCATAAATTCATGCATTGTATAGGGTAGGAATTTTCGTATATATCTTCAGCTTCAGATATAAAAAAGAATATGCAGGTGTATGAAAGCATTTAAGGCCTTTATGCTATCTTATGAGTTATTTTTGTATGTTCTGCTCATATTTCATGAGTAAACTGCTTTCTGAATTGGTTTAGAAAGAGTTTGGGAATCTTTGCTCTTCTGCAAGTGAATGGCTTTTCACTGCAGACTCTAAAGCCTGTTGCCTTCAGAGTCACTTTCTCTGCTGGTTTGGACTGACACAGAGTTAGTTTTCTTCATAGTAGCTGGTATGAGGCCATGTTTTGGATTTGAGAACAGTGTTGATAATCAAGAGATGTTTTCGTTACTGGTGAGCGGTGCTTACGCAGAACCAAGGCCTTTTCTGCTCCCCACACAACTCCACCAGAGGAGGGTGGGGTGCACAATGAGTTGGGAGGGGACCCAGCTGGGACAGATGACCCCAACTGACCCAAGGGATGTTCTATACCATATGGCATCATGCTCAGCATATACAGCTGGGGAAGGAAGCAAGAAGGGTGAGAGGTTCAGAGTGATGGTGTTTGTCTTCCCAAGTCACTGTTACACGTGACAGAGCCCTGCTCTCTGGAGATGGCTGAACACCTGCCTGCCCTTGGGAAGTGGCAAATGAATTCTGTGCTTTTCTTGGCTTTTTTGCATGCAGATTTTGCTTTACCTGTTAAACTGTCTTTGTCTTAGCCCATGAGTTTTCACAGTTTTAACCTTCTGATTCTCTCCCCCATCCTATTGGGGGGGGAGTGAGTGAGCAGCTTTGTGAGGCTTAGTTGCCAGTTGGGGTTAAACTGTGCCACTCACCTTCAGTCACTTTATTCATTGGCCAGGGCAGTGTTTTGGAAGGGAAGCTGGGAGCTCCCTTCAGAGAAATAGTGGGAAAGTACCTGTGACAACAACCTGGCAAGTGGGGTCTGGCTAGAAGTAAATGAGTTGGAGGATATTTTACAATAAAAACCTTGTGAGTATTTTGATGATACAAGATGATCCTGAATATTTAAAACTGGGGCTCCACAATGAGATTTCAGTTGGCTTGTTGGTATCTGGCCTGTAGTTTAGAACATTACAGGGTTGGAACTACCATGGTTTCTTCTTAGGATGTGAATAATAATCACATCTGTCAGTTCATTATTACTGTTGTTAATACTGACCTGGCTGATCCAATACAGTCATTCATCTGTATAATACAAACACTTCCACCTTTCACCACTCTCAAAAAAATCCCTCTGCTTGCAAATAAAGTGACTCTTTCATAAAATCCATTCACAGTGGCCAGGAAGGCTGCACAGAACTGTTGTATTTATTTAATGAGCTGTATACCAACGTTTTTACTTGCATATGTGCATCTATGTGCGTAGAGGAGGAAAAATATTGCAAGAAAGAAGTAGGGAGTACATGTCAAATATTCCTCACTATATTTCTGGTGCTAACCACTGGATTACAGACACTGAAGACTGACTTTTTTTCCACTATACTTTTCTTAGATATGTAAGAAGTGCTTGAGTTTTAAGCATGGAATGCTTAAACTGCTTCAGCAGTTTATTGTCCTGGATAGTAAAAGTAACCACGTAACATGACCTTTGGTATGTGGCTAAGCATTTAACACATTGCAAACTCAGTGTTTCCTGGTAGGCTAGGCATCATTCACTTTCCAGAGTGAGGTTTTTTCACATTCTGCGATCCATAATCCGTTAAAATATAGAGATATATGTGTGCTCGTGCAAAAATGTACAGTGTATGTAGTTCATACTGATACAGTGGAAACTATCTGTTATCTCTCTGTATTGAACTACATAGTTCATAGGTTCTGGCTAAATAAAATGCAGATCACAATATTTTGCTCAGGAGATGTAAGAAGAGAGAGAACATTAGAAAATCAAATTTTAGTAATAATTTTGTATGAAACAGATGCACACCAGTGAATGTTGGTGTGATGACAAAACTGAACTTCAGTGATAGATTTTGAGTAACTGAGAAAGAAGAATATGATACAAGATATGATTTGAGCAAGTGGTAGGCTGATCTTGTCATACAGAGAATAACACTTTCCTGTTGAGTGGAAGGTAAGGAGAGAAATGTAGGGGGTGGAGGGAGGGAGGCAGGAAGGAAGGAAGGAAGGAAGAACTCTGAAACTGAGGGATAAACTAAGTTGAAGAATTAGGGGATCTTGTAAGTATTTTATGAGAATCACAGGATCGTTTCTGTGTCCTTGACAGTATGTTGAAGAGTTAAAATTTTGACAAGTAAATATGTTTTGTTGGTTATATGGAGAAAGCTTTATGCTATACTCACTGCTTTAATGTGAAGAAGGCAATTAGTGATAGTTGTCTTATGATTCTCATGGGTGGGAGGTGTATTTAGTTTCATAGCGTCAAAGAGAATGAGAGAGAGAGGAGTGGCTGGAAAATGGGTGGTTTATGGAGTGAAAAAGGTTTTACCAATGATGAAGTGAGTGAAGTCTGAGGCTCTGGATTAAACCAGCACTCCACCCTGGCCAGTGGCCCACATCTGTTGTCCCTAAAGAATATTTTGGAAACAGAAATTTGCAACTTCAGAAATAAAATACCAGTAGCATAAATATTTTCTTTGCTTCCAATATATGTTGGGGTTGCTCTGAAACTTGAAAATTTTCATAGCTTTGGGGGGGAAAAAGGTTTTTTTTAAAAAATATCCAATCTGCTTTAAACCCTACTATGTTCAAATCTTCATGTTAAGATAATACATTTTGGGGGAGGGAGTTGTGCTCAAACTCTTCCAATTTAAAATACAGTTTTTTAAAGTTTCATTAATGTTCCATTGTAGAGGGAAGGAAAATGCTGTCAGATACATAATTTGCCCTGACACCTTCTATTTTGCACGCCATCTTCATTCATCTCTTCTCTTCTCTGATGTTCTAACTCCATTCAATCATTTTGGATGCCAAAACCTTCCACGTGTTAATTAATCTCCTCCTATTTCTCTGAATTACTTGTTTTGTAATTTTTTTTTTTTATCTTGAAGGACCAGAGTTGAGTACAATATTCAGATGACAGTGAATCATCAGGTTTTTATAAACAGAATTTTAGTTTTCTTTCATTTGCCTTTTGCAACCTAATACTCACTTGCATTATTTAACTACCAGTACATGTTGTGCCATGTTTTAACTTGAACTAGCCCTGCAGAGTCCTAGGCTTTTTTTTTTTTTAGCTGTTATGATTTTGTCAGGAGCCAGAAGTTGGTAAATGTAATCCTATTATCTCACCCACAGACATTTCTAGCATTGAATCAGGTTGTATGTCATGTTTTAAAGCTGCTCCATGAAAGACTTCAGGCCTCTCTGCTTTTAAGTAAATTTAACATGCAGGAAGATTGTGACACTCTAGTATTGTTATCATACAATAAGTGTTTTAAAGGTTCATTTTTAAAGAAGTCCTCTGCAGCTATTTCTTACAGCAATCCCTTGAGATTAGATTGAAAGGAATGATTGTATCCTGCAAAATAATCTGTTTTTTCAATTATTTCTTAGGCAATAATGTTGTCAGTATGCCAAGATGGTAGCTGACAGTAAACACTTGAAGAGATGAGCCCATGCTGACATGGCAGCATTAGGAATACTGGAGAGTTGCTGAGCATGAGGTAGAAGGGTACAGTGAGCACTGCATTTCCACCACCGCTACACAGTTCCCACACACATGGCTTCATTACCTTAATCACCATTTTAAGCACATGTGTTGGCAGGAGCTCCCCAGTTCTCAGCGAGAGGGGGGAAGAGAAATGTGCTGGCTCCCTGTTGTTTTCTGAAGGATGTACAGGCTTTAACAGCCAAATTATTATTTAGTCACTCAGCTTTGTCATACTACCAGATTGCTGTGCACACTGCAAGAAAATTAGCATTATACTTCTAATTTACCTGCACCAATTATTTTCCAGTCTTTTCAGTACTTTTCCTTTTTTTGTCAATCTTTTTCTGCATTTTCATCTGAACATTTTATACTTTATTAATAGGGACATTAGAAAAATCCACTATGCTTTCAGATTCCCTTACTCTGAACAAGTTCTTCTGCCCTCTCTCCCCTGTTTATGAGCTGCATTTGAAGAATCCAGTGCTGAGTACCACCAGCCTGTTATACTATGCTTCATCCACCTTCATGGTACACAAACTCCTCTGGTGCTTACACCTTTCCATCCTTTTGTCTTTTCTTTATTGTGTCTCATATGAATAATGTTTTCCTGTGTAGCTGACATTAAACTTTATTGTCAACCCTCCTTTATAGAGATGTTTAAAATATGACAACTTATTTTTGTGAGATTTTGTTTTTCCATCCATATCTGCCTCATACTTATTTGTTGTTATATGGAGAGCAGGTTATTTTTAATAAGAATATAATCCATATTTACTTTTAAAAGATCTGTAATTCTGGGGGTTTTTTCTTGAGGTTCTTTTGAAGTTTGTCTTCAACACATGCTCATAGTTTTGTAATATTTTGCCAAGTTCTCTGTCCATTTCTTCCATTCTTTTTCTCAGTGGAAACTCTGACTTCAATCAACTTCTCAGTACCCTACAAAACACTGTTTTCTTAACTTTGTTTGAAAAAAAAAAGTTGTCTGATCTGTTTCTGCATAATACTTTAAATTCATTACATTGTCCATCTGTCTGGGACAATGTATAAAGCCAAGTGGTATTAATAATGTTGCTATTCTCTATCCTTTCGATAAATACTATGAAATTGCAGGTTTAAAGTGTATATTCCATGTAGACAATTGTATGTGGGGTTTTTTTTCCCTAGGAGGTTGATAAATTAGCTTGTCTCTAAATAGTGTGTTAAATAAAGAACCCTTTAAATGGAATATTGAATTTCTTGAGTATTATACATTGGCAGTTTCAATTGAGTAAAATTTTGCATGTTGAAGCTCTGAGTTAGCTCTCTGGAAAAGTACAGGAAAAGGCTTTCTGTTTAGAGCCTAACACTGCTGTTGTGACTTTACATTGCCTTGATAGCTCTACTGTCTTGGAATGCTGTTTTAAGACACTAGGAACCATCCTTTCAGGCTGATGGCTACTGCCTCTGTAGCAGAGCTGGCAAGGAGAGCATGTGCTTGCACTGCACTGCAGCCTCCCTGTCTCCTGAGTTTGGTGTGATAGCCTAAACCACCAAGAAAAACAGTTAGCACTGGAAGCTGAAGTGGTTGAGGAACAAGCAGGCCTTCTGTGATGATGGGAGCAGGAGGAGGCAGAGCCAGTTGCCAAAATGCTGTTTCATTCCCGTGTAGCTGGATTTACTGGTGACTGTCAGAGTGTTGCTGAGACAATTTTGTTATACTGTCTGTCTGACTTCTCAATTGGTACAGAAGTCAGTTGGCTGGAAGCAGCGATTCCCGCTGTGCAAAGGCAGTCAGCAGGCAGCGCATTGTCTGCCAAGTGCCTCTTGGGAAGATGCCTTCAGAAACAGGACTGCTTATCTCCAAGTAGCTGCCAGTGAAAATGGAAGGAGAATAAAACCTAAGGTGTCCTCTACTTTTCCCTTCTGTTTGATAAAGCTTCAGCAAAATTAAGTATTCCGCGTCTCAGTAAATGTAATTCTTAATCTGTATTGAGGTAGTACAATTGTATCTGTACCAGTTACACCCTTTCTCCAAAATTAATCCCCACTTTATTATCTAAATAAACTCACAGCCAAATAAGAATACCTAAACTTTTATTTTCAGGATTTATCCAATCAACATGACAATATTCGAGAAAGAAATAGTTCCTATTCCATATATATTTTAAAAACAAAAATATTTTGTTGAGCACCAAAACTCCACTAGTTTTAGTGCACCTACGAATTCTACAGTAAGCACAACAATTGAAAGGGTGCACAGATGTACCTTTGCCTCTGGTTCCAATGAATAAATTTCATACCATGAGTGAAACATGCAGGAAACATTTTGGGAACTTAAAAAAATTTCCCATAGACCTGTTATTTTAATGTCTGTATTGTAACATTGTGAGGCAAAATACAGTGCCCATAAATAATATGAATAATCTTCCAACTTTTGTTATTTCATATGCCTTACTTTAGTCTTTTTTCATAGACTTAAGCAAAGCTTGGTACATTATTCATTAATTCGTCTCAAACATCATAACCTGAGTTGGTGTACATTTTTTTGTTTAAACCTCTCTTCTTTTACAGAAATTTTTAGGGGATGCCCTTTCATTGGCATGTTCAGTCTGTTACACATAAGCAACTTAAGTGGCTAACGCACCTAGTGCTCTCCTCCTTTGTCATGCAGTTCATATATTAAAGGCCTTAAATATCATTCTTAAGGTTCAAAACTATTACTTTAATTGGTGCTACAAATTATAGCCTTTCCAATGGCAATAGCATTTATCAGCCTCTGTTCAGGCATTCCTTCCACATTTTAGTTTTTCATCACTGTTAATCTCTTTTCACTTGGTTTAATTTCAGGATTCACCTTCTGAAAATTCTTTGAATGATCGGCAGAAATAATTCTAGGTCCCTTTGAATAGAGACTTTTTTTTGGCATGTGTTCAAACAGACTGTGAGAAACCCTACAAATAGCAACCCAGCAGCAATTCTGTTAATTGTACTGGTACCTTATCTCCAAATGGTGTGACAGGCCCTTATTTCAAAGGAGGCCAAAAAGCCATTAATGAGCTAGACCTACCCTTGTGAAACTGCTACTCTTATATTCTTTTGGTTTTCTTTTCTCTTCTATGACTCAACATGTCAAAGTGGTTCTAAAACTTCTTTCCTTACTGTAATATTATGCATAAACAGAAGTAAATAGATCTGCAATAAGTGTTTCTAAGCGGTGGGGGAGGGGGAAGGGGGGGAAGGAGTACCTGCTCTGATGACCATAAATTTGTACAAATGATTATTTAAGCAAAAAGAGAATGGAATTAAATTTATTGTTCCTTCACTTTTTTGTATTAAAAAAACATTAGTCAAAGGAAGGACTTAATTAAATTCTTTTTCTTTTTCAGAAGGATAGCAGTCACTACAATGGCATTTTGGGGAGTAGGAAGGTTTGCTGGAGGGAAGGGTGACTTTTGGGTTGCCACTGTTAAATAAGGAACAGTTGTATAGATAATTCTAGTCTTTGTAAAGGGCAGAAAAGACCGTAAACCTCATAATAGGTGAAATGAAAAAACATATAGGAGTCAGGAATTTTAACAGTTCACCTTCACAATCCAGTGCACTGAAAAGCCACTGACTTCTTATCACTATGGCCTTCAGGATAAAGTTTTTGTTTCATGTGAATGGAGCTTTATAATGTTTGAATGCCAAAACTAGAAACTGTACAGTTTTTCCATGACAACATTTACATTTTCCATGAGTTTCCTAATTTTTTCTCTCAGTCTTCTCTCATCTTACCATCCTGATTTCTGGCTATTTTTCTTCATGTTTTCATGTTCCTCCATCTCATTCTTCCTTATACTTTGTTTTCATAAGTTTGTTGATGAATGATTGTGTGTTATGCCAAGCGCTCAACTACGTCTTTGTGAGCTGTGTTTGAAATTAAGCAGGATTAAAAGCTCCTGAGATTGCTTCTCACAGTAACACTCAGATTATATTAAAGGAGAAGGGGGGAAAAAAGGAAGTGAAAGGAGAAAAAGAAGAAAAAGAAGAGGGAAAGAGGGGAAAGGAAATGAGATCTGACAGAACTGATTTTGATAGATGGACTTAACCAAGATAAAGTGATCTGATCACACTGCAGACACTGGGGAAGTGCTTTGCATACATGAGGAATTTTATTTGGGTACTGGGAGCTCTGTGTCTGTTTCTTTCCCAGTGACGCTTGGCATGTGTACAGTTTCACCATTTCTGTTGTCATTTAATATTAATCCTTAGATAAAAGTCCAAAGTACATCCTTAAATAAGTAGCAATTTCACAGAGAGACTCTTCTATCAAGATGCAAAGATACTTGTAAGGATGGCCCTCTACAGAGAAAAAGTCACCTGGGGAGGGTTTAGGCACATTTACTGAAGACAGTTTAAAGACTCTCATGGCAGGAAAATGCTGAAACGTCGGTGATAAGGCAGCTTTCTCTATTTTTAGCAGCTCAAAGCATGATTTGGCTGTCTTCATAGCAGGACAGAAACAAGAGCAAGCCCTGTATTTTTGCAGCTTGAAAGGAATGAGGAATGCTGTGGAGAGGATGCAATAAGTTACACGACATTAAATTGATGATTGGTTTTCTGTGTTGGGTTTGTGTTTGCTTTTTAGTTTAAATCAAAACATCAGTCTTCTTAGGACTTAGAATGTCAGTTCATATATGTGATTTACGTCTTAAACAGTTAAGCCACCAGCCAGAATCTTGCACATCCAGTGAGATTCTGGAAGGTTTTTCCAAGTTGTTTCTATATATACATATATTTATATAGTCGTTGGTCTTTACAATGAATTGCTTTTTAGCAGTTTGCAGGGATCCTCTATAACTGTGTCTTCTGTTTTTGAGAAAATATATGTTAACCTTCTGATGTCACCTGAAATAGATAAATCTCTTTGGTCTCGCTATAAAATGTTTCAAAATAATTTAATTATTCTTATGGCTCTTTTTGCAACTTTTCTGTTTTATGAAAATATTTTCTAAATTGCTCTCATAACAAATGCTGACAGCTGTGCCACACTGCAAAGGTGGTGTTAATCTTAGATTTTATTTTCACACCTGGCTCTTCACTTGCAGGTGTCAAGTGAAAAGATGATGTCTACTTATGGATGAAAAATTAAATTAATTGTTACAGCATTCATTTGCTTACAAATACTGATGCATACTTTGGTCATTAGGAAGCCAGAAATCTGTCAGGTTTTGAATTTTCAGAAATTGCTGGATTAAAATAAAGTGTGTTAAAAGACATAAAAAATAACTAAATGCCCCTTAACAAATTCATATGATCTGGCTAATATTTTCTCAGCTCTTATTCTAACATTGCAAACTTTTGAGCAACTTCATATCATTGTCCTGGTATTAAAATTAACTTTTCTTATTTTCTTAACTTCTTTTCAACTGCACTTCATGTGTCTTTTTCCTCAAACCTTTTCTTATCTTCTTCCCTTCCCAAAGGTTTCTAAGACCAATGTTTTCAAGATCAGTCCTGGCTAATGCATTGGACCACATAATCAGATTTACACCAGTGGACTATGGAGGCATAGTGAATTTTCAGTGAAATCTAGAACTTTTGCCTCTCTTTTTAATAAAATTTAATGTGGTTTTATGTCCAAAAGCCTATATCAAATAATAATAGTACATAATATTCAGATGCAATATTATTAGTTATAATTTATTGCTTGCATGCTTATTCATGAGAATTCCTAAGAGTACGGCTTTACATATGGAGGAGGACCAAAAAGGTTCCTAATGAAATGGAAATATCTGCTTCAAAATAGATGACATGAAACTAAAATTTTAGTATCAACATACACTGTGACTGAAGTTTTCCATGTTCTGCACCACCTAATTTAAAAAATGTCCCTGGCCCTGTTTAGTTGGCTAAATATCACAAATAAGGCCATAAACATTGAAAATCTTTGCATGAAAATAAACATAATACTATATTATAATTTTCCTAGAAAGGTTTTTTGATTTGCCATTCACTGACCTCTGTTTAGACTGTTCATCTGTGTGTCAATGATACAGTTCTCTTGCTGAGCTTTTCTGTGATCTTGGGAAGGTCATTATTTCTTAGTTAAAGCAGAGTTTATGCCCATTGCAATATAAAACAACTGGTTTTTGTGGTTAATCAAAAATTTAGAAATTTGCTAAAATCTAAACATCTTTTGTATGATATATGCATATAAACACAGAATAACTACATGTAGATAACAAAAAATGCATTATCCATAATGCAGTGTATTGAATAAATGTGAAACAAATTAAAATGAGGTAAAGAAATCTGTGGAGATGTAACTTCTTCACCTTAATATATGTAATTTACCAATGCAGATTTCACTTAATTACCTGTAACTTATATTTGACATTCCTACCTTAATATTTCTTAAAAACTTAAGAAATATTAAGGGCAAAACTTAAACCATATTCCATTTGGCCGCATAAAAAATAGATGATTTTGCTACTTGGGTAGCTAATACTGCCGGCTTAACATACACAAGAGAAATGATTTGTCATGCTCCTACTCAAATATCTTCCTCATCTGAAAATTACTGTAAATCATGTGGCTTTATGCTTTTTTACAAAACAGAAAAAACAGCTTTTTCATTTGAGTTGTCAGATATTTTTGTACGTGTAACATCTAAACTGTTCTTTATTAGCATGTGTTCTATGCTGCCATTGTTCACATCTTTGGCTTTCTTCATACCCTTGTGTCCTATCTTGAGAACTAATTAAAATTCAGACAACAGGATAATTTCAAGAGTCAAGAGAACAGAGAGACACAGACCACAACAACCATACAAGAAACATATGAAACCAATGCTGGTTTCCAGACCCTAGCAGTAAGTGCTGGCCAGCATGAACGCTATTCCACCTCCTGGGGGTTTGTGCAATTTTCTTGTGGGTGTTAAGCAGAAGAGGCACCTTGACGGACCTCTCTGATGCTGCCAAGGGAAAGAAATAACTCAAGCATGGAATAAATGAATATTTTATACAGCATGAAGGGAAGCTGGAGAAGGCCCATGTCACTTTTCCAGAAAAACCCTCGTAGATCTCTCACCGCTCTGCCACACTCCAAAGGTGTTGTTAATCTTAGGTTTTATTTTCACACATGGCTCTTCACTGCTGATTACTTTTCCTCAGCAATTATGTGAGTGAAGTAAATTAAAAAGAAACTATGGATACTGACTTTTCAGTATTTTGTGTTTTGTCACCATTCAAATATTTCTTCATCAATTACATTTCTAAATACATGGTAAAGTAAGCAACCACATATTCTCAGTTAAAAACCTTCTATTTTTGGGGCAAATTTTTAGTTTGAGACCACGTATTGTTTAGCAGGTAAATTCCTGTCACACTGTTGGTCTCACACAGTGGGGGGATTTTCAAGGTAGTGTTTCTGCTCTTCAGAACAGGTGGACAGGTCTCTGCTTGTCATGAGTCAAGAGTGTAGCAGGATTATATATATATATTTTGTGAATTTAAAACACACATCTGAACAGCTTGACTAGGTCTGGTAGTATAAGAACTCTCATCAAAAATGGGCTAATTAGAGAGACTAACTTGACTCTGGGAGACGCCGGCTAATTGCACTGGAGCCACATTGACAGAAGCCAAAGTACTAAGCAAATAATTCTTTAACAAGTGGTGTATTTTGCTACAGCCTGAATCTGTAACAATGAAGGGATGTCAAGCCCATCATCATTAGTGATGCTCTAGAGTTCAGAGTTTGAGGTGGCCCTTTCTGTAATGAAATGCAGGTTTGAGACTTGCTTTTGAGTAAATGCGATGAATCGTTTAATAGCTTTAGAATGGCAATTTTTGTTACTTTCTTGATGTAATGCAGCCTAAGGAGTTGTCTATCATTTAAAATCAATCCCCTGAGGAAATATTTGATAGAACAATTAGACTGGATGTTAACAGTTTGGCAAGCTTTAGGGCAGCACTGACAGTGATTCTTTATATACAAATATTTAGGAAACTGTCAAACAGATCTAGTCATTCAAAACACATCTTTTGTTTTGTTAGATGTGGGTGATATCACGGATTTCAACAGAATTCTTCTGCTGCTAAAGCTAGGAGTGACATTTAGTGGATTTAAGCACTCTAGAGGTGCAGTTGTGGAGAGAGAAAAAAGGTACTTTGTTTAATAGCCTCAAGGATTCCTCTAGCAAGGGAGATCATTACTGTTTCCTTATTTTAAAAGCAAACAAAAAAAACCCCAATATCCAGCAGATGTTGCATGTGATGAGAGATGTGTTGGCTGTGTATTGCAGTTCTTCAGATTCAGGAGCTGCACTCAGTCCCGTCACTGAAATCTATTTTTTGGGGTTTTGACAGCTGTTTTTGCCATTTACTTTAAAAGCAGATGGGGAAAATGCAAAGAAGAGCTGTCAATTTTATTACCATGTATAATCAGCATCTGTGCAATACATCAGACTCATTGCACAGCTTACATTTTCTCTCTGTAGTAAAATTCTTTTGGGATTTCTTGACAACCTTCTTGCAAGACTTTTTGTAAATCAGTAGATACTGGAATTAAAAGTATAGACTAATTAACTGCTAAAGCTACTATTCTGTCATCCAAATTTACTTAATCAAGATGTTACGTTCTGATTGTTTAATTATAAAATATGTCTAATTTGCTCTTCCATATTCAAATTAACATTTTCTTAAGCAAGATGTTTTGTTTTATTTTAGTATTACAAAATACTTTTTATACATCTCTGATCCCTTTACGTGCATTTGGGTGCAGCACATCTCTGTGTATATTTTTTTACCATTCTCTATTGAGAGGGCTTAGTATCTTGTACCCCATCTGCATTATATAAAGTAAAAATTATTCTGTAGAGACCAGGGTGTTCTTCATTCCCAATCTACCCTCTTTCCTGGTGCAGCAGCCGTTCACAGAAATGAGTTTTTATAGTGGGAAAATAAGCTAGTTTAAAAGTGTCAGTATAAATAAGCATGTTGTCTGTCTCTGTAAATGTGGAAGTAGTAATCAGTAATGGTGTGCTGCAGGCTTATAGTACAGAACAGCATCCTCCTGGAAAGTGTCAAGTGATTTACATGTCACAGGGCCCTCTGGAGACCACGTGGGAAGAATCTGTCTACTGGCTGGGGACCTACTTTGATTTGATTTGATTAGGTTGGAAGTCACAACTGCAGAAGCACCTTTGTTTCTTAGAATAGTAAGTGGTTGTACATTACAGTGTCTGCAGTGATAAGCAGAGGGGAAAGATTTCCAAAGAGAAATGTTCTCAGTACATTTCCTAGATAGGAGAGATTAGGGAGTAGTCTTCAAAAAAGGTTTCAACCAGTTTGGCAGCATTAACAGACAGTAAAACACTTATGTATCAATGCAGGACTTCTTTGAAGTGAAACACTAAAAGGAGACAGAGACTTAATATTAAAAGCATTA
Organism: Aleadryas rufinucha; assembly: GCA_013397815.1. NCBI lineage: Eukaryota > Metazoa > Chordata > Aves > Passeriformes > Aleadryas > Aleadryas rufinucha. The sequence goes on along the minus strand of VZTH01013637.1, from coordinate 128,583 downwards.
ATTAGCGTTTGTGTGGTGATGGGCAGAGTACTTCTTTACATGAGGCAATGCAAGCTTTGATGAAGAATGTACTTAACTGTCTTCCTCCATTATCTTAGCTTATTAAATATGCTACTAAAATTGACTGTGACTTTTGGAAAAAAAAAACACTAAGGCACTGTTTATGATACATAGATGTTCATTTATAAGGAAGAATGACCTCTGGAATGACTTTGAAAGGAGTTGTTGTGAACAAAATTTAATACAAATTTCATGGAAAAATACTGACTCAAGCTTTTTTTTTTGTTGTTCTTTGGTGATAAAATGCTACTTCTGGCCAAGTCATTTGCAACCACTTAATGGCTGAGTTTTTCAGTAATAGATAACTACAACCCAGCCTATTCCAGAATTTAAAATATTTCATTAATATAGAGCATTAATATAAAGGAGTTTTTAATTACTGTAGGTTTTATCAGTAGAATGCAAATTTCCTTTAGATATTAGTCTATATGTACTTTGTGACTCTGGAATATATGTAATTAGATTTTCTCTGGAATAGTGGATGCAAATTTACACTCTATGAAATTCAGCTGATTCTGTGAAGATAAAGCAGAAAATCAGAGGATAACAAAGCTTGAAAATGTGGATTTGATTTACTTTCTTTACAGACAAAGTGGGGTATAAAAGATTTTTCTTCTGTATTTATATAATCTTATTCTTCCTTTCTTATGTTAATCTCATTTTCTAAAATGTGATGTCTTTCAGTTCCTACACTTTGGCATAAGAAAAGACATACTTAGATGATCTTACTATAACAAATCCTTTATCCAGAAGAGCTTGTAAATATATCCCAGCACTGCACGTTCTGTCCATTAGAATATAAATGTCTCACTAAAATGAAATGTTAGGTAAAGTTGACATAAAGTTCATTTTCATATCCACCAGTGAATTGGTGCTAGAACTGCTGGAAAATTAGCTCTCAGAAATATGCTGCAGCAAGGTTCAGGTTTTCTTAATGCTTCTTCAGGTTTTGGACCCATGCAATTTGTAGCCAAATTGGACAGCAGTAAATGAAAGCTGCTATTCCATATTCTCATGAAAAATGGCCTGCATGTATCCTGTAAGGCACTTCAGTTTATAGAATTAATATATATTTTTAATTAAGACAGTAAACTGGAAAATACATTGTGTCTTTATTTAATGCTAGACCTCGAGTTACATGCCTTATCCTACCTAGTTAAGATGATTATATGTTTAAAGATATGTGAATGTATGTTGGGTTACAGTATGTGGTGATAGAGAGATAGGCCCTGAAGGCCGGAGAGAGAGCCTCTTTCCTGGGCCCGGAGGTGACCCTGGGGCTGTATCCAGGTCACCGGGGATGGGCAGAGAGAGGATTGTGGTTTGTGGACAGGGCTGGACCTGTGAGGGGTGATGGTTGTAGTTTGTGACCTTATAGGGTACTGTTTACCTGTTACCATAACAGCCAATATCTGTGCACTACCCCAGGTGATTGGGGGACACTGTGGTGAACATCTTTCCTGTTTACATGATGTTATATCCTGTTGTGTGCTGGTATTTAGGGAATTTGGGCTACGCAATAAACGACTTTGCACCTCCAGCTTGTGTGTGGAGTCCATGCCCATGCGTGATTACTGCAAATGTAGACTGGAGCCCGTCCAGCACTAATGCCAACACTAGTAACTCCAGTTACAAATCTCTACATCATGGACTAGTAAGCAGATTTTATAAATGAGGCTTGTGATAGCCTCATGTGGGAGCATTGCTACTGCAATATGTCTTTCCCATATACCTGGAGACATTTTTCCCCACAGTCTCTCTCTCTCTCTGGCCATTCAAGACCTCCTCTGTATTATGGCCTAATCCTTCCCTGTCCATTTTTTACCCACCCCCACCCCCGGCTCCTTTCCAGTCCTCTGCATGTGCCCTATGTGTGTCCCTGTGCAAGATATTCTTTGGCTGGTTTTCAGAGCTCCACATCTGATAAATGTCAGGTTAGGCTATCCCTGGTGGTTAGGCAGTTGGTTGCCACCAAATAGAGTTTGTAACAGGAATGGACGATGGCAACCGTGCTCTTCATGGCTGGGTTCTTCTGGTTTCTCAACTCCTTCCAGCTGCTAAAATGAGGATGTTTTATTATCTGGAGGGTTTACCTTTCCCTGATTTAGCCACATGAGTAGAAAACTATCTTAGGTGATAAGCATGCCTGATCTTTTTTTTCTGCGAAAACTAAGCTAAAATTTTAATGTAAGGACAGAAAATACTTGTGTGTTTGCCTTCTGCATCTAGCCAAGTGTATAGGAGAGAAGTGACCTTGTTGCTTTGTATCCTGTTCAGCACACCCAGACTAATGCAAAATGTGTTTCATGGGTCCAAAACAGCAAGGCAAAGAGTATGAATGAGCATCATGTTTATGGAAAAAGCTTTCAGTCTTGTGCCATGGGATTCCCTTCAGTGTTTAAAATATACCTGAAATCTGTAGCAAGGTGGCAACATTTTTCCTAAAAAGGACTAAAACAGTTGTGATGAAGTGAGATTTTCTTTGTGTCTGGAAGATTTTTCTGAGGCTTTTGGGTTTTTTTCTTGAAGTTTTTTTTTTGGTTCCTCTTAAGCCATTCAACAACAAATTCTGCTAAGTTAAAGCATGACCAGAGTAAAGAGATTTTAAGTATTAAATATATAAATATCTCCATCTGAACAAGACTTCATGAAGGCAGAAAAAAAAAGCTTCAATTCAACCATATCATGATCTCTTGAGAAACTTTACAAAAAGAAACAATTTCTGTTAGAATATTTTCTTGGAAAAGCTTACTCAAAGTATATGAGTTTATTAGTTACACTGCACACACACAGAGGCTCATATGTCTCAATTAGAACAAAAGTGAAACAGAAGACAGTTAATAGGACAAGAATAAAAGGAAAAAAACAGGTCAATATTTCTGCATCTAGGTTTAAAAAGGGTCTTTCCCCTTTAATTCAGAGGCAATCTCTTTGTAATTTAAAATAATGCAGTAAACGTACAGATTTTTGAGTAATTATTTTTAAGTAGATTTTGGCATTGTTTTTGTGTACGTAAATCACAGCGTTGATACCTGTGCATGAAAGAGGGAAATGCAAAGCTTATTAGATAAGCATGGTATATAGTTCAAATAATCCTGCCTTTTCCTGTAGCACTTTTTGGTATAATAGTTTCTTACCTTATGTCTACATGGCAGAAATTTGCACTGCCATAACTGTGATATAATGGGGTGTGTGAGGAAGTAGCTTCTATTTTAAGTATGCTCATTGCTGATTCTGTTTTGACTTGTTGGCACCTGGGCTGTAGGTCTATATTTGCATTGATTTCCCATATGTAAACCTCTGCAGGTTCAAAAACTTCTTGGAAAATAGTTTCCATCAGTAAATTCGCACTTTGCATTATGGGAATTTTCAGCTACAGCCGCTATATACACAAAGCAAGCATGGCCAGTAACGTTAGCTACAAATGGAGATTAAAATACTTGTTTAAAGAAGTTAGAATTGTGGCTGTGCAATCCTAATATTATATCTTAGAGAAAATAATTTGTGTTCTGTATGAAAGGAAATTGTGTGCATCTTTAAATATATGGCAGTTGCCTTATTGCAGGGAGCAACATGTTATTTGGTCTGTAGGAACATTCCTCTCCCCATTCCCATGGTTTGCATATTTCAATTAACTCATGGAAGTCTTTAGGCATCTTTAAATAAAAATTACTCTGTAAATTGCTATATATGAATAGTACATTGGAAGTAAATTAAGACTAAATCAAGGTTTAAATTTTTCATGACAATTTTATCTTAAATTGTAGGAAAATCTTGTATGCTCTGAAAATAAGTTTTATTTATATATAAAGTCAAGACTGGGTATTTAATTGCATTGTTACTGTCAATAGGTTAAAAGGTTTGGCTGATTTTTTTTTTTTTGTAATGAAAGAAATAAAAATTATACTGAAAAAGATGGAAAAAGTTGTCTTCTTAGTTGAAGTCTATCCCTTCTAGCTTCTTATGGCTTTAGATTCTTGTTTAGCTTGGGGGTTGTATTTTTATGTTGTTGCTATTCTTTTGCAGACGGTTAGAACAAAATTCAATCAAGGTCATACCTCCTGGAGCTTTCTCCCCCTATAAAAAGCTTCGAAGAATGTAGGTACCCAGTAATTTACATTTATTTTCATACATACATATATAACCAGATAAAAAACAAGTCAAGATGGTACAGGGGAACTGCAGTTAATACGTGAGCACTTACGAAAGTTTGTCTGCTAGGAGGTAAACTGATATAGCAGCCTGATTATTAAGACCATACAGCATCTTTGTCATATTAATAATAATTGGGTTTTTACCAAATATTGAAATTGTTTAATATGGTTCTGCATAGAAGCGGTATGTTACTGAAGTGAAAATTCTAGTGTAAAAAAAAAAGAGAATGAGGATAATTTCAGATTATTTTTGAGGCTGTATAGCTTGTGCTCATATCAAGCAGAGGATTCTTAAGAAAATGTACTTAAGCAATTAGGAAAAGTAAATATTTTGTCCTTTTTTTCAAGCATTTTAAAAGCTCTATTTTTAACTATGCATTTTGTTTCAGTGTACTAGCAATTTTAGTGGTTTTATATTAAAATTCTTTGGCAGTGTCTCATGTAAATATTTTAATTTCTCTCTCCCATCCATACTTAATTCTAATTACCTATTATCTTAAAGTTCATTATTTTGAAAATAGCTTGCATTAACTGAATCAAATTTTATTTGTTTCAGTGACTTGAGCAATAACCAGATCTCTGAAGCAGCTCCAGATGCTTTCCAGGGCTTACGTTCACTCAATTCACTGTAGGTATCTGTTTGACCTGTAAACAGAAGCAAATTTCTCATATTCTTATAGTGAAATTATTTTGGCCTTTTGGCTCCCTGCAAAATTTTGCTATAAATTCAATCAATTCTGAAAGCTGTAATAATCATTTCAGAATGATAGTGGTAATTAACATTCTTTTACAGCTGGACACTAATAATGTATGGGGTTTTTTGTAACTGTGTTCATGGCAAAGAGTTGAACAAAACCAAATATGTCTTTTATTCCCCAGTTAGTTGTTCTTGCAAACAGCAAATCCACTTAGCAAGGTCCCTTGGTAAACCTGTAATCAGTGAGGTGCTGATTCTGCAGAGAGCTCTTTGGGCTACACACCTTTTGGGAAAACATGTGATCCTGCTGCCTCGCAGGACCACAAGGATATTGCAAGTGTCAAGTGGCTGTTCTTAAATTCCTTTCAGGAATATTGGAATTTCTCTATTTTTGAAGTCAAAATCCCATAGCATATGCCTTTCATAATGGTAGCTTTGCTTTATTCCCTGTTACAGAGTCCTCTATGGCAATAAAATTACAGAACTTCCAAAGGGCCTGTTTGAAGGACTCTTTTCTCTGCAACTGCTGTGAGTATATTCTTATTTATTCTATTTTGGGATCATTCAAAAGGATAAACATGATGAGAGATTTATGCCAGAAGAAGAGCTGGCAGGAAATCCCAAATATAAGATCAAAGTACAGTAAAACCTAATTATGCTAAAGCCAAAAGAGTCAAGACTGTTGTAGGCCAGGTTGCCATTCATCCACAAATGTGATCATATCCATTAATGTTTCAGCCTAAAATGATTAAAATGACATTATTCTCCCATGTGGAATTTCTAAGGATAAAATACATAAAGATACAATACCCTCTAAATGGCAAATAGCACGTATAAAGTTGTGTGAGAACCATAAAAGGAATATTTGTGTGTTTTATAAGGAAAAGATACATAGTGGAAATGCTATGCAATTGCATTTCTAGTTGTACTCATGAAAGAACAGTATTGCACCACAGTTTCATTGATGACTTTTAATGTTTTCTGACACTCTGTACCATGCTTTGACTCTGTGAACTCCAGCTACTACTTTGTTTAACACTTTGGAAATTTCCACATGTAACCTTTTAAACCGTTGCTCTTTAGATTTTATACTGGAATAAAGAATGTCATGGTGATATATTTATCAAATATTGTCAATATTTAGCAGAAGAGGCTGTGCAGTAGGTGTACTATGTAAAAGAAATGTGTTAAATAGACCGTAAAACAACAGTAGTGGTTTTGAAAGAACTTGTCCCAGAATAACTGACTTGTTGTTTAGATTCTTAAAGACTCTAAAGCTGCTTCACACATGATTGGAATGGTCTAATGTCCAGACTTCACCATGAAGTGGTTGGCAAAATGTCCATTACTAACAACTACTTGAAGATGGCAAAACAGTAAATATATACAAAGAAAATGCAAATTCTAGCACCACCTAGAGGTTTGCATTTTGATTTACTTTAGTCACAAAAATAGTATAGTGGTGGGCAGGGTGTGCTTCCCTGTTTTCCTTTAAAGATGTTTTAGTTATAAAATATATTGCAGATCTGGTAAAAAAAAAAAAAGTACGAGACCTTTCCAGACTCTCATTCTGTATTAAAAAAAAAGTCCATATCTTAATATGCATTGTATAGATAGTACATTTAGGTCTCAGTAAGTTTCTACTTGTTTGCAAAACTTTTTATCAGAGCATTAGGTTTCAAATCTACCATTTCGTTCCACTTCTGGCTCAACATGGAAGTAAGTAAAAAAACATTTGATTATAAAAATGCATCTAATTGAATGACTTTTTTTTTCTCTTCAAAAGGAGTTGGTTTAGATTGGCGTGTTTGTTTTAACACTAAAAGTCTGGGAGGTACAGGGAAGAAAAGGTTCCCTTTGAAGATGCAGAGGAAAAAGGATCCAAGACAGATTTGGATATATTCCATGCCACCAGTTTTTACTGCAACTCTGTTAATGTGGCAGCATGCTGATTAGTAACATATAATTAAAAGTGCCACTGCACATCTCTTCCAGCTAATGAACACAGTGTTCAGTTCCTTTTTTGTTTATTTATTTGGCAAAAGAAACTAGTTTTCCTTGAATATACTTGATTTTATAGGCTTGTTTCTTTGCACAATACGCAAATACCACACAGACATTCTACCAGCACATACAAGAAATGTGATTTTAGCTGAATAAATGTACACATTTCAACTCTGAGGTTCAAATATGTAGGGATATGTATAACCTAAATAAGATACTTCAATTCACTGAAATTCCTTATGTAACTCTCAGTTATTATTTGTTACTATATCTCTTGTTCTGGTTGCAAAGGTGCACAAAGAGTTGTCTGTGAAAAGTGCTGAAGCTGCAGCATGGAGCTCTTTCTTTCAGTTTTATAATTATCTTCCATTAAACAGATTATTGAATGCCAACAAGATCAATTGTCTGCGAGTTGATGCATTTCAGGATCTGCACAACTTGAATCTTCTTTCTTTATATGACAACAAGCTTCAGACCATTGCAAAAGGCACCTTCTCACCCCTACGTGCGATTCAGACCTTGTACGTATGTTCTTGTTTGTGGTTTTCTCAAGTATGACTTCATATTCTACAGTGCAGTAAAAGCACTGGGTACTGCTGAGACCAAAGGGAAATAATGTGTGATATTATTGGTTTTTTTCTTCATGAAAGGCATTTGGCTCAGAACCCATTTATCTGTGACTGCCATCTGAAGTGGCTGGCGGATTATCTTCACACAAACCCCATTGAGACCAGTGGTGCCCGTTGCACCAGCCCCCGCCGTCTGGCAAACAAAAGGATTGGCCAGATCAAAAGCAAGAAATTCCGCTGCTCAGGTAATTTTCTTAGTTCAGCTGCTATTTTTCCTTTATTGGCAAAAAAAAATAGTGGTTATAGAAGTTCTAATGAAAGCAGCTGTCTCTCTACAGAATTATTAAACATTGCAGAATTTTTTTTAGTTCTTCAACTGAATAAAGGGAAATCTGGGAAGTCATAGACTATTGGATCACGGAACATTACTGTAGTTTACACATTTGGCACTGTTTCTGAGTAGCGTTAAATCTAAGAAAATAAATGTAATATATAAAACTTCAGAATGAAATGCTAAAGTTATTCACTACAAGTATCACCACCATAAATCATTTTGTAAAATTTCCACAGGGCTCTGGAATATGTGAAAGATCTAAAAAGTTCTAAGCTAAATATGGAATCATGACATATCCCTTTTATGCAGGGAGCTTGCCTCATACTGAAATTTACTGTTTTCTTTTTCTAATCTTATTCCATTTCCTACTTACATTTCTCAAATCCTAACTTTTGTCATATGGTATCCAGCTGTTCCAGGTGCATTTCACATTCTACAATTTATTCAGTCTCAAGTGCAAATACCAGATGAAAACTGGTTTTTTATCCATGTTCCCGATACATTTATGACTATTCACACTTTGTTGTTTATCAGCTCTCGTAGTGAATACACATTTTTTCACTAAATTATCTGTGGTTAACTGCAGTCCATACTTAATCTAATAAAACTCATTCTTTGCTTGCTGACATTCAGGTGCATCTTCTATTTTTTTTTTCTCTTTATTTAGCTAAAGAACAGTATTTCATTCCAGGTAGGTTTGGCTCTGCAGTAAGATTGACTAACTGCAGATATTCTCTCCCTTTCCCCCCAGAAGCAAAGTTTGTCATAGCTTTTAGGAAACTGATGCATGTGTATTAACATTAGTCAATACCTGTAGCTATACATAGTTTTCCTTAGTAGAATACTAGTAATTCTGTTTTCTGAATATAAGAGCTTAGCATGCAGCTCCGTTTACCTTTTTCTGTCTCACAGATTTGCACAAAACCTACCAAAATTGCACCTATACTTAAATTATTTAGAAGTTTGCACCTGTTAGTTCATATTTTAACTGACACTTTTACTTACCTTGTACCTTGCCTTTCTGCTGCTACTGTTTTTAAAATGTAGCTCCTGAGCTGCTTTTAAACACAGGAAACCATGCTGCCATCAAAGAGCTAGCACACCTTTAAAAACTAAACATTCTACAAATGAACGTTTTCTTGCCTTGCTTTCATGCTCTACGCTGGCTGCATCTACTGCTTGCTCACCCTCCTTATGTTTAGGAAATCACAGTGGAATGCTTGGAAAAGAAAGTCAATATTCTTAACTAGAGGCATTCTGTGGTCACACACATACAGTGAATCAAAAATGCTTTCCATTAAATAAAATATGACTTTAGATTTGGGTGAAATAGCAATTTGCACACTGCTTTAAGCTACAATAAGTCTATGATATTTTTACAAAAGATTTACTGATGTTGGCCCTAGCTCTTTGAAATATGGATCTTTCTTTATTTTACCTTGCTTGTCAGTGTGTGCACTGTTTTCTTAATAGAAAAAAAAATACTAACGTTATATTCATAACAGATTATAAATAACAAACAAGGGAATAATGCATCCGTTGATGAATTACAGTATGTGATTTGCAATCAGGATTTTCTGCCATAGTTTAATATCTAGAAAAATATCTACAATAACTGATTAGGACACCAGTGCACTTCTTCTTTCAAATAGTACAGGTATATCATCATTCTGCAGTCATCTTAGTTGTTGTCTCTTTAGCTGGTGTGTTTAATAGCTCTTCTCCAAATGCTGTGTGATGTGACACTTAAATTTGCAGCAGTCATGTGAAGTTCTTCATGCCCTTATACTAATATGTTGTTTTGAATATGAAGAAAAGACAAAATGAATTTCAAAATAAGACAGCAATTTTTCAGCACTGGCATCCACAAAAATATGTTTTAAAGCAGCATAAAACAGGGGGATTCAATTTCACAAACCTGTAGTACCACTCAATTCCTTAATGTGTAAAACAGCTGTATTCCTGCCACAGAGTGACTTCTACCCAACCTTGCCAGCACAACTTTTGCTTGTGAGTTAGAAGTGCTTTCTTGCCAGCAAATGTCTTCACAGCCTGGTTATAATATGGCCACACATGCAGTTTAGGCTTGTTTATGTACCCTTTAAAAAATACTATTCCAGGGGAAGGCAGGGGAAAGAAGAAGAAAAAAAGAATTAAACTAAACAAAATGGGCTATATAAATGCTTCTTGAAATACAGCTTCTGTGCTTTCTCTTTCTATCAGGCTATCAGAAAAGTATTTTAGTTGTTGAAGGCATTGCCCCTGAATATTTTAATGGTTTAAATTGCTAACAGTGATGTACTCTGGACACAGGAGGAAAAAAAAAACTTATTTGTATACTTGTTTATTGGGTATTTAAAAGCGTTAAAAACACTTCTTTATACTTAAGTGGATACTATAAAAAAAATCTTAGCATTGCTTTACACACTTAAATATTTTTAATATTTGTTTTAAATGTGTCATTGGAGATGTTGCTCTGCAGACACTATGAAGTCTTATTAAAATTTCATTATAGTACTTTGGAAGACTAAAGTTGGCAAGTATTAAATCATTTATTTGAAAAAAATATCATTTATCTGCTACCTCATGGAAATACTCTATAGTAGTTTCATCATATGTATTACCTAAACATTTACAAGTGGTAGATAACATAATATGTGATGACTCTTGGGGCTTTTTCCCCTCCACTGAGCAATCTGTTTCTTCTATAGTTGTTTGGTTTATTAAGGATTTAAGTGGCATAGCATGCATATTGGACTCAATGATCCTTGTGGGTCTTTTCCAACTCGGAATATTCTGTTACTCCTATATATATATATTCAGGGAGCAGCTTTAAAGAACACATTCAAAATAGTGAAGAATAATTCATGGGAGGCATGATCATCATCCTATATGAAATCTGTAATAAACCCCAATCTTATCTTCATTTTTAAATGCCACTCAAAATGAATTATTCTTTCTTTCTGCTGAAGACAATGGTCCTAGCACCATCTTCTAATCAAACAAAAGTTAAGTAGAGAACATGAGAGCTTAGTTCATGGTTTTGTCTTAATTGGCATTACTCTGTCTTTCTTTCCTTCTTGGCTATCTTTACTTTTGCAGGAGTTCACCATTTTGGCTGTAAGTAAAGTTCAGTGTCTGAACTAAATCACAGTGTACCTCCTAGCCCTGATGCACCTTCTGCTAGTCTCAGTCTTTTCACCTTTGTCCAAGAAGAACCCACAGGTCCTTTCAGCTTCTCTTTGTTTTGTCACCCACCCTCAGTTCCTTACTGGATGTTTTTTCCTGATATGTTTAGGATGTTTTCTTTGACTGACTCTGGGAAATGGTGGAGGAAACTTTCAATGTTGTTCTTTTTTTTTTTTCCTTTTCTTTTTTTTAATATATATTATATTTTTATTTAATCTGTGACAGTGATACTGTTACTGTGGCACTGGACATTCAGTAATAAGAATGCCATGTCATGTAAGCAAGTATTAAACTTCAGCTGCTTCTGTAATTTATACCTACTCCTTCCTCTTTTCCCTTGCTCTTATCCTTGGCCTAATGGATGCAGTTTTGATAATGTAGCGAGATTTTCTGTTGTGCTTGATCTAACCATGTGGTTGTGAGGTATGAGTAAAACATGGTTCTGTCAAGCACCATGGAACGTCACGCAGCTTTCTACAGCATGGCAAGCTGCTGAGGCTTAAGTCAGGATCACACATTTTTTAAATTAAAGCTGAAAACAGGGCTTTCAATCTTATGTGTTGAGATGATGTGGAGTATCGGGACTATAAAAAAAAAATCACAGAGGTTAATGAAGTCCAGTCAACAATACAAATTTATAACCAGAGAAAGAGAAAAGGTGGCACTGAGGATCTATTTATTCTTGATACAGGGAAAGAAAACAAATTCTAAAACAAAAAGTGGCATTTGTGTGATTAGCTATAAACAAGGCTAGATTGGCTGACAACATAATCAGCAGAAAGTACAGCTGTGAAAAGCTCAAGTTAATGTTATCCTGCTATGTGAAGTTGGTCTCAGTTTCTTTTTCCAGCATATCTTAAGTCCCTATATTGAACCCTCTCTTGAAGCCCTTTTGTCTTTGTTCAGTATCACAAAGTTTATCATGCATTTCCCAAGTTGCCCACCCGTTATCTGCATTGCAGACGTCTTTTCAACCCTCTCACAAGAAGCAAATCTTATGCTTTATTGACTTAGTATCTGTTTTGACTTGAATCTTCTACAGGCACCGAAGATTACAGATCCAAATTAAGTGGAGACTGCTTTGCCGATTTGGCTTGCCCTGAGAAATGTCGCTGTGAAGGGACCACAGTGGACTGCTCCAATCAGAAACTCAACAAAATTCCTGATCACATCCCCCAGTACACAGCAGAGTTGTAAGTTGAACCCATAAGAAAGGATTATTTACTTATGGAGAAACTAACTAAAACTGTCAAATATAAAACCACAGCTTCACTTTTTTTGAACACTAAACATTACAAGTAACCTCTGTGGTGCACTTCAAAGGACTAAATATTCATAAAAATTATTTATGCATTATTTCAATACCATGTAGCCTTAAAAACCCATGATAAATAAATAAGTTAACTATTCTATGTTTCTAGTTCTTCAGAACCTGAGCAACCCACTTGGATTTTTTGAAATGTAGTGGGGTTTATTTTACTTTTAACTACAGGAGAAAGTAGAGCATCCAGTAACCAGAGGGGTCTGTCTTAAAAGGTGCTACCTAGATGTTTAAACAGACAGAGCTGATTCTTGTTATGCAAAGCACACATTATGTTTGTCAGGCAGGAGACCAGAGGAAGATAAAGCAGACAAACAGAGCTGGGTTAAGAAGATGAGATAATAATAATATGAATAGAGATGGGCAGAGAAGAACTCCGAGATTATTACTTGCTTAATAAGTGCCATGTGGGAATGATTTGTAGGCATTGCAACTGAAGTAGTCTTCGAGGAGGGAGTGAAAGATAAAATTAAGACAGCTTTACAAGGCTTCTCGATGTGCAAAGAATAGTATAGAAGGGAATGCAGAGGTGGTTGAAGGATTGGCAGAAAGGTAGGTGAAAGTGGCTGTCTTTGCAGAGCACAGGTAGAAGGAAATAGCTGGTTTTCCTAGGAGATTCAGTTTAAAGAACAAGGCAAAATGTTGAGGGAAAAAAAAAGGGACTTTGATTTGATATAGTAAACCAGTATAGAGATGTGGAGACGAGTACTGTGATCATGTTGTCACCCACAGGGTTGAGATGAGCAACAGGATGGCACATCTCTTAAAAGAGCAGTCTACAACTGGCATCAAAGCAGCAGTATGGCAATGAGATATGAAATAATGAGACTATTGTTAAGTATTTGAATAACTGGACAGGAAAAGGGATTTAAAAGTGAAATATTTTTAAAACACAGATGGAGACTTTTGTCTGTCTCTAAGCTGGGAGAAGGAGTTGAACTTAGTGATGTTGTGTGCTGGTTTTGGCTGGGGTAGAGTTAATTTTCTTCACAGTGGATAGTATGGACTTATGATTTGGATTTGTGCTGAACACAGGGTTGATCATATAGAGATATTTTTGTTATTGCTGTGCAGGGCTTACACAGAGCCAAGGCCTTTTCTGCTTTTTGTACTGGGGAGGAAGCTGGGTGTTCCTGGGAGGTTGGGAGGAGGCAGAAGGGAGACAGGTGACCCAAACTGACCAAAGCGATATTCCAGATCATGTGACGTTGTGCTCAGGATATAAAGGGGAGGAAGAAGGAGGAAAGGGCAGACATTAGGAGTGATGGCGTTTGTCTTTGTGAAACACTGTTACACGTGAAGGAGTCCTGCTCTCCTGGGGATGGCTGAACACCCGCCTGCACATGGAGAGCAGTGAATTAATTTCTTGTTTTTCTTTGCTTGTGTGCACTGCTTTTGCTTTCCCTTTTAAACTGTCCTTATCTCTACCCATGAGTTTTCTAACTTTTACCCCTCTGGTTCTCTCCCCAGTCCTGATGGCGGGGGAGTGAGCGAGTGGCTGTGTTGAACATGGTGTCTTGCTGGGTTTAAACCACAACATATTCTTATTACAAATCTGAAAATTACAATCAGAGAAAAAATTTATACAGTCTTGGATGAAAGGAGGTAGATTTCAGTGGAGAAATACATTTTATGTTATCCAATATTTTGAGATAAAATTGTTTCAATTTAAGAATAAAAGCTGATGGAATAGGTAACAGGTTAAAGTGTGGGCGGAGATCATAAAGTAGTGGTTGTGTATAAATGATAGTTACTGAACCAAGAGATGAGAAATGGAGTTGTTGAAGTGATTAAGCATTCATTGCTTTGATTTTTAGGAGGAATCATGTTTAATTGCCTCTTGTCTGAAGAAATAATAATCTTAATTTAGCATTTTAATTGGTTTTTTCATAGTCATTTATTTACATGTGGAAGATAAACTGTCAGGTGTTCTCTTTCTATAATTATGGTTCCTACCTGTTAAATTCAGAAGGAACAATTAAATAATCAAGCCTCATCTACTCTATATCCTAAACACTCAAATTTCAGTCAATTTTTTTTTTTTGACTAAATGTTTGGTTACAGAATTTCTTTCAGAAAATATCCGGTCTTGTTTGAAGGTGTTAGTGGATTAAAAAATCCACCATTCCCCTGAGACTGTTACAGAAGCTAATTATTTCCTCTCACTTCTGTAAATTTTTTTTTAAATGGGAACTTTTAGTTTGAGATGTTTCCATCAGTTTCCATCACTGCTTCCTTTATATTTTTTGCCAGTAAAGACCCCTTTTCTTTCCAGCACTCTATTCAAGTAAGAGGGTGTTAAACTGTAACAAAGTCATTATTCAACCTTCTACTTGATAGGCTGTACGGATTGTTCTTCAAGCCATTTGACGTAATAAAAATTTCAACAGTCCTGCAAATATTATAGAGAGGATAGAGAAATTGCTTCTTCATTTTTTTTACTTCTGCTAAAAATCCATTTGCTCTAGCCAGATACACTCTTTTGGTATTTGCCTCACTGATGCAAAAGTTACAGCTCTTTCTCTTGTTTCCTCCTGTTATTCCTGGTCTTTGATGCGTTGTCTTTGTTGTTCGTCTTGGGACTTCCCAGTCGAGTTCTAGGACCATTCTTTAATTTCCAGTTCACAATATTTACTGGCATGTATGAGAATAGCAGCTAGTTAGCCTTCCTTTTTTTTTTACCCACAAAATATGATATAAAAATACTTGTTAGAGTCAAATTACATTGATGCTTCTAGAGGTGATGAGGAGAGCTAGACTAATTTCTGCAGGGTGATGTTTGAAGCTGAATCTCAGCTTGGAAATGAAGATGAAAAGTAAGGCAAAAAGGTGTCCAAAGGTAGGCAACAAAGATGGTGAAGGGCCTTTGGAGGAAGCCCTCTGAAGAGCAGCTGAGGTCACTCTGTTCATCCTGGAAAAGAGCAGACTGAGGAGAGACCTCACTGCAGTTACAACTTCCTCGTGAGGGCGAGAGGAGGGGCAGGCACTGATCTCTTCTCTCTGGTGACCAGTGACAGGGCCAGGAGCTGGACCAAATGATCCTTGTGGGTCTCTTCCAACTCTGCATAGTCTTTGATTCTCTAAAAAAAGTGTCCATTTTGTAGATTGCAACAGTAATAATATCACAGGGAAAAAAACCCTATTTCTTCAAAGTAGTTGTTTCTTTCAAAAAAAAATCTGAAAATATTAATGTAGTTCAAGGCAGATACTTAATTTTAAAAGTTAAAAAAATTATAACTAAACCAACTAACTTCTGTTCTAACTTCCCATTTTGTTGCTTGCTCACAGTCTTCCAGAAAAACTGTGAAAGATCTGTCTAATCTGCCAGTAAACTATTTGATATAAAGTACAAGCCTATAATTGCACCCCAGAAATAAAATATTTTTCAAGTAGCTTTCTAATATATAGGAAAATTTAGGAAGCATTTCGGAAATCTTTTAAACCAAAGTCCTCAGGAGAAATGCTAAATAAAAAATAATTTCAGTCTTATATGTTGAATTTTTAAAATGATTGTACAATAGATGATAACCTAACAAGGTAATTTTGGAAAGCATGAATATCACTGCAGTATATTGCCTTCCAGGATGGTTCAGCTATTGTTCAAAAACATGCAATATCTTAGCCATTGTGTTACTACAACAGGACAAAACATCAAATAATCCAGACAAACAGAATGTATAGACATCATCATCATCAAATGCTTCTGTTTACTTTTTTATTTTGAAAATTGTATTTCAGTACTTTTCTTTGAATGAACCAGATAAAAGTAATTTCAAGATCATTTTCTTGCTCTAGTGATTGACAAGTAACAACTACAGTTGCTGTCTTTACCAGTGAAGGCACTCGGCTCAAAAAATAATATTAAGATCCGGAATGGAGATCCCATCACATCTGTAAACTTTCCAGTCATCTCTAATAATTTTGATTCCATTGTGTGTGGACTAATTTGAATAAAATAAATACAATTCAAATAAAAATTAAAATTCTACATATGAAATTAAATAGAACTATTTAGCACCAGAAATACAAGATTGAGGAAAAACCAGCAAGTAGGTCAAGATAAAAGGATGTGGTTATCATACATATTAAAGATGAATGAGTGCTATTGGGCACTAATGCAAATTTCATTTCAGGATATATGTATAAGAATGTAGCTTGTAAATTATATTAAATAATTATTGTACTGTACCTAGCAGTAGTAAGTATCAGCTGGAATACTGTGTTAAAGACTTCACTTTTCAGGATGGATATAATTGCTCGGGAAAAAATTTAAGGAGAACAAGAATTGTAGAAAAGAAGACTGGAAAGGTTGAAGGCATTTGTGTGAAAGAAACTTGAAGGACAGACAAAGTAAATTACTTTTAATAGGTAGAAGATTGTTGCAAAGAATAAATTATCAAATTGTTTACCTTTTTCAGTGGGGTTAGAAATATTTGCAGTAGAGCAGGTATTATTCGAATCAGTAAATGTTTTCATTATCAAGTCATTGACAAGTGTTTGAAGAGGTCAGCATTTATAGAATGGTCACTGCTTCTGTTGTTGATAGAGAGGGTAAAGAAAAGGGTGTTTAGAATGAAGAAGTAATTTTATTAATTGACAATGTGTAAGAATATTTTATGTGGTCCCACTAAAAACCACATTAAGTCATTTAGCTGATTTTTAGAGGTGACAGCATCTTCTGAAATTTGTGTTCCTTGTAATTTGGTGTGGTATACGAATGTTTTGTGTATATCCAAAAAACTTCTGTCTTCTTTCAGTTTGGTTCCATGTTGAAACTGTTGTACAACCATACCTTCAGATTTACAACTTTAATTTCCCTTCTGGCTATCAATGAGAATGAACGGGAGGAAAGGATGAACAGGCAGCTTTCTTTAATTTTCTAGGGTTTTTTAAAACTTGTCTTGCAATAAGACAATTCTGAAAAGCATTCTGGGATGAGAATTATGCTGAATTCCATTTCACAGTGATCTTGTCAGTCATATTTTCTCCTTCCTGTTAAAATTTCTAAAGAAAACTGGGCAGACTCCCTTAATAATATGGCTCCATTAGAGCATATAAAGGATCTAAGACTCTTAATTTCCATTTTCTTTCAAGAGAGGAAATAGGGAGTGCTGGGTCAATGCAGGTAATTTTTGAAATATAGATGGTCCCCTAACCTAGCTGCTGTTAAACGTATACTGTACTGTAAGCCTTGATACCTGTGCAGGAAAGAGAAGTGCCCAGCTAGTATTTGTTGCTCATTGCATACCTTCTTACAGTGCTACAAGTCAGCATTTAATGCTGTCTTAAGCAATATATGTGTGCCAGCTGTAGTGGTATGAAGATAAATCATGGTGAGAGAAGTGTTTTTAAATTCATGAGGAGACCTACGTGGTGGGTTTCATTCCGTATTCAAAAGAAGAGTAATTATTTCATTCTTGTAAATAGTGTTCTGTGAGTACCTCCAGATGTCTGGCAGACTTCACCTGATATTTTTTAAAGAACAAAAGACTAATCTTCAGTGGTTTATATGTCCTTCTTAAAGACTTTTATTTATAAGTTGCCATGGAATCCTTCCTTAGTTACATTTTTGTTTGAAAAATTAAAAACATATCTTATATTCCTTTTCAGTTTCAGCTGTACAAAATTTTGTGATCAGGTTTTGAAAATGTCATTTGTACACCTAAGTTTAACTAATGAGGATGTTCATTCACAGGAATTATCAAAATAAGAAATGTCACTATATAACGAATTTTTCTTCAGCTCCCAGTTAAACATCAGCTTTTCAGAGAAACGAGACTGAAAAGTTCACTTAATGTGGAACATTCTGTGCCTATGCCTGAATAATTTTTTTTCTGAAATTGATGTAATTTCTTTTAGGCGACTAAATAACAACGAATTTTCAGTCCTGGAAGCTACTGGAATCTTTAAGAAACTTCCTCAGCTGCGTAAAATGTAAGTGCAACTTCAATGACCTTATCTATTCAGATAGTGTATTAGCTCCTTGCTGTGTCTCTCCACCTTTCTTAGTTCTAATCTACAAAACATTCAGTATATTCTAATCGAAAATCAAGAATGGGTTTAAATTAATCCCTGAGGTAGGTCAGAGTTGGCAGCTCTTCTCTGTGGGGCTTGGCGCTGCCAGCAACCACTTCTCATGGTGTGTAGCTCCAGCACCTTCGTGGCAGCGTCCAGCCAGCTGGTCTGTTACACAGCCACAGCAGGGAACTCACAGTATAAGCTGCTTAGAAAAGATTCCAGTAATCTTTTGTAACTTCCTGTATTACTGTCTAACCAGAAAATTTTGCCTCTTTCAGCACATTAAGGACATGCCGTTGATTCTGTGCTTCATTAAACTGTCATTAGGTGAGGGGAATATCAAAATTAAAATGACCGAGAAAAAGTGGTTTGACAGGTCATCCCTGTAAGTCCATGTTAACAGTTAATGTTCTAAGAGGAGTTTATAATCTTACCAGTTGCAGTTGTTGCTAAAAATAAGACTATGAAAAGCTTTTCTTTAGCTTGTGTAAAAGATGTATTTGAGGGTAGATCATATAGTGAGACTTTGTGACTCTGTGCTCAATCGTTTCAGGATTAAATCCAAACATAAACAGTAAGTGAAGAAAAATGCAAGTAAAAATAGATTAGTAGTCACCAAGTGACTACCATTTGTAAGACATCAGTCTAAATTATTAGTGATCAAAATCTTAAGGGAGCAATAGTATTGCTTCAACTATTATTAGCCTTAGCCAGATCCTTGCTGGCATGATCACAATTAGTTAAATATTTATTACTGATTTTTCAGATAAAAAGATTTAAAAAATCCCAGCAATGTAAAATGAACTTGCCTTTGACCTCTCCACTCGAGTACGCCTTGCCACTTTGAACTGGGCTGTGATACTTAGAAAAAGGAATGTAGGAATGTCTAGCACAACAGTATTCTGGTGCTATACAGTAGATACCCTGTTTTCTTCAATCTTCAAGAATCTCAGATTAGAACTTTTTACAACTACAGTGTATTTTGGAAATATCAAGTATGAATACAAAGCATCAGTGGACAAGGAAAGGGCTATAGATATCATTTATCAGGACTTCTGGAAAGCCTTTGACATGGTCCCCCCCAACATCCTTTTCTCTAAATTGAAGAGAGAAGGATTTGATGGGTGGGCTTACATGGATAAGAAATTGTTTGGACAGCAGCATCCAGAGAGTAATGATCTGTGGCTCAGAGTCCCAACAGACATCAGTGACAAATGGTGTCCCTGAAGGATCTGCATTTAATGTCCTAATCAATGACATAGACAAAGTGATCGAGTGCACCCTCAGCAAATTTACAGATGACACCAAGCTGAATGGTGCTGTTGCTGCACCTGAAGGATGGTATGCCATCCAGAGGGACCTGGACAAAGTCCAGGGACAAGTGAGTCCTGGGAATCTCATGATGTGCAATAGACCAAGTGCAAGGTGTTGCACCTGGGTCCCGGAAACCCCAAATATCAGTATGGGCTCAGAGATGAACAGAAGAGACTTGGGGTATTGGTTGACAAAAGGTCACCATGACCAGGCAATGTGTGCTTGCAGTCCAGAAAGCCAAATTTGTTCTGGGCTGCATCCAAAGAAGTGTGGGCACCAGAGCAAGGGAGGGGATTCTATCCCTCTACTCCACTCTGGTGAGCTGCATCCAGCTCTGAGGTCCACAGCACAGAAATGACATTGACCTGTTGGAGCAAGTCCACAGGAGGCCACCAAAATTATTAGAGGAATGGAGAGCACATCTCCTACAAGGAAAGGCTGAGAGATTTGGGATTGGTCAGCCTGGAAAAGAGAGGGCTTCAGAGTGACCCAATTGTGGCCTTCCAGTACGCAAAGGGAGCCTACAAGAAAGATGGAGAGAGACTTTTTGCAGGGGCATGACAGAACAAGGAGAAGTGAGTTTAAACTGAAAGAGAGTAGGTTTAGATTAGATATCAGAAAGAAATTCTCTACTGTGAGGGTAATGAGACACTGGAAAAAGTTGCCCAAAGAAGCTGTGGATGCCCCATCCCTGGAAGTATTGAGGCCCAGCTTGGATGAGTCTCTGAGCAGCCTGATATAGTGAAAGTTGTCTCTGCCTACAGCAGACTGATTGGAACTAGATAATATTTAAGATCTTTTCCAACCCCAGACATTCTATGATTACAGGATTCTAGAAAATAAATAAAACGCTTCATGCGTCATACGTGCACATGCATACACAGACATTTATATGTGTCAGATCTTCATAGTTAACAATATTTCTTTTAAGTTGAGGAGGTGTCCAAGACAAAAGAAAAAGAGTATGAATAATTATCAGTCTTGGTGTATCTGTCTGTTGGAACTCCCAAATGCTTTAAAATCTGGTCAATTGAAAAGGGAAAAAATTTTAAAAAGATAAATTAAAATTAACTATTTTAATAATACTGCTCTGTAACTTCCTAATAAAGTTATCAGTTGTTACAACATTCTTTCATTGAGAGAATAATACAGTGACTGCTTAAGCATCACTGGAAAGCAGTGAAGTTCTATTGTTTCAGAGACACCAATATGAGTGAATTCTATATTTTTGTGAAGCTCATATTTCTTTTGGAGGTTCAAAATAGGTGCAAAGATCTTTCTGCACAGATGACACTGAAAAATTGAGGCCTAAATGTTTCATTGATTTGATGCTTCATCAGTAATAAAGCATGTGTATGCACTGCAACATTGATTAGCTATGCAACATTAATCTTTAAAATATCTATGTGAAATGGGTGAAGTAGAATCTATGTTACAGCAAGAACAAAAAAGATTTTAGGAAACTAAGGGCTTGACATGGACAAGCCATCTGAGATTAGAAATAATTAGTTTCTTGCTTCCAGTCTTCCGCAGCACCTTGCAGATTGAACAGCTCCAGTGTGAAACTAAAGGAAAACGGTGACTGTGGATGTTGTGTACTTAGACTTTAGCTAAGCCTTTGACACCATTTCCCACAGCATTCTCTGGGATAAACTGGCTGTTCATGGCTTGGACAGATGTATACCTCACTGGGTAAAAGAATGGCTGGATGGTTGGGCCCAGAGGGTGGTGAATGAAGTTAAATCCAGTCAGCAGACAGTTACAAGTGGTGTTCCCTAGGGCTGAATATTGGGGCCAGTTGTGTTTAATACCTGTATTGATGATCTGGATGAGAGGATTAAATTCACTCTCTGCCAGTTTGCAGATGATGCCATGTTGGGCAGGAATGTTGGTCTGCTGGAGGGCAGGAAAGCTCTGCAGAGGGATCTGGACTGGCTGGATAGATAAGCCAAGGCCAACGGTAGGAGATTCAGCAAGTCCACGTGCCAGGTCTTGCACTGTCACAACATCCCCATGCAGTGCTGCAGTCTTGGGGATGAGTAGCTGGAAAGCTGCCCAGCAGAAAAGGACCTGGGGGTGCTGATCGACAGCCAGGTGAACGTGAACCAACGTGTGCCCAGGTGGCCAAGAAGACAAATGGCACCTGGCCTGTATCAGCAGTAGTGTGGCCAGCAGGACCAGGGCAGTGATTGTCCTTCAGTGCTTGGCACTGGTGGCAGTGATTGTCCCTCAGTGCTTGGCACTGGTAAGGCCACATCTTGAGTACTTCATTCACTTTTCAATCCCTCTATACCAAAAAGACATTGAGATGCTGGAAAGAGTCCAGAGAAGGGTAACAAAGCTGCTGGATAATATGGAGCCCAAGTGAGATGAGGAGCAGCTTAGGAAATGGGTTGTTTTGCCTGGAGAAATGGAAGCTCAGTGGGGACCTTTCACTCTTTACAACTATCTGAAAGGAGGTTGTAGTGAGGTGGGGGTTGTCCTTTTCTCCCAGGTGACAAATGACAAGATGAGAGGAAATGATATTGAATTGCAACAGAGGAGATTTAGTTTGGTTTCTCCATGGAAAGGGCTGTCAAGCAGTGGAACAGGACACCCAGGGAAGTGGTGGACTTGCCATCCCTGGAGGAATTTAAAAGATTTAAGGATACGTTTTTGTAATGGACTTGGCAGTGCTGGATTAAATGCTTGGACTTGATGATATTAAAGGTCCTATCCAACCTAACTGATTCCATGATGGTATCCTTCCTCATGGGCAAGTTGTAGGTTACATTTCAGCTAGGTTATAGAGGGTAGTCAGCACTAAAGATTAAGCCACAACCTCTTGCATTTTTTTCTAACAAATAGTATCTTTCTTGTTTTGAATTATTTAAACACTGTTCTAGAAATTGCATCAAATAATGTTTGATTTTCTTCCCAATACCATTAATTCCATCAAATAGTCTTTAGCTTTACTTCCATTCACTTCGTCTCAGAGTTTTTAAGACCTTTTTAAAAATCACTAGTGTATTATAACACTGTTTAATGTGTAGCTATGTACTTCTGTAATATGTGTAAATAATGATATGAAACAAAACAAAAGGAGACTAACATGAAAATATCTAAGAAAATGTGTGCTGTTGCTTATGTATGCTTTTGTGTATATATAGTACAGATACTATGCATTTGGGATGTAATTTCCATATTTCAACTAATATCATAAACACTAAATATTTTGGCAGTATTTTAGGTAATTTTCCCCACATTTTGATCCACTTTGCATGTAAATTGCAGATAAATGAACTATCTTGCTTATAAACCCTCCTTTCTAACTAATGTCATAAATTATTAACATTTAATGTACTGTTTACATTCTCACATTTTCTTTACATATGTTGCTGTTTATACTGTTTTCCTGTATTTGTCTATTGAGCTAAAATAAATCAGAGAGGTTAATTGTGCTGAACTCATACAGTATAATTTTGTTATTAAATTCATCTGAAAATGCTACAAAGGCTGGAGACCTGAAAAATATAGCTATTGATAAGATTCAAAATTAGGAAAATATGTTCTTGTGTAACTGCAGCGTGGATTGGGTAATTGCCATTATGTAAAAACATCTTCCAAAGATTACTTTAAAAATCATTGCTTCTTTAATTAGAAGGGCATTCAATTTTTTTTTTACTGGTTTGAAGTTGAATGATGTATTTCTATTTTGTGCTTTTACGCAATAACTTGACTGTTGCATCAAGATTGCATTTGATGATCGTGGAGGTCTTTTCCAGCCTTGGTGGAAAACTAAGATTCTAAGTCTGTCTTGAAATTTATGCAGTCTGCAGCATTTAACAGTTAATTTAGGATATTTATAAAAGAAAATCTCCTTAGTTCTTCTCTGTTTCTTTTAATGTGTATTAGAAACCTGAGCAATAACAAGATTACAGATATAGAAGAAGGAGCATTTGACGGAGCCTCTGGTGTGAATGAACTATTGCTCACAAGCAACCGCTTGGAAAGTGTTCAACACAAAATGTTCAAAGGACTAGAAAGTCTCAAAACACTGTAAGTATATTTATTTTGGTGGTTTTAGTCATCTTTTCTCACAGATACTTTTGAGAATATTATTGTATCTTTCTTAAAAAATATTTTAGTTTTTGTTCCTATTTTACAAGAAGCTATACATTGTGTTAATTTATTAATTATGGGTATAATGAGTCCTCTAAAGCAATGAAGCAGTTGAGAATGGGTAAACATCCAACTTCAGAAATGGAAATGGGAATAATCATCAAAGTAACAGAATTTTGCACGGGAATGACGCATTTTACATAATGGAGTCTGATTCATTTCAGCTCAACCATTACTGGGAATTTTGCTGGAGGAAAAAATTGTTCTGGTATGTATTGAAATGTGGGAAATGATTCTTTCCTAAGTAATTTTTTTGTCATTTCAACAGAGAAGGCAAGATTAAAAGCACTATAGCTTGTACTCATTTCATTCTTTCCATGAAGCAGTTTAGTTCTTTCCACTCAAAAAAGATGTTTATACAATCTGCAGCATCTTGGCCTTCTTCAGAGAGCCTGTCCTCCTGATCTGCAGGCCAGAGCCAAGATTAAATGGTCTCTGGGGTTTCAGCTGTCCACAGACATTAGGTATTTTAAATAAATCATGTCTACAATTTCTAACCTTGCAGTTAGAGCTGTTAAAATTGTTTAAAGCAGCTAGTCCTAGAAAAGGGCATGGGGGAAAATTACCATCTTTTGGTGGACAGAGAGGAGAACAACAGACTTCAAAGCTCTTAAGTTTTATAGAAATTTGAGAGATTTTAGAATAGCTTAGGATTGTGAAATTTGTACTGTCTTAGAGTCATGCTGAGGAGGAGTAAGGGTAGCCTGATTTCATTTGAATGAAATGCTTCTGAATGCAGTAGAAGTGGTTTCTGGAATTTGTCGTAAGAAAAATGAAGTGAAAAGAGCCTGAAGAGGAGGTCAGCTGGTACAAGCCTCTGCTCTATATAAATAGTAGTTCTGGAGTCATCAGCCTTGGAAACATGAAGAGAGGCCTGCTGTGTTTCTCTGGTTTGGGGAATTTCAATCAATTTCATTTCTTGTCAATTAAAAATTCATGATTACTGTTTCTCGTATTGAAAGAACAAGTGAAAAACACGAACACTTAGGGGAAACTGGAGTAGGTTGCCAAAGAGGTTGTGGGGTCTCGTCTGGAGATACTCAGAAGCTACCTGGGCACAATCCTGAGTAACTCTCCGGGGAGCCCTGCTTGAGCAGGGAGGTTGGACCAGATGACCTCCAGTGGTCCTTTCCAACATTACCCATTCTGTGATTCTGTGAAACATACCTTGCTTCTGTGAAACCTACCCTCCTTTCTGTCTTCCAGCCTGCTCCACACACACTGCACTCAGTCTCTTCAGTGAGGTGGCAGGCAGCACAGGGGTGACTGCACTGGTGGTCCCTTCACTGGCAGCAGCCCCTTTGGAGTCATACCTCTTGGTCCTCACTCCAGCAGCCACTTCAGCCCTGGTCCTTGCCCAGGCTAAGATGAAAAATGCTGATCCTTCTTTTTCAGGATGCTGAGGAGCAACAGGGTGAGCTGTGTGGGAAACGACAGCTTCACAGGGCTGAGCTCTGTCCGCCTGCTCTCGCTGTATGACAACCAGATCACCACCGTGGCACCCGGCTCCTTCGACACTCTGCATTCGCTCTCTACGCTGTAAGTCACATTCATCTTTTACCATAACCATATTTAAATCTCTGACCTTTGAGTGGCATTTCCCTTAATATTTCACAGCACATGGTCAAGTTCAGGGATAAAAAGATTTCATAGAGGCAGTTTTGCGAAATTTTATTTTCTGGACCATCTTGGGCACATGAAGAGTATGTTTTCATGGTGCCCTTTGATACAGTGTTAGACTGATTTCCAGAAGTGTCTGAGAAGGCAGGAAAAGCATCCTGTTCACTCCCCTCGTGGAAGCCCACTGATCTAAACCAGGGTAGAAAGACACATTTTTGGTAGACAGCACACAATCACAGCTGATTAGATTACCATGTTGTCTGTCCTTCTGCCCTGTGCCACTCAGTTACTAGCTTAAATTTCTTTGGCCTGCTGAGAATCTTAATTCATATGTGTTTAATAATGAAGCTTCAGTCTCATTTTCTATTAAAAAAAAGCATCTTTTTTTTATTTAAATGTGATGTAATTTAAGGGAAGTGAAAAGAGTAAGCAAAGCTGACACTCAGTTTCATGAAGAAATGCTGATTGTAGGTAGCATCATTCAGGAAAGTACTTAATCCCCTTTTTATGTGAAAAGTGACACTTTGCACCCAGTTACTAATTTTGCATATTAAGGATGACATGTTTATAAATAATGGAATTGTTGATAGGTTTGTGGTGAAATAAGGAGATGCCAAAAGTACTGAGGCTTTTAGAAGTAAATTCATTTTTGTAACTGGCATGTAATCAACTTAGCTGTCACTTCAGATAGGAAACTTATTCTCTGGAGCAAATAAAAGATGGAAATCTTGAGACGATAAATTAATGGAATAGCTGTTGTCAGGTTAAAGCTAATAATGTAAAGTAATCAGCCTCCATCTCTATATGAAATTATTGCATTATTAGTACAGAGTGGCTTGACATGAAGTCAGGTATTTGACAGTTTTAAATTATTTCTGAACAAGTTGTATCAAGATTCACCACACAGAGCTTAAATTACACCTTTCACCTATGGTTTACATGCAGTATTGTTTGAAGAACAGTGTTTCAGGTATGCTTTTTTTGAAAATAGAAATAGAATCCTTAGGATGAAAGGGTGATGTCATCTGAGATAAACTTTCCTGTGGTTCTCAGAAACCTCTTGGCCAATCCCTTCAACTGCAACTGCCATCTCGCATGGCTTGGAGACTGGCTAAGGAAGAAACGCATTGTGACGGGGAACCCTCGCTGCCAAAAACCCTACTTCCTCAAAGAGATTCCTATCCAGGATGTGGCAATTCAGGATTTTACGTGTGATGATGGTAAGGAAATTAATATTTGAACCTTTTATAATTTGAGCTTTCATATAGATAGCTGCATGACTCCCATAGATCCCAAAGTATTGCACTTCAAAGGCCTTCATGCTCAGTTTCTATGTCAGTTTAAAAATTTTCCACCCATTTTCGGATGATCAGCAAGCACAGGCTGTTGTATGCCTTCAAAAGTTTTTCTTGCCCATGTTCAGTACTGTAATTAATAATTTAGAAATAGTATAAAAAAATTGATGAAATGTTATAGTACAGATGAGAATATTTTCAAACACCAGTACTTGAATCAAGCACACTTTCAGGTTACTTGATCAAATAACATGACATCTTATAGCTTGTGGCTTCATTAACTCTTAATTAAAAGAAATGCTGCTATCTTGCATCTCTCACATTTACTTCCATTTACTGCGTTATTGGTTTGTCAATTTTCAAGGCTGTAACTTTTTTCAAAGACACTCTTTTTAATACTTTGTTAATTTTATTGTCTTTCATTTCAGGATTTATTCTTTCTTTAATGATTTTTTTTTCCATATAATAGCATTCTTACCTAGTAAAACAGCCTTTTACTAAGTAAAGCATCACCTGAAATGTAAATTCTTGGACTGATGGTTTACATAGATGATGTAATTTTTTTCCCTACCTTGAGATATCATAATGCAGAAATATCATTGGCTTAAAGAAAATCCAGGTGGGCTATTATTGCTAATACTGAAGTGACATTTATTAGCAATCTTAGAATCTGTTTGTTTTTATTAACCAGGAAATGATGACAATAGCTGCTCTCCCCTGGCCCGCTGCCCTGCAGAATGTACTTGTCTGGACACAGTAGTTCGCTGCAGCAACAAAGGTCTAAAAGCTTTGCCTAAAGGCATCCCAAAAGATGTAACTGAACTGTAAGTGGCACGCTTTTTTTCCCTTTTATGAAAATTATTGTCAGGTTCTTACTGTCAGGGTCAAGAATGAGGGGAAAAGAAAATGAAGAATTGAATTTAGTAGATGAGTTGAAATTTGTTAATCTACTGCTTTATAAAGACTTCCACATTATCTTGAAAAACTTGAGGTTAAGTTTGAATTAGCAATGCTTTGTAAGTCCCAAACCACTCTTAAGAACTATCTGTTACTGAAAAGCTTTAAAATTATATGTATATAAAATTGTAATCAGTCTCAAAATTTATATCCCCAGAACTGAAGCATTGTATAACTGTATGTAGATGATATGTTACTATGGGTTAAATTAGGGGCAGCAGTGAATCTGATTAAACTCTGGTAACTGGTTAGGAAGGAATGAAGTTCAATTACATGAGAAAGCAAAAAGAAAACAATAATATGAGTATGTTCTCATAATGAGCATGTTTATTATACCTCTAAATCAATACTTTTTACGTCTAAATCAAGCACCTTAATCCTCTAAATCAATGGCCTTCATCTCTGTCGGGGAGTTAAAAACACCTGGACAATGGCTTTACGGTACTAAGGGAGTGGACTGGGAAAGGTGCTCTACTGGGTTTGTTGCATGTTAATAAGAAGGTCTTGTGAGTAAAGTGGCATCTGGTGTCTCTGTTGGCCACAGTTGTCTTAAAGCAGTCGAGTTTAAAATCTCCGTTGACAGGAGGAAAAGTGCCAGCAAAACTTCAACTCTGGATATGAGGAGAGCAGACTTCAGGCTGCTCAGGGAACTAGTAAGATCTCCATGGGAAATGCTTTGGAAGGTACTGAGATACATCAGTGCTGGTCACTTGACACTTTACCGTGCCTTGTTATACCTCCCCAGCTGGGGGAGAGTTCTTAGAGTCTTTACCAGAAGTTTAAGAGACGAATGGGACTTTCAGCCTTCTGTGCTTTCAGATAGTTGTTTATTCAGTCTTATCAGAGAAATAGAGTCACAGACGTGACCCAGACACAACACAAAGCAGAGAATGCCAGAGAAAAGCCAAAATTATCAAGATTACACAGACTTTTAAAGGTAAATCACCCAATGAAAACATAAAATGAAAGATATTTTTACTTTTCCACCAATGTTCAATAAATCACTTTGTCACGTAGACAGGAACTGCGGAATTCTTTGTCCAATCATCTTAAACTACTTCTACTGCAGAATATGGAGTAACAGAAGAAGAAAGAAGAAGGTCTGGAGAACAACAACTATCCTCCATTTTGAAGTTTTTGCTTTTTATTTATTTACTATATTAACAAACCCAAAGACTCTAGATTTTTCACCCTGTGACAATCTTACATAATATTCAATCACCTAGTTCACACCCATGTAGATTCTAGTTCTTCCCAGAGGGTTGGCAGTTTTCTCCATGGACGAAGGTCAAAGGCAGTGCTGTCCAGGGGGACAGGCAGAGAAATATTCTCTGCACTCTGGATTCCAACAGTCATTTTTCAAGTATCACCTGTTAAGAGCTAAAAAGCAAGCAATTTGAAAATGTCAGAAGTCAAGCAGGTGAGGCAGAAGGCCAGCTTGGCTAAGCAGGGATCTTCTGGAGCTAAGGCAAAAAATGTACATCCAGTGGAAACAAGGTTGGGTGACATGAGAGGAGTACAGAGGTGCTGCCCGTCAGTGTAGGAAGAAAATTGGCCCAATTAGAGTTGAAGCTGACCAGTACTGCTGGGGACAATAGACAGAGCTTTTTAAAATATCTTAATGGCAAAAGCCAGTCCAGAAATAACACTGGTCCATTTTTGGATGAATATGGTCACCTCACAAACAGGGACATAGACAAAGCAGAGATGTTTAATGTTTTCTTCACTTTGGTTTTCAATACCAGTGTTCGGCTCTGAAGGTCCCAATGCCCTGAGCTGGAGGACGATGACTGTGAGAATGATTAACTCCCATCCAACCCCAACTTGCAAAGGATTTGCTGCTCCTGCTGGCCCTCTCTAAGTCTATGGGGCCTGATGAAATTCAACCAAAAGTACTCAAAGAGATGACTGATGTCATTGCAAGGCCTCTCTCACTGATTTCTGTATGTTCTTGGAAATCTGGAGAGATCCCAGTCAACTGGAAGCTGGAAAATGTCCTAATTTTTGAGAAGGGAAAGAGGGTTGACCCTGCTAACTACAAACCAGTCAGTTTAACTTCAGCATGAAGTAAAATTATGGCAAAGAAAGTTTCTTTTTCAGAGGGTGGTCAGACACTGGTACAGGCTCCCCAGAGAAGTGGTCACAGCACCAAGTCTACCAGAGTCCAGGAAGAGTTTGGAAAATGCTCTCAGGCACATGGTGTTACTCTAGGAGCTGTCCTGTGCAGGGCCAGGAGTTGGATTCAATCCAACTGAAAAAAGTTGTGCACTGGAAAAAGCGTAACCAGCAGGTCAAAGGAGGCGATCCTCCTTCCCTATTCAATCCTTGTGAGGCCACTTCCAGAGTATTGTGTTCAGTTCTGGTCTCCACAGTTCAAGAAAGACAAGGAGTTACTGGAGAGGGTCCAGTGGAGGCCAAAAAGATGATTCGGGGCTGAGAATCTCTCCTATGAAGAGGGACTGTGCGAGCTGGGCCTGGTTAGTCTGGAGAAGACTGAGGGGATCCCATCAATACATACAAATATCTCAAAGGCTGGTGTCAACAGGATGGTGCCAGACTCTTCCATGCTGCCCAGCAACAGGACAAGGTGTAATGGCCATAAGCTAAGCCACAAGAAGCTCAACATGAGGAAGAACTTCTTTACATTGAGGGTGTTAGACCACTGGAAAGGCTGCCCAGGGAAGTTGTGGTCTCCTCTCTGGACATTCAAAACCCAGCTGGATTTGTTCCTGTGTCACCTGCTCTAGGTGACCCTGTCTTGGCAGGGGGGTTGGACAGGATGATCGCCAGAGGTCCTTTCCAATCCTACTGATTCTGCAATTTTGTGACACTTCCAACTCAGGATATTCTATGATGCAGAGATTATGATAGTTTTGTGATATTTCAGAAATACTGGTTTTAATAGAATGTCTTCCTTTTCACATAGGCAGTTTTTTAAAATTTGAGATATTTTATTAATCTATTGATCCATTTTTTCTATGAGAAAAAATTGTTAAGATTGCATTTTATGAAAGATTGAATATGCAGGGGGACAGTAACATAGATATAAAAAAGAGCTTGCTACCTCATGTATTGTTTGAAGATATTAACTGAATAAGCTACTCATAAGACTAAATGAGCAAATATTTATTCATTATGAAAGGGAAAATATGAACCTAAAAATTGAAATATTAATTTGTTTTGATTCTTGATCAGATAGGTCACAATACTGAAAAAAATAGAAATCATTTACAAGAAAAAATGTTGGTTTTTGTTACATATGGCAAGTATTTAATAATGTTTCAGAATGCATGGTCAATGTAGTGCTTTTCCAGAAAACAGCATAACTACATTTCGTAAGTCACTAAAAAATTTTACTGTTTTACAGTTTGTTATTATATAGAAGATTCTGAGGTGTCTACCATTAATCTGGTGCTTAATAACATCCAAAAGTCTTTAACCATTAAAAAATTGAAATTATTAAGAACTCAAATTAGCACACAGGTATATAAACCTATAATGTCATTAGGTTTTGGGTATGGTGTTTTGGGTTTTTTTCCTCAAAGAGAACATGACTTTCTTGAACGTAGTCTGGTATAAACACAATTTGGCAATATAAGGTCATCAACACAATGTAAAACAAAGCAGCTAAAGAGAGATACTTTTGGAATTGCAAGTGGAACGCTGTGACTGAAAATTCATTTCTGTACAATTTTGTATGCTTTAATTGGTGTCTAAGCATGCAATTTAGCATATTTTTCAAAAGGATAATGGAGGTGGTTCCTGTTAACAGTTGCATACTGATTGATTCTTCTTGCTCATTGACATGCATGGGTCTTCTAAGATGTACTCTTCATGTATTTTAAAAAATATCTTAATAGTTGCTTCGTTTGAACAAGGAGGAATTTTTATCAGACAAGCGGATACTTGTAGTACTTCAGTTCTAATGAAGCTTAATAATATAACCTAATTTATCTGTTGATAAAAGAATTTCCTCAGAATAGTTACTTCTTCAAAAATTGTAAAAGTTGGTTTGGTTTTCTTAATAATTAATTATATGAACCCATGCTCTATTCATCACCATTAACATAGTGTAAGTATAAAGCTTGTTGAGACACATTTTGGATTTGGCAAGCAGCCCTAGAAAGGCATGGTCCAAGGAAAATAAAAAGGAAGAAAGAAAGAAAGACAGCCTTTTGATTAGATGTAGATGGTTGTCTTGTGAAGTTTAACTGTTTCACCTCATCCATTTAGTCAAGACAAAAGTTTCTGAAGATGCTACAGCATACATAAAGACATTAAGCCCAAAATAAAATTAAAAATGTCTCTATCAAAAGACTGCTCTTAGCTCAAGCTTGTTGCAAGTATTTGGAGAGCAAAAATACCTTCTTTGTGTAGGGATAATGAGGGTGTAGTTTCCACTTGGGTTCCAGGAAACATAAGTAATACCACCATCAGCAAAGTCATTTGCACCAGCTGAGAAACTAAAGACCTTTAATCTTCCTGCCACTATCTGCTTCATTTCAAACCATCAGGTAAATTCAGCACTTCTTTTCATCTCTAAACTACTTGCCCTGGTTACACGAAGAACCTCTCCACTTGTACTTCGTTATGTCTGGCTGCACACTAGAAGCTTTTTAGGCAAGGCTTGTTACCTTCCTCCGCATGTAACGCAGGTGCTGGTACAGTTTGATGGCTCTGTACCCATTAACTCTAAGGATGAGAAGGTCTCTTATTGAGAATTATGAGCATGGCAGAAGAGTGAGCA
The DNA here is from genome assembly GCA_013397815.1 of Aleadryas rufinucha. Lineage (NCBI taxonomy): Eukaryota > Metazoa > Chordata > Aves > Passeriformes > Aleadryas > Aleadryas rufinucha. The sequence goes on along the minus strand of VZTH01013637.1, from coordinate 96,143 downwards.
ATATAATACAGGAGCTGTGAACCTATCGAGAGGGGAAAAAATTCCAACTTTTTTAGTGAAGGGTAATTGATTACTGTCTTCAGTCCCTAACATACTTCATAGGAATAGGACTGTACAACGTATCATGAAATATACAGGGATAAATAAAGGAAGGTGACCTGAACCACAGGCACAACAAATGAATTTGCTGTTAGAGCTAAAACCAGACTTTGCTGTTCGTACTGTAAAGAACTACCTCTGCAGTGTCAGTCTGTTTTGTTTCTATTTATGATAGCTAAAAATCCACATTTAATGTGATTTGCAGAAGTCAGATTTACCTTTCCTCTGTAGATGTGTGGGAAATGGAGATGATAAAGACCTCATTTTGCAGAGTCGTTACGAAATAATAGAAACTATAATGCAAGAGATGATTTTTACTATATTACTTCATAATAGGCATTCTATATGATACAGTAGCATTTGGATCTTAGGCTACAAATCCTCAGTTGTGTCTCTAAAAACCAAAATTTGTAAGCATGTTTTCTTATAAAATGGAAATAGTATGCGTTCATTTGCTATTAATTTTACTGTTGGATTCTGCGATTAGTGGATGAAGATGCTACTATGCTGTTTAAATGAAATACATAATGCTCTTTGTTTTGTTTTTCTGGTTTAGTTATTTGGATGGAAATCAGTTTACCCTTGTTCCAAAAGAGCTTTCCAACTACAAGCATTTAACACTCATGTAAGTAGATTTGAAGGAACATTCTTTACTGGAATTAAAACCAAAACAAAATACCTTACTCAATTATACCTGAATTTATTTATAAGAAAAAGCCTGTAAAATGTATCATGTCTTTCAGCTGATACCCAACCATTTTTCATAATTGAGAATATTTTATTCTACTTATCACATCCTACATATAATATACTCAGTCACATTTTATGAGCATGGGTATTTATTCCAGTGATTACATCACAAAATAAATAAGCAAAAATTATAGTTGACCTCAAAAGAGACGTAAGATCTTATAAAGTCAGGGTAATTGTTTCTCCCACAATATATGGTTTTCATGACCCAAGGAGAGAGCTTGTCTAAAATGCCTTTCTGCCCATTCTATTGATGACTCACTATGTGATTTCAGGCAAAACATTAGTTGTTCTAATATTTATTACATCTACCTCATGAATGGTTTGAATATGATTTCTGTACCTTTTAAGTGCACAGTGAGAAAAACAGGAAGACTGTAGATGTAGATGGCTGTAATTCCGGCTGTAATTCCATGGTCTTTGTTAGGACTATAAAAATGAATACCAGCTGAGGCTGAACTGTGTTACATTCTGAAAGCAGTTTGTGGTTTCATTATAATCAGAATGAAAAGTGGAGGGGAGTAACAGAATCCCTTAAATGTCATTTTTCACTAGATTTAGAGCAATTGAAAAACAAGAGCTTGGTTTCCTTTATTTACCTCATGTTAAACAAAAGAAGTCACAGTCACAAATCTAAAAAAAACCCATACTTTCAAAACTTTTTGTATTTTTCAAATAACATCAGGAAGAAAAACCTTGCAATGTTTTCAAGTCTATCCAGTGTAGAACTTGTAGGAAATCTTTGTGAATTGTTTAGGGAAGTTATGAATAGATGAACAGTAAATAGAATGCAAATGAGTATTAACAGTCTCCATTTATCAGACCTGCAGGGCACATTATTTTAAACTCTTCTGTACATTTACTCATACTGCTGTTACGTAGTTGAGAATGTTCCTCAGCTGTGTTTGGAAAAAGAAACCATTATTCATAGTCCTGTGGCCAAACAAAGAATTACATACGAGTTTCCTGAGTTCCCAATTAACAAGGAAATTTGTTTATTTTTAACTTTTCCTTTCTGTTTTGAATATATTGCTCTGTTATACTTGCCTAGTATGTTTATTATAAGTCAGTCATCTTACAAGCTTTCATGAAAATTTCAAGTGGGGAAACACGTATATTGCGTAGCTATTCAACAGTACTCTTAAGTTAATATATCAAGGTTCCCTCAGAAACAAAGGCAGTATTTCACCACAAAATACATGAAACAATATAATGAAGTAGTCAACATTAAATGAAAAGTAAAGCACAATATGAGAATAAAGAACAGAGAGCGTTCACATTTAATGCAGCGTCTTTAAAGCTACCAGCATACCACTCCAGCTTCCATCATATTTATGTTTAAGATTTTATTCATTAGAATATTAAACAAAGAAGACCTTAAGACTTTATCTGTAAATCTTAGGTAGAGTTCTTTGTAATAATAGCGCTGGGCTTTGATGTCTTCAGCATATAAGTGTTAAGTAGAGTATTAAATGATATTTACTTAGGTGTCAGTAGGGACATGACTAGAATGACTTTCCCTTTAAAAAAAAAACACTTTCATTTGTGTGCCTGAGTTTATGAAGGTTTGCATTATTAACTTGGTAGCATGATGAACATTGCTGTTATATTAGAATGCATTGCGCTGCTTTTTCATCTGAGTTGAAATGAGAATGCTTTTTATTGATCAAGCTAAACACTTGCTGGGCTGGTATATGGCATGTGAAAATAAAAACAGGTGCTGCTTTAAATAGTTATATCAATGATGATACTACTCCTACTAATGAAAATGTGTCTGTCGTTTTAACTTACAGTGTTTTGGGACTGGGGAAGTCATTTTAAGGTCTGAATTTCTGAATTTATTTTTTAGAGATTTAAGTAACAACAGAATCAGCACTCTTTCTAATCAGAGCTTCAGCAACATGACTCAGCTGCTCACCTTGTAAGTTTAAACATGTGACTCTTCGGAAGCATTGCAGTGGGATTTTTTGTCTTGGAAAGGGCATTTAGTTGATATTAAAATTTGCTTCATTTGGAGGCTGTAAAATAACTTGTTTCCTAACTAGCTATGTGTGCAAAAGCTGATTTTGGTCATGATCTGCATAGTTTACTGAATGACTGATGCACTTGCTGACAGCATTTTTTATGTTTTCAGAATTCTTAGTTACAACCGCCTAAGATGTATCCCTGCACGGACTTTCGATGGGTTGAAATCTCTTAGGTTGTTGTAAGTATTATTTTTTAATCATTGCTATTTTCCATAAGTTTTCTTTGTGTGCAGAAGATAGCAGAACTGTAGGAAGTTATCAGATTCTAAAACCTATCAAATATTTGAGAAGTGATAATTATGTAGCTTTAAAAATCTAAGTGGCTTTGTTCTGGGGAAGTACAGTCTCAAAATGCTGCACAAGAAGTGACCTGATGCTGGAGAACGTTTTATATACAGACATGCACTTTCTACTTTTCTGATTTTTAATGCCAGCTGTGTTTCTTTTTTTGTGTCATGTTTTCCCTTGTTATAAGCATTAAGGTCTACCAAAAATGCTATATCCATAAATTCCTTCAGTATATATGAGGGGGGGTTGCAGTTGAATTTTGAATATTTTTATTCCAACAGTAAATTTCTGTCTGTCTTGTTTCATTTAATGTGGGAGTACTTCCAAAACTATGACATCATGGTTAAGTACTGAAAATCAATAACTTTACTGTTTGGTTGCAAGAAAACTTACCATTTTACCACTAGGAAAAACATGGTTGACAGGGCACAAAAATGGACAAAGGAAAATAAAGAACAGTCAGCCTCATTTACAGCTTCAGTTTGTCATTAAGGAAAAAGTCTGCAAAAATTCCTTTTCAAACATCCACAGCAGAACATGTAATTTTGGCCTCCATTTGGGTAATTTATAACCATGTAAATACTTGGTTGGATTAAATACCTCAAGCATGGCATTATTTAAGTGTGCTTTCATAACTTCAATTATTCAATATAAATATAGATAATTTCAAGAACCGTAGTTCTGTATGTGTTAGATATTCATGTAACTGAATGAATTTATAGAATAGGAGAGATACTTTCCACAGAATCACAGAATAAGCTGAGTTGGAAGGGACCCACAAGGATCATCGAGTCCAACTCCCAGCCCTGCACAGCACCATCCCCAAGAGACACACCATGTGCCTAGGAGTATTGTCCAAATGCTTCTTGAACTCTCTCAGGCTTGGTGCTGTGACCCCTTCCCTGGGGAGCCTGTTCCAGTGCCCAACCACCCTCTGAGTGAAGAACCTTTCACCAATATCCAGCCTAATCCTCCCCTAACTCAGCTTCAGGCCATTTCCTGGGGTCCTCTCACTGGTCACCAGAGAGAAGAGATTAGTGCCTGCCCCTCCTCTTGCCCTCACAAGGAAGTTGTAACTGCAGTAAGGTCTCCTCTCTCTCCTCCAGGCTGAACAGACCAAGTGACCTCAGCCACTCCTCATACGGCTTCCCCTCAAGGCCCTTCACCACCATCATTAGTCTCCTTTGGACACTCTCTAGTAGTTTAAAGTCTTTCATATTTTGGCACCCAAAACTGCCCCCAGCACATGAGATGAGGCTGTCCCAGCACAGAGCAGAGCAGGACAATCCCCTGCCTTGCCTGGCTGGTGATGCTGTGATTGATGCACACCAGGACGTTTGACCCTCCTGGCTGCCAGGGCACTGCTGACTCATATTCAGCTTTCCATGACCAGGACCCTCAGGTCCCTTTCTGTGGCACTTCTTTTCAGCATCTCATTCCCCAGCCTGAACCTGCATCCAGGATAGCCCCATCCCAGGTGCAGAATCCAGCATTTGCCCTTGTTGAACTTCATATGGTTGGTGAAACCAGCAGGTTTTCTACAAAAGAAATATCACTATTCCCAGTAGTGATGCTTAATGAAATCTTTCATTCTCTACCTCTTCTATCAAATTCAAACAAAAATGTTAATACTTATATTAACAGTCAATGCCTGTATGTTCTATGAATCCATGAAAGATTAAAAAGAACATATGAACATAATTAATGCAAATTTTAGGGAGCTGCTGAAAAAAATCAGAAACTCTTCTGCTGTCTGCTGTCTCTAAATGCAATCATTACTTTGCAGAAGTGTGCCTCTTTTATCAACTTTTATTTTTCAATTATAAAATAATCACAGTATTTACATGTCTTATGAAAATCCAGGATGCAAAAAATCAAATGACAAGTAGGCTGCCAGGTAGAGCTTACCAAAAAAGAAAAAAATACCACAAACAGTTGGAAACACTGAGGAACTGGAAGAAAAAAAATGTGAAAAGCTGAAAACTGTTGAAAGAAGATGAAATTTGCCAAGTTAACCTGATGACTTTTATGCATTGATATTATTGTGTTTATTTTCTCTTTAAGGTCTTTACATGGCAATGATATTTCTGTTGTTCCTGAAGGAGCCTTTAATGATCTTTCAGCATTATCACACCTGTGAGTATTCAGCTGGTATACTGTATTTTTTTTTCTTATGCTTAGCAAATTTCATATAGTCAAACAAAGACACAATGCAAAGAAATTCTCTGGAAGAAGCTCGTGCATGTGTGGAGGCTGGGCATGGGCCAGAGACTTGGCAGCAGCTCAGCAGAAAAATCCTAGGCCTGCTGCTGGGCTGCCAGTTGAACTTGTCTGCCCTGTGTCCTTATGGCAATGAAGGCTAAAGACACTCTGGGCTGAATTAGAAAGTGAGCAGCCAGGGGACTGGGGATACTGATCATTCCTTTCTGTTCGGCCCTCCTAGGGCCACTTCTGGAATATGTCTTCAGTTTCTCCAGTACAAAGCAGGTGTTTATGAACTACGGCAAATCCAGCATAGGGGCAAGCAGGTTTGGGAGGTGGCTGGATTGTATGAACTGTAAGGAGAAGCTACAGGGACTGGGCTTATGTAGTCTGAAGAAATGGATGCCAAGGAGAAACCTAATAGTCTTCAAGCCTCTAAGGATTACATCAATGGTGGAGACTCAGAGGTGCACAGTGATGAATCAGAGTAAACCATCAAAACCTGCAACAAGGGAAATTTGATTGAACATGATGAAAAATTCTTCACTGTGAGGATGGTTCAGTCAGGTTGCCCAAAGAAGCAGGAGAATCTCCATCCCTGGAGATCTGGAGAGCTCAGTTGGAAACAGCCCTAAGCAGCCCTGACTGCCAAGGTAGCCTTGCTTTGTGCAGGAGGTGAGAATAGATGACCTCCAGAGTGCTGTAAATTATTCTATGATTCTGTGTTGGTGTCTGTTAAGTTGACACTAAAAAACATCACATCTGATTTCAGAACATAATTTGAGGCAATATTTTTCTGGTTTTTAATTTTCATTGGGAACCTAAATGAGAACAAGCTACCTTCTGCAAACCTCGTGTTTATGGATAGTTCAGACTCTGAGGAGTAAGTTGACTAGTGCCTTCAGATGTATCTGGGGGTTTAAGTTTCTGAACAACGGCACTTGTTAATTATCTGTTTCTTATTCAGTATTGGACATTTGTATTTAGCTTGCCATTTCTCAGAAATTTCATATTGATTAAGCTTTCAGTTATTGATAATTCATTCAAATAGAATTATTTAACTTATCTGCATGAAATATCAGTAAAACTTACATAGATTTGATTGTTGCTGGTATTTTTTTCTTAATGGATACCAGTTATCCTTGTTAATATTCTGATTTTAGCAGAACAATTGTGTTATCTCAGTTCCAATTCAAGGGCTTTCTCCTTGCATGGGAAGTTCCCTTGTCACTAAGTCATTTTTTTACTGCTCATTTTTTTACAGGCTCTTAAGCCTGACTGAACAAATATGTATATTTTCTTGAGTTCAGCTTGAATGTATTAAAAAGTTAATATGAGAGGGCTTTCCGCTCAGTGAGGCAGAAAAGAGCATTTCAGCTCTTGTAGTTTCTACTGCCTTTGCTTGCCAAAGACTTTCTTGTATATCTAGAAGATCCACTGATTCAAAGCTGTGGAACAATCTGAAGAAAATTATTGCAACATCTGGAGAAGGAGGATGTTCTAATACTGCCATTTGATAGTGTTTGCACATGTTGAGATTATCTGTTAAAAGTTCCATGATTATTGTATTTCTGAAAAGGAACATGAGTACATCTTTACAGAATAGCACAATGCTTCAGTCCTCTGAATTAACTACACAATGTCTCATTGTTTTCAGAGTTTTAAGATTATTTATAGCTTCTAGCAGAGAAAACAAACACTTGAAAAGCTGTTACAGAAATTAATTCTGAAAATCTCTAACTAAATTATTTTTTAATTTAAAAAAATCAGAAGGATCATAATTTAAAGGAATGGATTTCCTTTCATAATGAGGCAATTCTTATGTAACTACCACAAAGCTAGGATAATGTGGTTTTATTTACTTATGCAGCAGAGAACTCTTACAGAATTCTGCACATAGTTGTGAGTTCAGTGAGAGAGCTCCAAAGAGGAAATAATTAAATCAAATTTGGAAAAGCTTAGAAACAGATGGTTTATACCAGCCTGGGAGCCATAAACTGAAAAGGAAAAATATCAGGGCAGAACTCTGTGGAATTGTCTTGACTGCTTTGGAAGAAATACTTTATTCTTACTAACTTAATTGCCCAGTATCAGTTTCACTCTACTGATGCAGCTGATCTTTGCTGTTACAAACTAATAGTGAAACAGAGCTAGTTGGTATTAGCTCACCAAAGTTCACACATAGTGCTGTTAAGAATATGTGGACCAAATTTCTACTAAAACTATCACTTCTTGATCTAGAACCCAAATCCAGACACTTAGTGCTCTAATAGGCATTTTGATAGTGGGAGAGCAGGTTTGTGTTTTTAATGTTTTTTGCCAACCCATTTTCTGGCTTCTTTTTTAAAAAGCAGCCATTTAAAACTTGATTATCTTTATTATTTGTCTGTCCTCCACAGAGCTATTGGAGCAAATCCTCTTTATTGTGATTGTAACATGCAGTGGCTATCTGACTGGGTAAAATCAGAATACAAAGAACCTGGTATTGCACGTTGTGCTGGTCCTGGAGAAATGGCAGATAAACTTCTTCTCACAACTCCTTCTAAGAAATTTACTTGCCAAGGTACTGTTGTTATTTTTTTTCTCTTTGAAGTGTCAATTTTTAATTTTTACAAATAGTTGAGCTATTAATTAGCAGTCTTGTGTGCTCAAAATATGTTTATTACATCTTCACTCAGCCTTGTCATTATTACTCATACTTAGGGATATAGCCATTGGTTCCATTCAGGAAATGTATTTATTTTAAAGGTTTTAATTCATATTTCTTTTAAAATAGATAGAGAAAAAAATCTTTGGACTTCCAGTATAGAATTCCTCATGATGAACATAGTACATCATAGTACAGGATGTACATAGGTACTTTGTACTGCCCCAGTCATGAATAGAGTTTAAACATCTACACTTCCCTTAGCCTTTTTCCTTCAAGCTGTTCACTGTAAAAACTGTACATACATCAATAATCCTTGCAGTCTGCAATTAAATGCAGAATATGTCTCTGATATTTCAGAAGAAAGCACAAGCCAAGCCAAACCAAAAGCAAACAAACAAAAAACCAAGGAAAACGTAGATAAAGGAATTTGATAACTGCTACAGAGGTCCCATTCTAAAATGTTAAACGGGCAGGTTTCTCAGGGTATTTAACCCCGTGTTGGTACCAGTGTTGCTGGCATTTATATCATAACCTATATTATTGTCTGTTAATTCCTATATTCTTTTTCTGAACTGTACTATTACTTTTTAGAAAAGTACCCTTTTTACTTACATGAAGAGAGAACTTCGTTTGTTTACTGTTTAATCTTCCTCTATTCCACTGATTTATCTCTTCTTAAATATTTTGAAAACACAGACAGCTTCTACTGTAGCTTCATTTTTCATGGGTCTGATTTCGAAACATTGAAACTCTAACTGAAAAAGACCAAAAACAATTATGTGTTCTTATATTTGTAAGCCATTACTAAGCTCATTGTGATTTCTGAGGCATCAGATGAATATGATGTTTAGTCTTGTAGAAGTAACTTATTCTCAGTGTCTAGGTAATCTTCAAGCTGTTTTGACTTATTCATCTTTTAATGTATCTTTGAAGGTGAGATTTATCCCTTTGTCATTTTGTTCTTAAAAAAGCAGTGGGACTGTCAGAGTTTGTCTTATCCAAAGTTGTTCTTTACTGCATATTTAATCTATTCAATTTTTTCTCTTTAGACTTTCTGTCAAAAAACTTTTTTTTTAATTTAAAAACCACTGGAAGCCATCCTGTTACTTGTGATGTCAGTGAATTTTTTTTCCCTCTGAATCCTTCTTGAAATTTTTTAGCAATACATCTCTGAGGTCATGCCAGTGTTCACTGCATATGACACACATCTGTTGTAAACTCTCTTAGCTTTATTTTAGATAGGACATTTGCTGACCAATCTGCTTGTTTTCTTTACAAGCATCCACTGAACAATATTGCAGCTATTCTTTTATTGCACACTGTCATAGGGATACGAGTGAAAGAATATTTGCATGGACATGAAGAACCTGTTTAGTTATTTTCCAGCTTTGTCAGTTTTACAAACTGTATCACTTCTGCCCACAATCATTATGTTTCTGTCAGACAATCCAGAAAGTATATCTTACTCCCTCTTGCCCATCAGAAAATATCCTTTATATTATTGTGCGGGGTAAGAACTGTGTATTTGTTTCACTTCCAAGAGTGGAGATCTGTTATTATGGATACCTTTGAAAGGAAATAATTTTCCTGCCACTGTCCTATGAAGATGCTCATAATTACAGATTGCAAATGAGCAGCTTCTCAGTGACATGATAGCCCTGTAAGACATTTTGTGTCTGTTGCTCAAAGATAAGTAATTTTATCTTTTGTTTTAAAATGAACTGCTGAATAATAGAAATTAGGAAGATGCTATGTTCCTATCAGAACCAAAATTTTTGGCTATGAATAAAAGGGCTGTTTTCAGAATATCTGCTGATGGTCTGCTACTGTATATATATTTACAGGAAAAGAATAATGTGTAATTCCCTCTTATCACTATCTATGGATTCAATTGATAGTGAAATCGGTGCTTGAATTTTACCTACATAATGAATACTTCCCAGTGAAAATGGCATTTTACAATGAAGTCTCATCTCAGTTGTAAAGCTCGACAAAATCGCTTTACCTTACTCTAATTTTATGAATTCTTTTACTGCAGGAATCATCCATTAATATTTTCTTCTTCCAGTTATTTTTTTACATTTATAGGTGGGTTTTTTCTTTCTTTTTTTTAATGTGGCCTCTAACAGCTTCTCAATCTTTTACTTTTACCTCTTTATCATCCATGCCCTGCTTCTAGAGATTCCAGGGCCTTGTGGTTTTCTGATACCAGGTAAGGTTATAAGTAGATCTGGAATGGGTGATCTGCTTAAGAACAGACCTTCTGACCTTCCTCTTGTGCACCTCAAGCAGACTTCTTTCCTAAGACACGCATGTTTACTGTCCGTTTTCCCCTGTGATGAATTTACAGCTGATTATTCATGATATATCATTTAGCATATTGTATGAACAGCTTTTTTATTTCAAAAGTCTGGGTTTAAAATCAGAAAGTTATCTAACTGAAATTATTGCTTCCATTGCATTGTACTAAAATTGGTGATTTCATTAGCAGTGTAGATACTGCTTTTGAGGCCATATGCAAGAGAGGAGTCATAAAATGTAAGAGCTCAAAGTTTTTCTTGCAACAGGTTTCTCTAGAAGCTGGTTTGAGAGGGTTTGTGCCATGGTTTTTCTTAAGATATTTTAGCTACATGTATGTATCTATGTCAATAAAATACTGTTAGTTTTTTTATGTTTACAAAAGAATTTTTTTTCTCAGGGCTTATTCAAGAACAAAGATGTCTACAATTTGAAAAACTAAACTAAACAATAGGTTATTCACCAAATTATTTTTCATATATAAGTCTTTTAACACGTGCAAGCAGAAAGAGGAAGGGAATAGTATAGTGAAAGTGAAAATACTTCCAAAATTGTCTTTTCTTTTTTTTGATCTTACAACTGAAGAATGATAAATCAAAAATTCATTTATATTGGATACTACATATATATTAGTTTGAACTAAATAAAGTATGAAATCAGATAATGTTGCTTACTGTCTTGTTGAGACTTAGGTTCCCATTTTCTGTCTCTTTTGGAATTGAAATTTAGATTGCTAATCCATTTGAGAACAAGACCTTAGTTACTGAATGTTTTTTAATTCGTGGCAATTAATTAGCATTTTATTGCATGAAAAGTTGAAAAGAGGATATAATATTCAGAGTAAACAGAAGGAAGGATTGACTCCCAAGCTACAGCACAGTGTTACAAATTTTTGTGCATGTGCCTCTTTCACTTAATTTTTTTCACAGAACCTCTTAATATACTCAATAATCAGCAACAGACTAGAGTTCAGTCAGGACTTTCTAGATGTTGACTCTATGACGTTTGTTTCAACTTTTCTACCCCTCCTGTGTGCTGATCTAATACATACTTTAGCCAGGTATAGATTTCTCTTTCAAAATAATGTAATGAAGAGGAAAGAAAAGTTAATGATCCATACAGATTATGGCTTTGGCAATAAGCACCTTATCACATATTACCGTGTTCTGCTTGCAAGCTGTGACACAGAAGGATACCAGCAACTGCAGAAAAAAAAAAAAAAAAAAAAAATTATATATAAAAAAGTCACCCGCTCTTTGTCTAATACTCCTTTCTGGATCCTTACAATCACATGGCTTCCTTCCAGGCCAGCTCCTTTACAATTAATCTGAGATTAATTTGCAAAGAAAAATAAGAAAGTTAGGCAATCTAAGTTTAAAAATAGAATAAAGCTCCATATCTCAGCAAAGCCCTTTTAGCTTGGAAAACTGAAATTTGGCTCATTTTGTGTAAAACCTGTTACGGAGCAATCAGACATTTGCTCTTGTAGGTCCCAGGAGTTTGGGGTTTTTTCCATTTAGAAGAAATCACTGTTTATTCCTTCAGAGGTACAATTCACCTGTGGGTAACTGAAGAGTTTTTTTAATAGGGGAAATCTGAAATCAAACTGGAGGCAGTATTGTCATCAGGCCATAGAGCTGGTGATAGAGAATCTATCTTCCTTCTCTTAATAGGCATTTGACAAAGTCACCCATTTCCTCTTACAGTAATTAAACCACCATAAAATGGCTGTAGAACTGGAAAACTACAGAACAAAAAACCTAAAAAAGATCTATGTAAAAGAGATAAGATTTGTGTAAGTCAAAGCTCTAAGTCTGGCTTCTGAAACTTAGGGTTTTGTCTATTTTTGTTTCTGAATTCTTTCATTATAATCATTAATAGAAGCAGCTAGTCTGCAAGCATGGATTGCTGTCTTCATTTGCTCATGGGTTCGAGGTACAGTTTGCATAATTTGTGGGTCAACTAACACAGTAATACACAGAACTGTGGCTGACTCATAAGGAAGAAAGACACAGTATAGAGCTGTTTATGGTGAGATAGCTCGGACAATGCAATTTAAATTACAGTTTGCAGATGTTCAAGAAATTTACAGGTAATTTTACCATTTCATTTTGCCATTTATGTGATTCTGCAGATAAAAAATAAGTCAAAGCAAAAATGCATTTAAAAAAGTGTTCTCAGTAACATCGTCATTGGAAGGATTGAAAACTGTGATAGCCCATTTCCTCACAGGCAATTCCTACCGTGAAACAAAACAAAAGCTGACATTGTATTCTTCATTTTGTTAATAGAAAGGGAAGGTAATTATCATGGATCAGAACTGTACAGCTTTCAGAGAATAGGAATATGAGAATCACTTTGGTGTCAGCTTCTTAACAAAAACCAAAAAGTGATACTTAAACCAAAAATCCAATCCCAAATTTATTTGGTCACATCAAAAGAATTAAGGACAGTTCAGCATTTCATTAATATAGAAACACCACAAAGCCTAAAATGCAAAGTCTGTTTTAAATTTAAAGCAACAGGGCCGATAGATCCTGTCCAAGGTAGATTAATAGTTGGTTATTTCTGATTATCCAATTTGTATTTTTAAGGGCCTGTGGATGTTAATATTCTTGCAAAGTGTAATCCCTGTTTATCAAATCCATGTAAAAATGATGGAACCTGCAATAATGATCCAGTTGACTTCTACAGATGTACATGCCCATATGGTTTCAAGGTAGGCACTGCATGAAGAGGAAAAAGCTCACTGAAATGTAAGCTTATCCTTAACAACCTTGAAGTATTCTTTGTCTCCCTTCCACTAGTGTCTGTATTTTCCTCTTACATTATATTTGTTGTTCCCTGTAGGGTCAAGACTGTGATATTCCCATTCATGCTTGCATTAGTAACCCGTGCCACCATGGTGGAACTTGTCACTTGAAAGAAGGAGAAAAAGATGGTTTCTGGTAGGTTTTTTAATTGTAATAACAGGATGGAAAACTACTGAGATTTATATGGTAAAATAATGTTGGTGTTAATCTCTAGGTTCTCTGTGTTTGCTGGTAAGTGCACCACAAAGGCAGATTTTTAGCACTTGGGAAATTTTCAGAACATGTTCCCATCCTTGGAAAGCTTCTAAAGCTTTGAATCTGTTAAAAACAATAACAAATGATTGTGATTAGTTGAGGCCTATCAGGTCAAGACAGCATAGTATTGACTCCATTATGTTAATTAATAGCTAGCTAGATCCCTGCTGAAAAAATCTCATAATTCATCTGTTGTTGTGTGTATTACTTCAACAGACAGCATGTAAATGATAAAATGTAAATCCCAGTGAAACAGAAAATTAATGATTCATTTGAAACTCACTATGCCAGCAGGTAAACATGCTGTGAGCATTTTTAATCTTGAGTTATTTAATCACACAGTACAATTACTCCAGATGTACTTTATGAATTATGAAATAAAGTTCGTTAGCATTCTTATGTGAGATTATTAGTCATTTAATAATCTACACCTCAAGCTTGTTAGAAATAGCACTGCAAAAAGATACAATTCATTATCCTGCAATTCATTATGACATTATTCTTACTTTTAATCCAAATTCTGCCCAAGGATTAAATAGTCTTCTATTAAAAATTAAGTGTATACATCTTAATGCTATGCCTCAAGAATTTAAATTGACATAGTCATACCTCAGAATTTGACCTTTTTCATTTATTTGTTTGAACACTACATATTTTGAAAATCAAAGCAATCATAGTGAAGGCTTCAGAAAGAATAGATAGTTCAAACTGCGTAAAAATGTATGTGTAGTCATGTTTGAGTGACTTTTACATTTACTATCTGTTTTGATGTATTTGTTTTGCAGAAACATGATTGAAAGCAAAAAAATAAATTACTGCTTTGAAGAATTTGTACATGCTTTGGTTTTTTATATGAATGCATGTATGTTATATTGGTGCATTTAACTGAATGATTGTGGAAAACTACTATTACATACTAATTGCTGATTCCACAGTATTTTCCATGTATTTAATCTTAAAAACCAAAAACTATTACTTTCCATAAGAAATATAATCTTATAATGTAAAGGAAGCATGCTTTTCAAAATGAATGCTCCATGATTTAATTTAGTAGGGTCCTTAAACTAAAGACTAAGGTACAACTTTAGAAGCATTTTTCTGTAATTTAAAATACGAAAAATACTTTAAGATTGTTTAATATAAGGGCTTTTTACATTATATCAACCATGTTCTGTTATGGAATATTATAATTCTAATGTAATTCTATTAATTTCAGAACAACTTGTCTGGATTCCCCACCTAAAATATCCATGTGGTTATTTGGTTTTCTGTATTACAGGTGCACTTGTGCAGACGGATTTGAAGGTGAAAACTGTGAAGTAAATGTTGATGACTGTGAAGACAATGACTGTGAAAACAATTCTACTTGTGTGGATGGAATTAATAACTATACTTGCCTTTGCCCACCTGAATATACAGGTAGGAGTATAAGAGAAAGCACAGGTAATTCCAAGAATTCCTAGCAGAACAATATTTTCCACTTTGCAGGTGGATTAGTAGTAACTCTACAACTGATTTAATACCAGGTTTCCCTCCATATTTTTCTCCTGTATGGTTTGTAGTCAAAACTAGACTTAATGTCCACTCAATAATTCCTTTTTTAGTTTTGAAATTACAGTATTTTTATATTTAAAAGGTCATTCAAAATGTGCCCCTCCTTACTGTTTGCCTAGACACCACAGTGGAGTACCTCTGTAGCTGTAGAAATCTGAAAAATATTCTACTTTTATCTGTAATCCTCATTTTACTGTAAAGAATTTGTCTGTGCCATTGGGGAACTGTATTTGGCACCCCTGGATGCTGTCCTGTACTCTGCTAGAAATATTAATACCGAGTGTGATGCTTCCTGCACAGAATAAAAAGACAAGTGTGTAATCATATGTTTCTATCAGTTGGCAGCCAAGCCAAAGCATATCCTTCTCTTTGTGACAGAGGATCTCTTGCTTGCTGTCGTGGTCTCTGTGGGAATGAAGGATAGTTGGAACAGCAGCACAGAGGAAGTAGATCAATTATTTGCATTGATATCTTTTATAGCTTTTCTAACTAGACAGATCTATTTTCTATCAGCTAGCTGACCACTAGAAGAACACAGATCTTAAATTCATTATGATTTGAAATGCATAAGAAAGAATTGTAAGATCCACCATAATTTGGGAATTAACTCTACTCAGTTATCCTATATTTTTACTTTAATCAATCAATCAAAGTTGAGCTCTGGGAAACTGTAAGGAGAGGTGAACACATTAAATCGATTTCATTTATTGAAAACCCAGATAACTCCTTTCTCATCCCATCTGTTTCCATCACTAGTTCTACAAACTGTTGGATTGCTCCCATGTTTTAAGGTATTCAGATTTAAAGTCAGAATTTAAGTATTGGGAATGCATAGTGAGTGAAGATGTTAAAACATGAGTATAAGAAATACAACTTCATAGTCTAATATAGGTATTCACCCAGTACTTATTCTCAGTAAATATTTGGTAGAAATTTCCCCATGCAGGGTAAGCCACAATATCTAAAGCAATACAAAAGCCAAAAAGCTATTTAACAATAAGTGAACGGTCCATATCTGGAAGGACAGACATAATCTCCTAAGACAAAATACTGTTTTGCCAAGTACCAATACCTTAATACCTAAGAGCAATTGACAATTCAAGTCTTGGAAAGAAATAACAGGTAACAGCCTCAGTAAGCAGAAACAGGTGTTTTCTATTTCTCCTACAACTAATATTTCAAGTATATGTGAGTCAAGTTTCTGCTCCCCTGGCATCAGTTGCTATCTCCTTTAAAAGGGGATCAGGTATTCTCTCATGTAGGCTGGAAGAATGCAAAGCAAAGTCACATCAGTCCAGTATTCCTCCTCCGTGGCTTCATGCTAAGAGGTTTCATGTATCTGTTACACAGGAGATAGTTCATTTGCAAGTGCATTCCTCCTCTGCAGCTTTGCAGGTATTTTTACCTGTGTCACTCATTTCTACATTTTCAACCTTACTTTGGGTGCCTTTAAATGCTAGAGTCAGTAGTTTGCTGGATTCAAAGTATGCCATGGGAAGGACTGCTTTTTATTAAATATCTGTAAATTGGATACAAAGGATTGTCTATATGTGCTAGCCTAAAACTTTAATTAAGTATGTCTGTTTCATTTTTGGAGTATTGTAAATTAAATGGAAATTTTAAATTTACAATTGAAATTAAAATTGAAGCATTTCTCTATATATCTCTATGGATAGAGCAAAAAAGGAGAGAGTAAACATTGATAACATTTTTGATGTTTGTATTGCAGTTCTTTAGTCAAAATACAAGAAAATGCATTTTTAAATTTGTTTCATATCTGTGCATAATTTTACCATAATCATACTGTGAGTTTAACAGATACAATGCCTGCCCATAATCTCTACTGAAGTCAGTAAGACACGTGAGTAGGTGCGAGTCTTCTCACCAGCTCTAAAAGAAATCAAAATAATCTATTTCTAATCAGTAAGTTTAGCCTCCCTGTTAAAAACTGTTGAGAATTTACACTAGCTTATAAGACTTTTTTCAACCTTTTTTTTAAAAAAGATGCTTTTTTTTAAATGTATCACTAGAGCCTCAACTAATTTTATAGTAATTGTAGCAAAAATTTAGGTTTTCCATTATACAGAATAAAGTACAGAATTCTACAATATACTATCTATTATACAAAGCATCTAAGAATAAGACACAATGTGTGAGATCTTAAGTGATTTTTGAAATTAGTTGTAAGGTGAAATGAAACATTGAGCTAGCCAAGGGGTCCTCATATCTGTCATCCATGGTCTTGCATAATAAATAACCTTCAGTATTAAGAATTAGACTGAAAGCAGTCTGGGCATATCAGGATCTAAAAAGGGTAATGTTCAGAATATAAAGTAATTGTAGAGTTGCCTCAAGTGTGTATGAGGTACCAAATGATTTGTAGAACTTTTCTTTTTCTCTGGCTTATAACCTGAATTGAAAGATTAACAGAATCCCTGTCAAGTATGTATAGAGTGATTTTCATGAGAAACTTTGTAAACATTTGGATTTTGATATCTGTTCTAACAGGTTAAAATCAGATATGGATATTTTTCACTAAACGAATTTATGTACTAGCTGGCCAAAAATACGTTACCAATCAGGAAAATAGGCTATATTTTCATTCAGTATATACAAAGATTTTTAGATTCAGAAGTATTGATCTCTAGCTCAGAAAGTCCCTGAGCTGTAAGTGGCACAGTATATATACTAGGAAAATACTACTATAGGCTTGTCCTGTTCTCTTTTAATTCTGTTGACAATACTCTGAATTGTCTTTGTTCATAATGTCACAGCATATATGTACTCAACATGGAATTGCACCAGCCCAGAATATTTTTCTGGGTGAATGGTTATCGGCAAATATGCTTTACATTTCAGCAGCACAGTATAAGGAAGAAGTCAGCTGAAACCTGCTGGTATGAAATGTAAATAATTCTTCTATAAAGTCTTATTTTTATGAGGGCTTGTTAGAATCCAAGGTGAACTGCAAAGAATGTTGCCATGTAAAACCTAACAGTCTCTTTTTGACTTTTCTTATGATCCCTTGAAAATCAACACTTCTCAACTATATTGTGTTGATTTAAAAACAAGCAATTAAAAAGCTTATTGTGTTTTTGCTTAAGAATCAGGAATCTATTTTGCTCTGCCTCAGCTAAGTTTTACAGCAACCACCACAGTTACAGGTGGAAAGACAAAGAATGGTATTTGCATTATAATATGAGCTTTCTTAAGATCACAGACTGTAACTGTGAAACAACAGTAAGCAAATGGAATCAACAGGCATTCAGGGTGTCTGATGAAACCTGGAGAAATAAAGCATTCAGAATACCTCACTATGTCCTGCACTCTTTAATCTTGCTATTCTCTTAACATTATCATGTCCTTTATTTTAACCCCAGTCTAGTAAACTTCAGGTCATTTTATGTACTTTCTATAGATTATAGATAATCATTTCTCTTGCTCGTTGTCGTCAGTCATAAGATCACAGAACTAACTGATTCAGAAGTAAAACCTCTCTTACGCCACTGATGGCATGTACTTCTTACCTTTCTGTTTGTTTTGTTCTGCTGGAGGTGAGACTTTGAAGCTTGCTTCATTTGCTATATCAACCTCTCTGCTGCTATAGTTGTGCATTAGCTTAATGTGCTATGCTGTCGTATTACAATGTAAAAAGTCTCTTGTCTCTTCTGTCTTTGTCACTGCAAGCTGCTAATCTGAATGAAGTGGAAAAAGGTCAGTTGTCTTTTAAGCCTATTTTCACTTACCTTGAAACTTCACTTACTCACTTTCCTTTTCTTAAAGGTGCATGGATTTCAGTTATTACAAATGACCAAATAAATCATATATAGATATAATTTAGAAAGCTCAGTGCAAATCCTCAAATTAGGCACTTGGCTGTTGCTGTGATTACATGTCAAAAGAATGTTGTTGAACATGCAGATCGCTGTGCAGGAGTACTTTAATACTGCATTATTGTCTTTTTTTCAGATGTATTAAAAACTTGTGCAAAAACTGATATAGGATTAAAAAAAAAGCTTACAATATTATGTTCTGAAATCCTTATTTGCCTCACCTTAAAGTCATCCCTTGGTTCCGTGCCAATATATTCTCTGTGTTATAGCACTGTTTTGCTTTAATTTTTTCAATAGATTTTGTTACTAGAAAACATGCTGGAGTATCAAATGGCAATCTTCTTGCTCATCATTTCTGTGGCTTTTTATTTGCTGTAAATATCTTAAAAAATTGAAATAACCATATTAATCTGGGGCTGTGGTGAAAGAAAGGTACTATTGAAGAGATTTATGACACTAATTTTGGGTGTTTGATTTTTAAGTTTTTTTAAGTTTCTACTTAGCACCTATCACACTAACAGAGATAAACCACTTTCTTTGCAATCCAATCATACATACAATCCGAGACCTGGCATAATCAATGACAGCATGAAGTTGCATATTTAGTTGTAAAAACAAATTAATAATTTTGTGGTGTGTTTGCCATTAATTTGATAAATATATTCTCAGTTTTTAAAGCAATATAGTATATTATATACAGTAACAAAGATATGTTCATTATCCATGAAATAACATGTTGAGCAAGACTGCAGTTATATCATCTATGTTGATTAATTTAGACCTCTGATGAATAATTCCTACAACTAAAACTCAGCATAAATTTTCCCTGTAACTGAAGCAGAGTATAAGACATTTCCAGAAAATTATTCCAACCACAGGTTTTCCATGCTTAAACTGTCTTCCATTTAGACATGTTGCTGTATTTGCATTTTATTACTACTCATCTGGACAGCAAAAATAACCTGCTGTTTTTCATGTTTATTACAGAAGTGTGAACTGTAACATATTAAAATTACTGGTTGTAGAAAGAACAAACTCCTCACAAACAAACTATCAAATCAAACATCCAGGGGATGTGAACTAAGTTCAGCTCTAAAATTAAGCAGATGTGCATGTGATACATATTTATATTAGCTTGCCAGCTGAACATGAAAGTTACTGATAGTCTATAAGGTGCTTAGAGGATCAGTCAGTTTTATCATGAAAGACATCTTTAGAATTGTGAGAGTATTAGGGGAAAAAAATAGATCATTTCAAATAATTTTCTCAGTTTAGGCAAGCCTTAGAGACAGCCCTCTCACCACTGCAATAAAGGATTTGCATTACTACTTTAAATTCACTTGGTAATCAAATAAGTACCTTCCTGAAATTTAGGCATGCAAGTAATCAAATGCAAATCATGTGACATCAAACTTGATAAAAAGTTTAATAATTTCATCAAATTAAAGCATAATCCTCATCCTTGTAAGAACTTCATGTTACATATTCTTAGAATAAAGAGATACATTTGTTACTCTTGCTTTTTATCACTCATAAAGTTTTCCATTTCATCTAGTTTAATATACTTTAAATGACTGTTCTATATTAAAAGCTCAAGTAGTAAAGTAATTTTACTGCATTTGCATAAAGGGGAAATATACATGATATTTGTGGCAAGCTGAGCTACCTGCTACTGGTTTAATCGCTGCCATTTCTCAGTGTAGTCTATGATCCACCCTACTGTATACCTGCATTGTCTTAAAGCTTACCTGCCTAAAAGTTACTATTTCTTTGCTGTTACCAAACAGCATATGTAAAACAAATAGAACTGTTGAACTAAATAAGCCCCATCTTACACTGAGATCCACAAGCATAGGGGATAGCTAAAAAGACTAGGTGGTGGTGAAAGACAGGAACAATCCAGCAATTTGACGCTAAAACTAAATTCCAAAAAAATATTCAGATTTACTACTGTGACTGTGAACTTTTGTTAATTCTGAGGAATTTTGTCCCTCATATAGTAGTTACTTTTATTTTCTGAAAAATGAGCTTAAGACCTGAAATAATTTATATCGTATACTGTACATTGAACTCAAGGCTTAATAAAAATGCAGCAATTTTCTGTATTTAGTTTGTTAAATGGCACTGACATTTTCCAACCCCTTATGTGCTCTTTTGGCTATTTGAGTCACAATATTAAACAGAGACATCCAGTCACAGAGTCAGATAGTGATACCTAATTGATAAAACATAACAATAAAACATAAACACTGCAGAAGTTAACTTGCAGTGTATCATAACTAAGCTCAGAAGCTGGAATGGATATGTAAGCACACACATAAAATCCTTCTATTCTAGTCTGTGGTAGGTATTTGGTATTTTGACTTTGGAAGAGGGAATAAATCTTCTAGGAAAAGCCTGGGGTTTGATAATTAAAACTGACTACTGTTGCTTTTGCATTCTCTGTCTAGTTTTTGTTCGAATAGCAAACTCAGCTTTGCTAATAATTTCAGGGTGATTTTAAACTTGTTTCTTCAAAAGCTTGCCTGTAATTAGCAATGTGCTATTATATTCAGAAGCCCATGTCCATTTTTGTTAGAGCTGTGCTCTTCGTTCAGAAATATAGGGGCTGACATCACTTTATTTTAAATTTATTGCCCAATTATTCAAAATAACAAAGATGTAAATCCTTTTTCACCTCATTGCCTTGTTACTCATTATTTGTTGTACTACATGTTTATATATTGGAAAATCTAGAGTTAAGGGTCTGTTCAGCCTTGAGAAAAGAAGGCTTGGGGCAACTTTATCACCCTGTTCCAGTATTTAAAAGGGTGGCTGCAAGGAAAATGGAGACTCCCTTTTTTACAAGGAGTCACATGGAAAAGGGGAGGGTTAATGAGTACAAGTTACTCTTGAGGAGATGCCAATTAGATTTAAAAAGAGGGAAACTTTTTACAACGAGAACACTGATCCATTGGAATAATCTTCCCAGGGAAGTGGTGAATTCCCCAGCATTAGTCACTTTTAGGATTCATCTGGACAGGGTGCAGGGCCATCTTGTCTGTTCTGCTTTTGCCAAGAGATGATCCTTGAGGGATCAACCTGGTATTCTATGATTAAGTTTTTTGTGATTTATTATCTTATCAAGTCATGAGTGAATTAACACACTCAGAGGAAACACAAACTGACCTGTGAATGTAGCAAACATATATAGCTTTGGTTAGCTATATCAAGTATCATCAGTGTACATCAGTATTTAATAATGGTGTCTGGCTGTTTAAGTCTGTGTGATACTCTTTGTAAAATCTTGCTAAATATTTGTCTTGAGCTTGGAGGGTTGTGTTCATTTGTGCCAACCACAGAGTTCCACTGGTTTCAATGCTGCTCTATACCAGACTCCAGACTCCCTAGATTAATTAAGCAAGATGTCTTATGAAAAGAGTTATTGCTGGTTCTAATTAAACTTTGGAAGCTTTTCACAGGTTTTTGGACACTTTATCCGCTACTTATTTTTAAACAAACTCGTCTGTTCCTTATTTTCCTACATGCAGAAATGTTCCCATCTTTCAAAAACATAATTACTTAGCCAAGCTCTTACAGAAGCCTCAGTTACAATATTATTAGATGAATAAAACAATGTCCTTAAACATTCGTGTCAAGCTTCCTTGAACTGAGACTTCTTTTTCACAACCTGTTTTGATTATTTTGAAGTATGCTCTTTAAACATTGTATTATGTTTCCCAAATCAGGAAACTCTCTAAGATTTCCTCCCAGTAAAGTCAAGGAGCCTAACTTGGTAAATCTGGTATTTTCTCCAAAAAATGTTTCACTTTCATCGCTATCTTTTCATTTCAACAAAGTTAACTACTCCCTTTCACCTTGTCTCATTTAAATTCTGAATAACACAATGGTTATTCAGTATGCTGAAGGAGGGGTTTCTTTACCAGGAAACTATATTCTTCAGTGATTCCGATTCCATGTCCCATTATTTACTTAAGTTTTCTATTAACTTTTTCAGAAACAGTTTTATTTTGGCCATGGGAATGCTCTATTTGGAATATAGATCTATTAACAGTTTTTAACAGTTATTAATACTATCTATTAGCTGTACAAGACCTTGCATTTGGGTTATCTTGGCTTGTTCTTTTGGTATTTATATCTTCATTCAGAAATAGAGTATCTGATGTACATATTTGGATTCCATCTTGAATTTTTCTTGTTTTTTTTTTTTTTTACTGATCCTGGGCACAAATCTGTAATTAATGCTACAGGGTTTTCTAATAACTAAAGGTTGTACTATAAGTAAAGCTAACTTTTATGGTCATAGGATTTTTTACATGAGTCTTTTGCTACATGGCCACCATGTTTACCACATCCTTTTCCCTGAATCCTGTTTCCTATTTGCTACAGACTGTTTAACTAAAACTCCAGGGATATGATTCACCATGCATACAATTTGCAAATGCAAGGGGAAAGTTTCCTTACTTTCTTGCTGTCACAGCATGAAAAGTCCTGCTTCTATGTGCTTTTCTACAGGGTACTCAGATCAAAGTCTGACCATAACCTTAAAAATGCCTGGTGGTGTTTGATGATGTTTGCAAGCTGCTTGGCTGCAGTATGCCTGGTAGTGTAACACTGATTTTGTGATTTGAAGTGGGCATTTTTCAAAACTGTAAACCTGTTTAAAACTTGAATGTCCAATCATTATGTAGCATTCACAGCTAAGAGTGGGAAATAAGGAGATTTCAAGTGCCCCTGAGCACCCCACATGAGGTGATTCAGCTTTTAGTATAGTTCTGAAGATAATTAGGGCCATCAACCTGTGAATACTGAAATGCAATGTACTCTAAGAAAACCTGGGGGAGGATTTACAAAAATGGACAGGCTTAGACACTATTCAGTAAAGCTATTTGCCCCACAAGGTATTTCTGAAGTCTGTGCCAATGATAATCTAAGCCATGGCCCAATTAATACCCTGTAGCAAAATCAGTTTGATAAATTTGACTGCAGTGGTAGGAATGCTTGCTCCTATTATGCCACTCTTAAATTGCCTTTTTCTAGGTATTTTGGTTTTCTTTTCACTGAGCTATTGCTCTGAATGTATAAGAGACAGCAAGCTCCAGCCCTGCTTGGGAGAGAGGCTCAGTGTGTCACTTTCAGAAACTCTGATCTATTGTTAGATTTAATAATCTTGGGAATGTTTAGAGGTGTTTTTGTCCAAGTTTTGTTAGTACTGTACAACCACATTTTTATTATTTGTAGTTGGGGTGTCATACATTTTTCAGTTCTGCATACAATTTAATATACAATATTTGCCATAATAAGATATTTGTGTAGGTGTGTGTAAATATGCATAGATATCCACATATGTGTAGGCACATACATACATTTCTAAAGTATGGGAATGTGCACAGACTAGGTTAAAACAACTGTCATTTTTGCTTATTCTGCTCCCATGATCCTTAAAATCAGAATTCTCTGTTCCCATACTTACATCTCACTCTTTAACACTGCTGGTCTTTAAACAGATTTCAGCTATTACAAGTTCTGCAAATTGACTAAATGCTATGTGAAGAATAGCATTGAAGACTTCTTATATATGTATTTGTTTGAACAAAACCCTTTGAAAAGAGAAAGAGATCTGGGTTTTGTTTAATATATTGTGGGATGCAAAGAATCCCTGGTATTTCAGGATTCTTTGTTCACTGACCTAGTCCTAACAGTTGCACATTTCCAGACTAATAATTCTATTGAGGACTTGAAGAGGCTTTGAGGATAGAATTATAATCCTTTGTATTAGTCATCTTCAGTGGCCTGCATTTGATCTCCATTCAGTTTCCTACATATATTGAGTAAGTCACATTGTTACTGACAGTTTTCCTGAGTCTGTTAAGTGGCCTGTGCATGAGGGCCATTTTCTTATGTTAACTCAAACCTTTATTTGGTTTATTTGGTTTGTAGAGAAAATGCACTACTTGCAAATTGAGAATGTGGTATTTAATAAACTAATTATTTATTTATTAAGAAAAATAAATCTGTGTACAACAACTCTATACCTTTTGAATGGCTGCAAAATACTTGTCTAGCTGTTTTTTGGCCTGTCCTCTCATTTTTGAAGGTGAAGAGGTCCCATGTCTTATTGCACTTAGTATATATGTTTCAGTTGTGTTTTTACTGGCATAACCATCTTTGCTCCTGCTTCAGTTTTGCCTTTTTCTCTATCCTTGCTTTAATATAGACTATTCCTCAGCTCTTTTGAAGTTTTTATTTGTCCACTACACTGCAAGCCACTGCCATGCTCAGCTCAGTAAAACTGAGGGATACAAATAATTGCCTCTTCAAAGGCAAGTTCAGTTTGAGCAGTGAGAGTGTCTGATCATTCACTCCTTTCTTATGCTCTTTTCTTTGTCATTTTAATGTACAATTCTACTTTATTTGCCAGCTTATGTTTTTTTACTGGACAGAGGACAAGGGACAACCCTACTCCCTCCATAGTTTTAGAGTCTGATGGACTTGTCAGTCCCTGAATTCAGCAAGCACAGGGTTTATACTTGTTTATTATACATATATTCTTCATATGGATGCTGGAATAAGTGCATCTACCTTACAAACCAGTGATTACAAGCTTAGCGAGTGCACTATCCATGGTGTCATCTGATGAGTTAGTCAGGGAACAAGATGTTGTTGATCTGTTTATAAACCTGTGTTTCCTTTTCACAAAGTTGCAAATAAAATAATTTTTAACCATATTAAAATACTTTTTAGATTATAAGCCCATTTTGGAAGTTAGAGCCACTGCCTCTATCAGCAGGGAAGGATAGACATTTTACATAGATTATTTTTTTTTTCTTTTCTTTTCACAGAACAGATTATAGATAATTATGGTACATTAACAAATGCAATAAACGGAGAGTCATATTTAAGGAAAAGTAGAAAACAAGTTTTCATTTTTGGATAATTGGAATTGTATTGACATGCAGTGATATTAACAGGTTTTTTTCAGGTAATAGATTACTTACAGTGATAGTGCAAATCTGGATATTTCTGTGTGTAATGTGCTTAGAAATAAGTAAGAGAAAAGCATATTGATGGCTTTTTTGTTCTAGTGAGAAGACTTCCAATCACTAGTGTTGCTATATAGCAGAGCTAGATAAATATTGTAAATTAAAAGAATTACAAAATTAACATTTATATCCATGGATAGATGATTGATGTTGAATTTGATATTGTTTGTAAAGGAGTTACCAGGTATATTATTCTTTATTTTTATTATTTCTATATTAATATTTATTTATTAGTATTTATTCTAAAGGTATTTATTACTATGTAAAGAAGTATACGTATTTCAGTGTTAGAAAAGGAATTTGTAGCCATTGCTTTTAAAATTCTGTTCATTGCTATTTTCAGGTCACTGTGATATTTTCACTGAATTGACAACATACATTATATTTCAGGTGAACTCTGTGAGGATAAATTAGATTTCTGTGCCCAAAACCTGAATCCTTGCCAGCATGATTCAAAGTGTATCTTGACACCCAAAGGATACAAGTAAGTCTGAAATATTGTTACGAGTCCAACTGAATCGAAATTTGTATTTTTCTATCCTGCCTAGATTCCTCTCCTCCTGTTTAAGTGGAATTCAATTCTATTCTCAAAGTACTAATTTTGATTATTATTAAGCATTATGGCAGAACAGGCCATTATTTTCATGTAAAGCTCCATTATTATCTTAAGTATGTTTTACTGAATTTTACTGATCCTTAACATTTCTAATTCCAACAAGGTTTTAAATAGAAACACAGGGTAGTCTTTATGATAGTCTATACAAAGCCCTTTTAGGAGTTTGGGCAGTAGGAAAATAATTGCATTTAATTGAAGTGAAATAATTATATTGCTTTTAGAGAAGTAATTGTGAAAGAGATTATTAGGAAGGCGCACTGGAAGGTATAAAATAAAGAAGTCCCTCCCCAGGAAAGCTAATCTTTAATTATGCCATATCCTTATCATGATTAATTAGTATGCACAATTTAAAGTTGTTTTAATAGGCTTTAGGTTAATAAATACAGGAAACCTGCAGCTTTAAATTGTTCTCACAAGTACCTGTTTTATACACAGCATGCTTTTGTGCTAAAATCAGATTATTTATTATCATTCCCATTACTTATGAAATGACATTTTATTTAAATATGGCAAAAAATATATTAAATATTCAATTGAATGTGAAATTAAGTTGATCGTTTTCAACTGGAAAATAGAAAAATTGTTGGGTTTATGTTGCAGTGCATTATGTTTGTTTTTTCATGTCACTTCAATAAACCTAGTTTAGTGTCTTATACTTTACTGTCCAGTTCTTTAATCTTTCTTGTTACTTTCTGAGATTTCAAATCAGAAAACAGCACATGCAGTATACTTCAAGAATGTATCTCAGTCAGACTTTTAATAGCATGCTTTATATTATTTTTCCCTTTTCTTGTTCATACATGTTGTTGAATAAAAAATGAGACATATTTGATTGAAGTACTAAAATTAAAGTTACATGGCTATTTAAAATCACTCTTGCCAGCTTAGAGAAAATTTTGGATACTAAAAGAAATAACACCAAGGAGGGAATCACAAGATCTCATGAAATCAATTAAAGACATCTTAATTTAAAAAAATACCATGTGAATGCATGGATTTGTAGTCTTTTCCATTAATTTTTTTCAGAATGCTGGGCATTCACACAGTCTAATATAAGAGAATTCCCTGAAGAAAAGCCACTAGCATTAGCAGTGAGAATTGCACATGGAAAAAACCCAAACAAACAAACAAAAATCATTACATACTCTCTAGAGGATGAGCTGTTTCTAGTTCAGTGAGGGTTCAGGGATGGCAGACAATGTGTTTTGAGACTTCTGTTAGTTCACCAACCATGGAGCTGTAGTAAATTGGACTGGTGGAACTCTGAGGGCAAAAAATTATGCATAACCTTTAAACTATATAAATGGACCATTGGTCTGTTCATAGCTGTTCTGTTGACGAAGAAAATAACCATCAGTACAAGCCTTGGATTATTTGTCTCAGTTTCACCAGCCAAGCATATTGATTACATTTAGTGTTTGCAGCCACGAACAACGTCCTGTAACATTCTGCATTGCTCATAAATTCTAAAAACTGTCAAAATTATTCATGAGGGCTCTCTAGATTTACACACAATTCTTCAATATAATGGCAGGTGTATAAACATTTTAACTAGCAAACCTCTATTCATTACATATGTAGATTCCCCATCTAATAATATGATTAAGCTATATAGTCTTTACACACAAAGTAACAGTAATGCCTTTTTTTCCTTGATTTTTAAACAATACAGTAGTTCCTTAACTTGGTAATAATCACACTGGATCGTTAAAAGGCACTGTGCTATCTGCTTTGCTTTCCTGTTTTACAGATGCGATTGCACACCTGGATATGTAGGTGAGCATTGTGATATTGACTTTGATGACTGCCAGGACAACAAATGTAAAAATGGAGCGCAGTGCACTGACGCAGTTAATGGATATACATGCATTTGCCCAGAAGGATACAGGTGAGAAAGATCCAAATGCAGTACAAGCATTTATGTCTTCTGTCAAAGTTGCTGTCTTGGTTTTAAAAGACAGGTGTCTGTAAGGAAGGCAGGAACCTCCCTTGGAATGGAAAATGCAACCCCCTTCCCTTCAGATTATTATAATTTTGAAATTAAGGGGCTTTCAGGCAAATGTATGAGGAATAGGAATAACAGTTCTTTACTTATATATACATATATATATATTTAACAAGGTAAACAAACAACAATAGCTGTGGCAGTGATACCAAACAGAACCAGTCCCCCAGTGCCAGCCTCTCTCGGCTCTCAGGCCCTTTCCCCTTCGGTGCAGTGACGCTCACAGCCGGCAGGGGGCGCTGGCGGCTCCCG